>VZRJ01012175.1:1706621-2103338 GCA_013397565.1 Ptilonorhynchus violaceus | reverse complement strand
AAAAAAAGAAAAGAAAAATCACAGATGGCAAGGCTCCGGCTAAAGAAAATCTAGTTATAGCAGAGGAGGAAAGCATATGTTCCAGATACATCCTATAAATAGACTAGGTATCCTTACGGGATATATCAGCATTCAAAAATGCAGCAATAGAAAAGGCCAGAATAAATGTGCAGGGTCTGGGGAGTTTTTTGAGTCCCATCAGTTTCCTGCATGCATCTAGTGGCATTACAGAGGGGTTTTTTATTTCATCATACGTTTTAAAACCTAGTGTTTGATTCAAAATAAAGCTAATTTGCATTGGCATAGTGACTTAACTCACTGGTGTATTATTACTGTGTAAGCAGGTGTACCAGCAACTGCAAATAAATGCTTGCTGATGGAGTCCCAGCAGGGTTTCTGATGAGTTTTCGTTTTGTTGAACCTCACCCAGGAAATTATTGTGTGAAAAGCTTTTCTCTTAGTTCTTTGCCTGAAACATTATCTAGCCACACCTGGCCAAATTCATGGCAATTATACTAACTATCCATAGAGGACACAGGAAAAATCCCATCCCTTTTTAAATCATTGTCTCAAAACCCGCATATGAACAGTGGAAATATCCCCCTCAGATTAATATGCACAATGAGACTTCTGATCCAAATGCTGTTCACTCTATAACCTATATAGAGAAAGACAAAATGAAAGCTTTAAGGTGGAATGTAGGATACTCACCTCCGGAATATTCTAAGTGAAAATATTTTAGAGTGAAATGTGTCATTGAAAGCAGAAGTATTTCTTATTACAGTGGTTTTGGTAAGATATTTGATCATGTTAGTAGAGTTCATTTTCATTTAGTTATTTGGGCTGAAAGCATCTCTGATTATTTTGTTCTTTGAGGCTCATTTGATTCAATTCAGAATACCTAAGAAATGCTGCAATGGGCACTGCATGTCCCACATTGTACAGTCTCCCATGAAGGAGTTATTTAGGTCAATCTTTCTTACCTACAGTAAAAAGCAGAAAAAAGTTTTTGGTAAAAGGCTGAGGAATAGCTATTGATCCTTTCATACAGATCCACAAGATTAACCACCAAAAGAACACACAAAATCCACTGTTAATATTATATAAAGATTCACAAGTCACCTTCAAATATTACGAGGGTGATTATTTGAAAGCCAGCAAACAAGATTAAAATAAATATTTCCCTTTCCTACACTAGAAAGGGACCATTTGCCAAAGAGTGGGAATTGAAATGAGTTTTCTTATCGATTTCCATAAATGTTTATGAATTCTTCTAAGTGATAGCAATGAAAATTAACATCAAATGCAAAAAAATGGATAAAATACCTTAAAAAAGACTGCTATGAAAGGTTCTATAGAGGAACTGCACCCATATTTGCAAAGCACACTGACCTGTGTTTTTTTTTTTTTAATCCCACTCTAAAAAGAAGATCTATATACTCAGGGCAATATGAACTTTTTTCCGGCTTAAAGCTAAATTTACCTTCCTGCTTAATTCCAAAATGATATTCTATTGCACAAAATTACTTACCTGTGATGTGAACATCATTGGGCAGAGTTCCTGCAGCACCAGGAAGGGGCCAACGCAACCACTGCACCATCATAACTACCTGTCAGCAGCTGGGGGAAAGGGTGTCTTGGTGTGGTTTATAAAGGAACCATTCCCGCTTCCATTCAATTCAGCACACCAGATTAAACAAAAAATATAAAACACGTGTCCTGTGAACAGCCTCTGTTTCACAGCTCAGCTTTTAGAACTTACAGCTTTCAATACCATGGGAAGGTTTGCAGAACCATCTCACCCCGCTGAAAAACCACAATTTGGAAGGTCCACCTACCTGAACCAGAGCAGAGGTTATAACACGTGCCAGGCTTCTGGATATCGCTTCAAGATGCTTTTCAGCTGGGACAATACTTATGCATGGCCAAAGGAAGAGAGGGAGGACAGCACAGTCGCTTCAGTACTCACATACAGACTTAACTTCCTTTAAAATCTTTATGGAATACTTTGAGGAGGTTCCTATGTGTATGAAAAAAGTCACAATTTACTTTGGAATTGTAAATTTTTCACATCACTCAATTTCTTTTGCATGGTTTATCACTAACTTGCCTTTCATTTTAAACAGGAAGCAGAACATGTGAAGCAGATTATAGAGCACAAGGTGTTTCTAGGAAGCCATTATGTAAGTACTATCTTTTCTGGGATTTGGATTGGGGTTTTTCATCTCCCAGTGGCACCACTCATTTGGGGAATACCGCTGCAGGTGCCATCACACAGGTGCTTTGGAAGAGCCTCTCTTGGGAGTCAGCTGTGCCCAACCTGCTCCACAGCAGTCTCTCATCTCTCTAAAAAGTACTTGCTTATGTTTCTCAGCTCCTGCTGACCTCAGCACTCAGCTAAGTGTCCTGTTTCCTGCAGGGGCTAGAATCCTATTTTCCTCAGAAAAACGGGCTCCTGGTGTGTTCTGGCTGCTGACTTGGCTCAGTGGGAAGTTACCTCCCAGCGCTGTGATCCCACTTGCCTGCAAGTAGAGAAGGAGCAGGAACTGCTACCTCTCCTGCAGGCATAATTTCCATCTATTTAAAGAGCTGTGATTCACAAATTGTGAGAACTCCAAATTTAGCAGAGCAAATTTTAGAAAAGCAGAAGCCCTGCCCCTTCTTCCTACTTGGCCTCAGGTCTCAAGAGAAGCCTGAGCCTCAGCAAAGGCATAAACCCATTGACTCACCAGGAGCCGTGTGCAGGCTGGGGAAACCTTGCTTTAGGAGTAACTTTGATTGTTTGTGGGGGAGGGGTTTGTGTGTGGTTTTGCATTTTTTTTGGTAATTTAGTTCTTTTTTAAAAATTTAATTAGTAAAGTAATGAGAAAGCAAGCATGTGAAATACACATTTTATTTAAGAAGAAACATGTAAATGGAATTTTTATCAGGCCATGCTGTAGAAGGTAACATGATTGTTACCTGGACAAAAATGCTTTCTCTCCCTTACTGAGATCTGCACGATAGACTGACTGGCAGAGCCATTAATTGATTCTTTGTATTTCTGATCTCACTAGGGCCAGCAAGCATTCCTAATGGTTTCTAATTCCTCATCATGACATCCATTATGTTCACCTCTGAGATGTCTAAATGAATTCCGTGTATAATGGCAATGTTATGTAAAATGCAACATGACAGGAATACTTAGAATTGTTCAAAGCTGTGCTGTGGAAACCAACCTTATTTGTGCTAGCCTTCCAATATGGGATTTGCATGTTTTGGTTTTCTGCAGGCATACTGAGAAACTCGACTATGTAAGGGTTTAGACATTGCAGGTGGGATAGTGTTATATCCCTTGTGGCTCCACAGAAAACCAAACACAAACTAAAATAATCTATACAGGAAGAACAGGCATGCTGACAGAGATTGTTTGACATTAGAAAAGCACAGCTACAGCTGCCTACTCTTTGTTACAATGTCTACAGTAAATCTCGGATAATGCTCACACACGAAACAAAGAACTACAACAGGACACTTAAAGAGGAGAAATAGATTCTGAAAGGTGTCAATTTAAGTAATTTAACTACAGCAAAGGAAAAATAAAACAGTTCTCTAAAATCTGAGCCTTTCAATTACAGAAAGCAGCTGTGAGAAAATCTAGCCTTTCTTTGAAGCAGAAAAACAGGACAATTGTATGATATAGGCAAGAAACTGTATTCCTAAAATATCAGTGTCCTTTGCTGATATATTAAAGTGTCAATAAAAGACTCAAATCTACTGTTCCTTAACATGAACTCTCGAGAGAGCGGGGTTGGACTAGATAATCTTCAAAGGTGCTTTCTAACCAAAGTCATTCCATGATTCTGTGAATTTATGTTATAGTTTACAGCATGGCAAAATGACCCATGTTCGTAGAAATATGTGCAATTCGTTGGTTCATTGGGGTTGTCTTGGTCTGGTGCCAAACAGCAGCTCTCTCAGGGGTCTCACCCCGCCTGGGAAGGTAAGAGAAGAACCACCCACCATGTGAGCAACTTGTACAGTCCAGAGGGCCTCTGCAGATCGTGATTGCATAGGAAAATTGGCAAGGCACTGTTTCATGACTTGTAAGATTTGTAGCTCAAAAGATGCCCCAAACTATGCTGAAAATAAACATCTTTTATTCTTCCGTGCTGAGAGGAGTGAATCCAAGTTTCATTTGGGTTTGCCAGATGTCTGAGAACAACTGCCCAATCTGAAAAACTCAATGTGAAGAACAATATGAACACAAAATGAATATCTGTGATGCAACTTTCTCTATCATATCTGAGAAAGAGACCCACACCATTGTTGGCACTCCAAATTCATTCACAAATAGATTAACTAGTAGAATAACTATATGAACATAGAGAAACATTCCTTTTCAGCTCTGCACTAATGTGTATTATCTCACAAAAATCTGCAAGCCATATCTTCTTTTTTGTCAGACAAACTGCTATTAAAACACTCCTTATAATGAAGAATTGAGATAGAGATATTAAACCTATGCTGCTTTAAAAGAACCTAGATCATTTGTTCCTTCATATCATCACAAAAACAGTAGAACCTTTCGTAAAACATATCAAAGCAGAAATACGTGAAGAAAATCTGGGGGCCAGAATTGACAAAATATAAGGTGAGACCAGAAAGATTAAATTATTCTTTTTTTGTATTTTGGTTTCTTTTTTTTTAAATTTTGGAATTTGCAACTCAGTCTAGTTTTTCTCAGTAGAAGATCTGAATCAAATCAAACTGCAAATAGAATAGGTTGTGGACTGAATAGATTAGATGAACAGCATCAAATTTTCAGATTCATATGATATTCAGGCAGCACTTTAGCTGGAATTTTAAGAACAAAATACCCTTGCTACTAATAGAGTTGTATAATTTTTCTGCATTCCATGTGGTTACTGGGATGTGGCCAAATATAAAAAAGGTTTGAGGATCTGACAACCATAAAACTTCAAGTTGATAAACCTACCAGGAAAATGAGTAGAAGCATTATCAAGGAGCAGATGGACTGCTGCACCAACAGGAAAAGAAAAATCATCACCTGCTTTGAAGGGGAAGTCCGGACTCTCAGCTTGTTAGGGTTTTTTTAAAGGAGTCAAAAGCATATGGATAAAGGAGGTCCTGTTAACACTGATCTTCATGGCCCTCAGAAAAGCTCTCACCATGGGCTCTTAAGGAAAACATACAGTCATGAAATAAGAGAAAAGGTTCTTCCATAGATAAATAATTGGTCAAAAGAAAGGAAAAAGTTATGAATAAATGGGAAGTTTTCATAGCAAAGGAAAAGTCCACAGAGGTCTATTCTTTTGCTTTTCAACATATTCATAAGTGATCTGGGAAAAGGCCATGACAAAAGTTGCTGATGATACTGAATTACTAAGGATGGTCCTACAGATTAACTCTGAGTGAACCAAATGAGACAGTAGCTAAAAATAATGGCAGTTGAAATTCAAGACAGGTAAATGCAAAGTCTTTCACAAAAATAATTCTAGCTTGATACATGAAATGTTCAGTTCTAGGCATGCCTGTTGCTATTTGGGAATGAGAACTTGGAGGGATAGCAGTTCTAAACTGAATGCTTGCCAGTGGGTGAAAAAACCCCAAACAAACAGAAAAGAGAGCAAAACTGTATAAATCTGTAATACACAGAGTATTCGAAATTGTATACAGGTCTGATCTTCTGTAGCCTGGAAAGAGTAACATGGAAGAGATAAAGATTTAGGCTGGGACAAAAATGGTGTGAAAGGTATGAAATTGTTTCTACAGAGGGAGGAGACATCTAGGACTCCTGAGTTTGAAAAGTTAAAAATAATAGAAGATGCTATAGAGATTAATAAAATAATGAGTGGCATAAATAGAATTCTGAAGAAATTATTATATCTTCCTGCATAAAAACTAGGCAGGTAGGTATTGAGTGCAAAAGACAAAACAAAGGATCCTCTCCCCATTTAGATGTGGGACTTTCTGAAACAGGATGATGTGAAGGTTGAAAATTCAGATGCCTCTGACAGGTTAAATTTTTGAGAGAAACAAATTATCTCACCTTGTATGAGAAGAAATAGCCTCTGACACAGGTAGTCCTTCAGCCACAAACTTTCAGAGTTTGAGAAGAAATTCTGCAGGTAATGTAACTCCTATACCCTTCAATTCACATTGAAGTGAATAGGCCACTGTCAAATCCTACCTCATTGAACTGAAGTATTATAGAGTATGACTATTCTGATGTCCTTATCCTAAAAATTTCTCAGGCAAATGAGGAAAATGAATCCAAGAAAAGGTAGGAAATTAACCAGGGACTACAGAGCTCAAGTGAGCCATGGAAGATAAATGTAAATGTAAGAATATTTAATTTACTAGACATGCTTTCCAATTCATTGTATTGGATGTTTAATGACATTTATTTACTTCCTCTTTCAATATTTCTTAGCTCTCTGCAGGAAGAAGTTAAGTCTGAATGTGAAGATGCTAAGGAAGGTCAGGTAAAGATCACAAAGGAAAGCAGTAAAGAAGAATTTCAGAACAAAGAACAGCTACTTTATCCCGAGTTTAAAAGACCGCGTGAAATGTAAGAAGAAAAGAAGAATGATACAAATGCACAGTTGAGATTTATAAACAGAAAAGGTGAAGAAATTGTTAAAAAAGTCTGTTTTAATCATTCTTCAGAATTGTGAATCTGACACTACTTACACAAGGACAGACTAAACCTCTTCTTGCTTTTACCCTTCTCTTACAAGCTTCAAGAAGATGCCTACAGAATTATTTAGGAAAATTTTTTAAGAGCTTTCATAGAAATCAAATTAAAACTTCACTTCAAATTTTAATGTAGCCACACTTTCAGCATTAGAAAACAAGGAACAGGTAAATCTGGCTTAGCAAAGCCAGGCTTTATTCCTCCTTCCAGCTACAATGTTCTTTTAGTCAAACACTTTTTAAAAATAGATTTCTGCAAGATTCTCTGCAGAATCACACCACTGAAAATCTTGCTGGGCAGCTGTGTTATATAGGCACTCAAACTATCCTGCACAGGCACTGTGGGCTCTGTATATGTGGCATTTTCTATAGTAAATTCTTATAAAAAATAATTTTCATAGTCATGAGAGGTCTGATTGATGACAAAAAAAAAACCCATTTAGTTTCTCTTCAGTGAAGAATTACTGCATATGTCTTTTTTAAAGACTAAAATCCTGTATATTTCATTAAAGCTGAAAAGTCAGAATCAAAACAGACACACTGGAAATCTAAGGCTTTGAATGCAACATTTTAATTTTTTTTCAAAATACAGAGTCCTTGAAGTAGGGAAAAAAAAAAAATGCAGAAACTTCTTAATTGTTACCTTGGCAAACTCCCTCTATCGAATCAAAAAGAGATAAATCTACAAGGGAAGAAGAAAATGGAAGGCAATTGTCATAGCAACCAGTTAAGAAAATATTCAACACAGGAAACAATCTGATTAATCTCCTTTTTTAAGAACGACAGAACATACAGAACCATCCATTTAAGTAACATGACATTTTATTAGAAGATAGTATATTAAATCTCACTTTCTTAAAATTTGTAGTTTATTTGCAGAGCTTTTGACTTATTCACTGCATATACAGCCTATAGGGCCATAAACAAAAATAAAAGTAGTCAGGCCTTCTGTTTGTTTAAATTCCCTAGATCACAATTAAGCCCAAATATTTTTGTCAGGCAACAAAGAAAAGGTGATAATACTTTTAAAAATCAGGAGTAGATACTTTTGTACTGAAAATGAGAGTATTAGAAGAGCAAACTAGTCCAGGGGTGGAGACTAAAAATATAATCCCAATTATCCTTTCCCATTTTGTTGCAAGTTAACCCACTATGCTACAAAATTCTTGGTATCTTCGATTAATACCTTCAATTCATGAAACCACACTTTCATTTTAATATTGACATCAGCCATTCACATAGTTTCCGTCTCAATTTTACCACATGAAGTAATCAAACACTGCTACATTTCTAGGCTTAAGATAAAACAGACATTTATTTACTTGCCCTTTTGGTATAGTCTTCATACAAGTAACTCTTTATGAGCTGTGTTTCTGAAGGATGTACTTTCAGTCACTTTCAGTACATTGAAAGACTCATTAGCAGGTCTGGATGGAGAACATTGCTGCTCATTAGTGAAATTTTATTGCAAACACAAGAGCAGGAGACAGCAAATATTTAATAAATTTTCCCAGCCTTCTCAAAGAAAGCCAATGTATTAAACATAGACGAAGCCTGATCTTCTAAGAGAAAGCTAAAAATCTTGCAAAAAGAGAACAATTTCTTCTGCTAGTAAATAGTTTTCATATTATTCCTATTTTTTCAGCACAAGAGAATTTCCTTCAATAATAGATCATTTGCTATTCCTGAAGTTTTCAGAAACAAACTTCATTTCCTACAAATCCTTTCCGCTATGTAGCTACTAATACTTAAAAAGTCAAGCAAAAATACTGCATGAGCTAAATAAAAAGGGTGTTTATTACATAATTGGAGGTTGCAATTACTTTCTAGTAAGGTAAATGCATCTATTTCAGATCCTTGAGGAAAAAGCCCTATTATTGCAACTGTTAAACCCTGCATATTTCTGAAGCCTAAATTTTTACCCTTAGGACTTCCTTCTTCAGATGCAAGAAAACAAAAATGCATAAACTTATTCCAGTAGAAAGGAGGGGTTATAAATTTGATCTCGCTCATTCATTTGCTTTAAAATGTTTTAACAGATCCTGAATTTTAAACTTCATTCTCAACTTCAACCCTAGGGCGGAGCCCAGAGTGTTTACTGAAGCAGGAGATTACACTCACTCATCTTCCCTCCCCTGTACAAACCTCTGATTTCTTCTTTCTCCCTCATTGCTCCTTCTATGTTTGTATTTATCTTCCACATCTTTATTCTCGACTGGTCCTGGAAAGGAAATGAGTCACATTTGGGGAACTATCTAAGGTTCAGTTTTGAACTGAAAATAATTTCTAACATAAAAAAGCCAGTAAAGTACTAGTGATGCTGCTAGAGTACTAGTGATGGTAGCAGCTGAAACACACACCATAAAAGAAACCAGCTTTGGTTTCTACTGTTTCCTGACATGCTCCATCATGCTTTTCTGCAAATGGGCAAGGTGCTGGCCTAAATGTAGCAGAAAACATGTGGGAGGCTGGGAGAATCCATGGAAAGTGCACGAGTGCATGTGTTGGGAGTGGAATGGCCATTTCAGTGGCAAAGAGAGTACTTAAGAAACCACCATGAATTTCAACACAAATCCATACAGAATGGGAACAGGCTCTGGGCCTAGAGTTTGTCCATCATGTGGTGTGAATGTAAAGACTTAGAAAGATTTATAGCTCATACTTTAAACCACTGGATGTCTAAGACTCCTTCTGGTATTTTACATTCCTGACCAGCATAGTTCTTACTTAATGTGTTTAGCCTTTCATCTTGGAATAACTAATTCCTAAGTCAAAATGCTCACTTATTGGATTTCAGTCTCATCACTTGTTGTTTCATGTCTTCTGAGGATTTTGCTAAAGCTCTTGATAAAAAGTTCATGCTATTTTCCTTTTGATACTTGACTGCATTTAATGAAATCGCAACAAAGAATATGTTGAAAGAACTCTCAACTTCAACTATTGTTGCTTTGTGTTGTCCTTTCCTTTCATGAAGGATAAAGTGCTATTATTTATTTTCTACATAAACACATTGATTTATGATAGACTTATGTTGTGCTTTTACAAAATCAGGGATAGCTGAGCATACTAGAGGGATAAAATGTTAAGTACAGAAGGAAAGAATTAAATTGTGCAAGCATCAAAATTGCAAATTGCTACTGAAAAAAAAAAAGGTCTAAAAAGTCCAAAAGTAACAATAATTTTCTGCTTATTTCCCATAGTGGGAACTGTGTATTATATATCAACACATACAGTGTAGATGAATCTCCAACCTGGAAACCCACAGGAAATTGAATTTTTTCACAAAACCCTCAAATGTTGGTGGTTTTTTTCTTTTTAAATTTATTTTTTTAGACTACCATACAGTAATTATTTTCCCTGTCTGTAGTTAGCCTCAAAATTATTGCAAACAAAAAGCATGAGCACAACTTTGTAATCAGCTCTGGAAGAATCCACATGAATTTATCCCCTGAATCTCTAAAGAGAGGATAATGAATGAACAGTCCTTGAACCTACACTGTATCTTGAGCATACTTGCAAACGAGGGTGATCTGCAAAACAGCAGAACACATTGACACAACTTCCAAAGGGACTCATAGAATTCCTTTGCCAAACAAACCATCATTATAACCAAAAGTCACACAAAGTCCAGCTGTAAAGGACGTGGCCAGTTTAAAGCGGTCACTAATGACAAACCTCCTCCTACAGAGGTTTCTGTGAGAGCCTTGAAACTCTTCAGGCCTATGATTCCAGCAATAAGTAAGTTATGCACTCGTGCATTATCAAGGCAAAGATCACTTGTAGAAGCAAATCAGTGACTTGTGACACTATTTGTTGGCAAAATAAATTTTTAACAAAGCATGACTAGCAGATGACCAGCCCAATGCAGAATTTTGCCTTTACAGCTAAGGACTAAGTTCCACGTATAAGTCCTCTCCTTCAGTGTTGTTATCTCAAATTTGTACTTTATTTTAAAATGGTTAGCCATTTATACTTCCAGAAATAATGAAGAGGTATAGTAAAAGGAATCAATGAAAGGTGTATCATTTATGCCTCTGAGATTTCTATGTATTCTAGTTAGATCTTGTTAATATTTTTTCACCAATAACGTTATAATCCATTAATTTAGCTTTCTGTAGTCAGTTTTTTCTAAAAAAGATACTTTTTTCTTCAAACTAACCTAATAATCATCAAAGCAGTGAAATTACAAAGTTCTAAGACTGGGAGAAATAACATTTGAAACAAAACAGATGATGGAAAACTTAGCACAGGCTTACTGTGTCACCAATTATATGAGATAAGTAAGAATACATTAGAGTTTCAAATAAGCAGTAAAAAAGTTGATATTACTTAAAAGTACATAATTACCAAGGAACTTGAGTAAATGCTTATAAAATGATATGTGAAAACTTTCTGAAAAGTGAACCAAAATGCAGCATAAAGAGACAATCACAGCATTTGTTTTATCATCACACTGCTGTTACAACCTCCCAAAAAAGCTAATGGAAACAATTCAGTCGGTTGTGGACACAGTGCCCATAGAAACATGTTTTTACATATATGTGTGTATATATATGCAAATATGTATCTCATACCAGCTCACAATAAAGTAGTGGTTATCTTTAACACAGAAAAAGTGAACTACAAAACAAAATACAGCAACAAAAGAGTTTAGAAGCGAACCCATTTTTCTGTGTCAGATAACCTTGCTCAGAGCAGGGCTAACTCATGTGGAGGTGGAGAGAGAGAAAAAAAATACAGTATATTAGCATGAACAGTGTTGCACGTTACAAAATAGAAAGAAATTACATTTTGAAAAGTCAGTAGGAACAGAACATTACCACAGTGGCTCCATGAACTGAATTAATAAAGACTGATTGCTTACTGTCCCTTGTAGTACAAGAATGGGGAGACCTCGAAGAAACTTGGGAAGTTACAGATGCAAAACAGTGAAAAGGAAGATGCTCCTCATTCAGTGTGGTCAAGCGTTGCAGCATCTTTTTCCAAGATGTTATGGGTGCTTAAGGTTCAGTTGAATTCAAAGGACAACTGAATAATTTAATAGAAGAGATAGTTGTTGAGGGCTATTAAATATAGCAAAAAAATCTCTGGTTTTGGAAGTCTCAACCACATACCTGAAAAGTACTTTGCCGAAGTATCATTAAATGAAACCTCTGGAGATTTTCTACAGAGGGACCAAATCAACCTGTTTCAAGAAGTATGTAGAAGACATAGCTCCAAATTCAATACAATATGACTTTAAATATTCTTGTGTTTAGAATAATACTGTAAGAAAGTCTCATTTCATAAGCATATTTTGAAGTTTTAAAACAGAGAAGTGCACTATCCCTTATTTTTTTCAGTACAACTGAACATGAAGTCACGTTTTCTTAGTTAAACCAAAACCAAAAGAACAAAAGCAACTTGTTTTGTTTGGAGACTTTGGTTGCTTGGAAGCACTGGAGAGCTGAGATACTTGACTAAGTCAGACAGCACAACTCATGGTTCATTATGTCTCCTCCATGCTGCTGTGACAGCTCAGTCATATGTCTTTAAATCTGCAAGCAAGAAAAATAAGTTTTGTGAGTAATAAAATTTAAGAAACTCACCTTCCTGCGTCTTCTTGTTTTATTTCTGAATTTTCACAATCTGTCAGGTTTTTTTCTTTTCAGTGGGGCATTCACACTTCCACTGTAGAATCTGGTGTCTGATAAGGCAGTTGAGCTGGTGTGACAGTCTTTATCAGAACATATGGGTTCACAAAACTGTTTTGGAAAGATGCTCCAGAATTTAAGGTGAAGGAAGCTGACAGGTTTATATAGTAACAATTCTGAAAATCAATCTATATCTATGTGGTGCTTTTTGTGGGATTTTGTTTGTTTGGTTGTTGTTTTGGTTTTTTAATCCATGATAGCTGGTAGAAGATCCTGGGTCTACTTCCGCAGGACTAGAAACATGGTATCATCTCTCAAAACAAAAAGCTGTGTTGAAGTTGTGCATTGGTCAGCGAACAGGAAAAATCAAAAAATCATAAAATCATTTAGGTTGGAAAAGACCTCTAAGATCATCGAGAACTGTTAACCCAGCACTGCCAAGTCCACCACTAAGCCATGTCCCTCAGTGCCACATCTACTTCTGCTGTCTTTTAAGTACATACAGGGGTGGTGACTCCTCCATTTCCCTGGGCAACCTGTTCCAGTGCCTGGCCACCCTTTCTGTGAAGGAATTTTTCCTAATATCTGATTTAAACCTCTCCTGGCACAACTTGAAGCCATTTCCTGCTGTCCTGTTACTTGTTACCTGGGAGAAGAGACTGATCCCACCTCACTACACTCTCCTTTCAGGGAACTGTAGGAATGATAAAGTCTCCCCGAGCATCCTTTGCTCCAGGCTAAACACCCCCAGCTCCCTCAGCCACGTCTCATCAGACTTGTGCTCCAGACCCTTCTCCAGATCCGTTGCCCTTCTTTGGACATGCTCCAGACTCTCAATGTCTTTCTTGTAGTGAGGGGCCCAAAATTGAACACAGCACTTGAGGTGTGACCTCACCAGCACCCAGCACAGAGGGACAATCATCTCCCTGGTCCTGCTGTCACACTATTGCTGATCCAGGCCAGGTGCCATTGGCCTTCTTGGCCACCTGGCTCATGCTCAGCTACTGTCCACCATTACCCCCACGTCTTTTTTTCATTGGGCAGCTTTCCAGCCAGTCTTCCCCTGGCCTGTATTGCTGCCTGGGGTTGTGATCCAAGTGCAGGACCAGGCACTTGGTCTTGTTGGACCTCACACCACTGTTCTCAGCCCATGGATCCAGGCTGCCCAGATCCCCCTGTAGAGCCTTCCTGTCCTGCAGCAGATCAACCCTCCCACCCAACTTGGCGTCCCCTGCACAATGACTGAGGGTGCACTCTATCTCCTCATCCAGATCATTGATAAAGATATTAAGCCAGACTGGCCCCAATCCTGAATCCTTGGGAACGCCACTTGTGGCTGGCCGGTAGCTGGATGTAAGTCCATTCACCACCACTTTCTGTGCCCAGCCATTCAGCCAGTTTTACCGAGGGAACAGTGGGAAACTGTGTCAAGGGCTTAACTAAGGTCCGGGTAGACAACATCCACAGCCTTGCCATCATCCACTAAGTGGGTCACCCTGCTGTAGAAGGGGATCAGAGGAGAAAAGATTCTACATAATTATATTTTTTAATATACTCATATTTACAGCCCGATGAACATTATAGAATGAAGTCACATGAGCCTTGCTTACCTACAGTAAAAATACACACACATACATACCCTTAAATCGGGAGATCCAGGACAAAGGTCTGTTTATGGATTAAGCCCATTTTTACTAGAGTGTCTATCCCATTACTGTTATGTAATCTCTTGTCCCAGATTAATAAGATAATAAAGAGAAACAGAAAAATAAAGAGTAAAATGTATGTCTGTGAGAGAGTGTTTGAAAATTGTTCTGTATTTAGGCATGTTGGGAATACTGGGCACTGATTTGATTTGACAATACAAAATGGGCTGACAGCAGAGAACTCATTTATCCTTAACACTGAGCACAAAAGTAAATATTCAGCCTTGTTGTTTGAGTGTTCTGTCTGGACACACTGCTCACATACTATGTCTGACTATTTTACTTTGAACAAGCTCAGCTACAACTACCAACAAACCTTTGTGGTTTAAATTGTCCAGTCATTTTTCTCTTTATATCTTCCCCCACCACCCTTGGCATGCTCATGGTGGGGTCTGCAGCCCCCTGAATTGAAGAGGATGAGGCTGGGGACAGGATCTCTCCTCCCCCAGTCTCAATCCTGTGTGATGCAGTGTTGCAGACCAGTGCATTCGCACTGAACTGGGGACACACTATGATGCCACACTGAGCAGGTTTGGTTTGCTGAAGATTTAACAAATTTTGTGGAAGGGCCTGAATGCCTTAGCCTAGTTTGAAAGCAAGAGACCCCCTCAAACCCTCTGGTCACCTCTGACACTTTCATGTTGGCATGATTCTGGGTGGGACCCCCTGTAGCATCCCCAGCTGGGCCTGGGATCTGCTGCTCCAGCAGGTCTGCAAGCTCCCTCCTCCCTCCCTCCCTCCCAGCCTCCTCCCACAGACTGGTAATTAGTGAAAGTGTAGGATTGTATTAATTGCAGCAATTGTCATGTTTAGATTCATGGGTTAATTGGTAATATCTGGTGTAATGTTTTCCCCTCTGGATATTTTTGATCACAGTAATTAACCTCCCCCATCCGGGGGAACAGCCGCTCATCACTGCATTCTCAGCAGCCCACAGCGAGGGTCCTGGGGGATCCCTCTCCACGGGTGCCATGGCGGGCTCTGTGCTGCAGGGTGCAGATGCCTGTGGTGTGTCCCCTCCATAGATTTACCTGACTTATCCTCAGGAAGCTCAGGAAAGCAGCAGCCATGCTGTCTTGCCTTTGAACCAGCAGCCATAAAGTCACAGCCAGTGATGCATGTTTTTAGGAAGAGGCTGGATCGTTATGGCCAGCTCTGCTTTTTTGTTATTTCTGCCATGACAAATGGAAGTGGAGATGGGACCAGGAGTGCCTTCTGCTTACCGTCCTGCAGTACTGATAGTAAATGGTGAACGTCCCTCTCTGGCTGTAGCTGGGACTGGAGAGCAGGAGATGGGGGAAAAAATCGGGTTGGAAAACATTAGCACAGCATTCCAGCATGGCTTGCTGTCTACCCTGTAATGGGATCTGTAAAGACAGGTTTGCTCTTCCCACATTTCCAAACCTACTCCCTCTTCCAAGTGTGGGGCACATCTCTGAGCATCACATGCTCAGTGGCTGGAGAGCCAACTCTTTGGCCAGCAGGTCTACCTGGGTGAGTTTTCTATCCTGCTAACAAGGATTTGAATTTTAGTAAATTTTCTCCCACTGGACACAAACCAGGAGCTGTAACCATGGCAGGAGGATGGATAAGCCAGGGCACTGTAGCTGACAGCCCGGGGAATAAAACCATCCTTTGGCATTCTTGTGCTTCTAACTCAAGCCCAAGTGGAAGGCTGGGATTTTCAAAGGTGTTGAACAGAGACCGCTACAGGGTTTTGTTGCTCTTCAATTCCAACAGAATGGGGTAATATCTTCTGAAAGCCCCAGCTTCATCCGAGAAAAGCACAACTCACTTCATTTTCGAATTGGAGCTTTATCCGTTTTCCATTTTGAATTGGAAGTAAAGTGAATAATCTCAGGAGCAGCTGTGATGGCATGGGGCATGCATCAGTAGGGGCTACAACTCACAAAATTCCACAAAATTCCACCAAAATAGCCCAAAATTCCATCAGAATGAGCCAAAAAATCCCACAAAAATAGCAGAAAAAATTCCTCAAAATCCCATCAAAATAGCCCCAAAATCAGCACAAATAACACCAAATCCACACAAATCCACACCAAAACATCCTAAGATATCCCCAAATTCCCCAACATTCCTTCAAAATATAAAAAAATTCCACCAAAATACCCCCAAATCCCACCAAAATGCCCCCAAGTAGACAAAAAAATACACCCAAAATGCCCCAATATCTACACAAATTCACATAAACTCTCAGAAAAAATATCCCAAAATATCCCAAGAATCCCATAAAAATCCACCAAATTCCACTCAAAATCTCATTAAATTCCCACTAAAATGCCCCCAAATCACCCTGAATGCACACAAAATACTTGAAAAATCACCCACATTCCCTGAAATCTATCTTAAATACCCCCAAATTCACAAAAAATATCCCAAATTCACTCCAAAATCCTACAAAATCCCCAAATTCTGTCAAAAGCCACTCAAAATTCCTCCCAAATCCACATAAAAATAGCCAAAATTCATGAAAAATTTACCCAGGTTCACCAAAAAATCCCAAAATTCATTCAAAATGTGAGAAAGTTTCCCAAAATTCTCTTCAAATTCATCCAAAATTCATTCTCTTCAAATTCATCACAAATCCACCCCAAAACTTCCCTAAATCATGAAAATTTCACCCAGCTGCCCCAAATGCATGCCAAATATCTCAAAATCCCATCAAAAGCCACCCAAATACCTGAAAATCACCAAAATTTGCCCCAATCTCCCCAAATTTATCCCAATTGCCCCCCGCCCATCACCCCATTTGGGCTCTAAAAATCAGGATTTGAGCCTTTAAATGATTTGGATCCAGTTTGAACTGGATGAACCGGTTAAATCCAGTTTGAACTGGTTGGAACCACTTTGATTGGTTGAATCTGGTTCGATGTCCTTGGATTCAGTTTTAACCAGTCTGGACTGGTTGGATCAAGTCTGAACCTGTTGGATCAGGTTTGAACTGGTGGGAGACAGTTAAATCCTGTCTGATCCAGCTAGATCCTGTTCAAACTGGTTTTATCTGGTTTGAACCAGTGAGATCCATTTCAATCCAGTTTGAACCAGGTAGAACTGGATTGAAATGGTTGGAGACATTTGGAATCGGTTGAAACTGAATGTGCCTGGAGCAAATTAAAAAACACTTTTAATAAGACTGAGCTATAAATGGATTTAAGTGATTTATTTTTAGTGTGTGTTTACCATCTCATCATAAGGGCTGCCCATTAAAAAATGTGTGTCCCAAGAGTCCAGGTCTCCATCTGAAATGCCAACAAATACACCTTGGCACAAATGCCAAGTGACAAATAAAAAAGAAATTAGCCATCTAAATAGCAGTTAATGAGGTTTAAATGACAAAAAGAAATAAAGTAGTAGTGGGAGAAGGTTAGGGAAAAAAAGTCAGGCAGATCTCCATCTGGCTTTAGTATACAAAAGAAAAATAACAGGTAAACAGATATTCAGCAATGAATAAGGGAGTATCAATGAGCTGGAAGACAGAAGTTGGTTGGACAGTGAGAAACATCTGAGCTGTTTTGTACAGTGTAAATGAAACAGGAAAATGAAATACCATGATAAGATGGAAGAGCAGATACTAAAGAAACAGAATACAGCACCAGCTGTGGACTTCTAGTGAAGAAGTTCAGAGTCTCCAAAGCTGTCCAAGGGAAGAAAGCAGTAATAAGCATCAGCAACCAAACCCTGGTTTTACACATAATTTTAAAGAAAAAATACAAAATTTAATCCTAAAAACTTAATTATAACTCAAATGTCAAAGGTTATACTCACTGGAAAGTAAAGTGTAGAAGTAAGTGTAACACCGTAAGTAGTGTAGACTGATTAATTAATGCTAAGTACAATTATAAAGTGCAGGTATTTCAAGATGTGATAGTAAACAGACTTCACCAAACACCTACTGAGTCAGCAAGACATGATTCTGTGCTATTTTTAGATGAGGTTTTGGTAAGTGGCAAGGACACAGAAGGAAAGCTGATTGCAGAAAATAACCTTGAATAGGATGATCCTGAGTGAATTCAATTTAAACTACGATTAATAAACTATGGATTTCCACTTCGAAAAGACAGACTTTTGGAGAGCAGAGTCATCTGGGCTGCACTGATGACTGAATGTAGGAGGCTCGGAACTCCTTTTAGTCAAAAAGTGAAAGAAAAAATGTGGAATTCATGCCCCAAAGACAGGCTAAAAAGTTGTATCCAAACACAAAGGGTCTTCTCCCATTTGCACAGATTTGAGTAGCTGCATCAAATTCCATTCTCCATGAACATCTAAGATGTAACATACCCCTAACAGTTCTGTGTTTGCAATGCTCTCTATTCATTTGTGTTCAGTTATCTCAAAATGGCAAGATTTGCTTGCAGAAAGCCCAAGATTTCTGTACTCTATAATTAGACTGTTTTTTTCTTAGTATTAAGAAGTCTGATCTTGGCAGATGTGTTGATGAGGCAGAGCTCCAGTCCTTGAAAAACACTTGGTATTCATCATCATCCATATTATTGTGTCCTTGCATACTCACAAAGTAGTGGATGTCAAAACATTCTCATGACTGACCACAAAGAAAGATTTTTTTCCACTTCAATATATGAGACAGAAATTAAAAGTCTGGAAAACATCTCTAGGCTGCACAGACTTTCCCATGTTCCAGCTGTTGCCATGAGACCTCTGGATTAACTGACCACGTGCCAAAAATTCTGAAAACCCACTAATAGGCTAAAGATGAATGGAAAAACTTGCTGTAAACAAATACATTATTAGCAGATGGAACATGACAAATCAGTAACAGAAGAGGATGGTAACATCTAAATGAATTCATTTCTGTTATATCAGTTTGTCCTGGGTTGTCAGGAGAAATTCTGTCATGTACCTGCCTGCCTTGTGAAGACCTAAAAGTGTAAGAAATACCATTTGTGCCTACCTGACACAAATGCATGCACAGCCAGAAACACTCTGACAGTAAAGGCCTTGATTACTTGTCTTTTTAAATCAGAGACTATAAAGAACAAATCAGGAATTCTGAATTACTGGACAGTTAGTAGGCTCAATTAAAGTAGAACAGAGACTAGAGGAACATATTTAGCCATTATCAGATAAGCAGGAAAAAAACCATTAGTTTGAAGCCAGACACAAATTGATGTTATCTTTTTTCCATAAGTTGTTATTCGTTGTAGTTGTTGTTTTGAGGAAACACTGTTTTGGGTAATGAAATTTTTGTCATTTTCAGAGAAAGGGCAAGCGTGTTCACATGGAAGTGGACAAACTATGTGCCAAAAATAGCATACAAAATAAGGGGGTTTGTTTTTCTCTACATAAAAAGAGGGGCATTTCAGTACAATTTTGTATTTCTCCCAAATGGTCAAAATATTAAATTTCATACAAAATTGTAAAAATATTTCAAAACTCAGGTACCAGTTCAGGATCGAACAGAATCACTGTCCTCTGGAAAATTCAAAATTAAGACACAATCACTTTTTCTGTTATTACATTATGCTGACATAATATCAATAAGAGTAAATGTGAAGTTAAATATATTAATACAGCTGATACATCTTACTGCTGCAACATCAATAAGTGTGATTGTATCCCAACTTTAATATATTAGATTGATAAAATATCAGTGACTAAACCATCACTGTAACCATCCCTTCTCTTGTACAGGTTTATAGTTACTTCAGCTGACCCATTCTCACAGCATTACTCAAAAAGAAGATATAAAATGGAAAAGATAAATAAAGATAAAGAAATGCTACAGACTTTAATACCATTTATTTAATTTCATACTAAGGTTGCATGCCAAGCAGCCTTGATTTTTTTTTGACTGTAAACTTATTTACAGGTCTTGTTATATAGTTTACTATGATTTTAAATCAATTATGCTAAAATATAAGGTTACTTGCTTCCAAAAGTGTCAGCTTCAGCATTAGCAGTAATGGCATGATTCCCACAGATTTAATAGATAATTGAAAGCTCAGTGGCCAATCTTTCATTAATTCTCACAAGCAGTATGTTAGACCTCTGGTGATGTAAGCATTATATATGAAAACATTTTATCTCATAACCTACAAATATAAAATAAGTCAATAGGATCCTATCTTTTTTACTATCATCCTCCTCATACCAAAAGAAAATCCTGTTACATTTTTCTGTCCTAATAATGTAAATTAATTTACCATTTTATGGTAAATTGAAGCTGTGCATCATATTTTCTATTCCTTTGTAAGCCAGATGTGTATATTGTTAAACTCACAGAGGGCATTTTAAGCTTAGCTTTACAATCATAGCTTTGAGTAGCCTGAATGCACAACTGCAAGCAAGCACATTTGTCATTATTTTATGCAAAACTAAGCAATTCTTTTCAGCAGACACTTTCAAAGTTGTGAATGAAACAGTTTTAATATTTTTTTCAGCTGTTCAACATTTACTGCTAAACCTTAAGTTAATCAACTAAAAAAAAAATAAGAACGTTGTAAGCAGGCCAGTGTCTCTAAGTTACTACTCCAGTTTATCTCCAGTGTGAAAAGATCATCCTTGAAAGTACTCACTGTCTTCCTTTCAAATTATCCTCAATGTTGTTTGCTCAAGACATTCAGAAAACTGAGCCTAGTAGCAAATACTCTTTTCCTCTAAAAGAGCGGTACGCTAATTTTTATTGCACTGCTTTGCTTTGCCACTGTTTCATTTCAATCACTTCTCATTATCCTTAATACTTACAAAATCTGGTTTTGAATCAGCAGTCTTGTGTTTTTCTGTTTTATGATCATCTTTTCAAACTAAGGCACTGAACAAAGTCCCTACATGATGGTGTGGTCTAGAAGCCTTTCCCCCATATGTGGATAGGCACAAACCATGGATCATATGCTTCTTTCAGAAATAAATATGTTACAGAGTTCCAAAACTACATCAATGTTACCCATTTTTCATCTCTTTGCACTGCTTAATTCTTAGATTGGCACAGGGATTAAATACCAATTTTGGCATAAATGGCTATTATTGTAGTGCATTTAGGAGAATTAGATTCAGGAGAGGAAGGCAAGCAGCTCTGAGAACAGGAAAAGAAGGAGTGAGAGGGTACTAAGCAGCCCCCAGAAAGAACTAATAAGGAGGTTGGGAACTAATAAGGAGCAACAAGGTGATTAGTTTCCATGTGCTGGGGTGATATCTTCTCTCATTTAGTACAAATCCTCCGGAAGAGACTGCAAGGAGGACTCTGCTTTCATTTGGCTGTCAGTGGGAGGAAGAGGAACTGGTGTGGAAGATGTTCAAGCAGCTGCTCACGAGTAGTAGCCCACAGGTCCCATTAATGGAGGATTATTAGTTCCTAGGGAAAACCAGATTTTTTTGCTTCTCAGTGTGATTTTGCACAGCCAGAAAGAGCCCTAACAGCAGCTTGTGCTGATTCATCAGTTCTCCTTCACAGGGAAGATGGGGCCCAGGGGGTCCTCAAGGATATGAAAAGGAAAATAAATGTTGTGTTAGATACATAAATGCAATGCTACAAACTTAGCCATGGCTTGTGAGCCCAGCCCCTCTGCTATAATCTCATCAGCACCCTGTGGGGGGGATGAATTCTACCTGGAAAAGTGGAGTGTGCCACAGAGGAGATGTACAGTGCTCCCCTGGGAGCACCTCTGCTGTCCATGGCCAGTGGGAATCCTCCCAGGGAAAAAGGGGGAAACAATTCCTGCTCCTTGCTGAGAACAGGGGTGGTTACTGCCCACACAGGTGGAAGAAAACCCTCCAGGCACTTTGTGCATTCTCTTTCCCTTCTGACATTTTGCGTCGATAAAAAGTCTACACAAAATGAGGCTCTTAAAAATGAAGCTGAGGATTTAAAATGAAGCAGTTACTATTACAGTCACGTTCACACAGCTTCTGTCCTCACCCAGTAGCAGTTCTTTGGAAAAGAACTTTGTGATACCTTGCTTGTAAATTGTGTGATATAAAATTAAGTTCTTTGCCCTTCCTTGGCAAAAGGAAATATAAAAATCACTACTATAAATACTGCATCCATCATTTTAAAAATGTATAGCTTTTAAGACTGTATCACACATGGTGAAAACAGATCAGGAAAACAGATTGAGGCTTTTTAAACCATTGGTTTTATCCTGCCAGCTGCACTTATTCCCACTGTCATTTACTATCAGCATTTTAGTGTTCAAAAAAAAGTGTAAAGGCTCAAACATACTCTTGAAAAATAGTATAAGCTGCATGCTAATGAAGCCACTCTTCCTGAGGGTCTGTCTCCTGCTATTTGTCAATAAAGACATTTAAGTTTCTATAGTAAATAACGTCTGCTCCTAAGAACATATTGCAAAGCAGCAATAAGAAATAGGAGGATAACAAGTACCAGGCGTTGTTACTTTGTTAAGGGAAACACTAGTGACTCCCTTCATCAATCATCACCTCTGCCCCTCCCAATCTCCTGAAATTAGCATCTAATTAATTGATGTATCATTCAAAAAAATTTGAATTCCAGAATATGGCAACACAAATATTATATAGAGGACAGATCATTAAAACAGCAGAAATATTTGTGAACTGTAAATAATGGAAGAGAATAGGATTTTGCCATCATTCTCAGCAGCACATAGAGCAATTTTAAGAAGCTGAAGCTGACATCTGACTGACTTCTTAGCAAATATTACCCCTGGCTGCACTGGCAGATTCCAGTGGAATATCTGAGACTGAAACACTAACTGACTGCTGCCAAGCCAGGACTGAGCCTTGGCTTTTATATTGCTGCTTACTGTGTTTTGTTCTGGTTTTGTTTGTTGGTTGGTTGTTTTTCTTCAGAAATTAATAATTTGTGAAAGTATTTCCATTTCTGCTTTACATTATCTCAACACATAGTAACTAAAGGAAAAAAAAAAAATGTATGCAAATACTTTCCAGTGGCCCAAAAAAGATTTATATACTCTTATCTCTCAGAATTGTTGTTCCATGACATAAAAGCCATGAGAAATATGTGAGGGTATGAAGGAAGGGATAGCTAAGAGGATATACAAGTAATTTAGCTTTTATCCCAAAAATAAACAGCATCATTGTAGTGTGCATAGATAAGCACTGCTCCAGTTCCATCAGGGGGTTATGCTGCTCTCTATATGGCATGATATTTATCATTCATTCAATGACCTTCAACCATTTACTTTGCTGCACTACCTTGGCTCCTTCCTAGAATAAAGGCCAAGTTTCACAGAATTAGAAAATATTAGTCTTTCTCTACAGTAAGTCTTTCTCTACATTAGTCTTTCTCTACATTTGCCCTTAGGGTAAAGCAGGGCAACACACACTCGGGTGCATCCACGCAGATCACCCAGCGACTGGATTTTTCATTAGTAATCACAAGACAAAATACCATCTTTAAAGTTCTGATTGGAAATTTGTGTTACTGCTGGGAATGAGGCACACATCCCCAGGATGCTGGAGCAGCACAGGACTGGAAACAGCAAGTATTCAGTCTGGTTCAAATGAATATATGGACATATCCAAGTGCATTTCAAACCCTTCCACAGAGGTTTGCTCCTGAAGCTTTCTGGAAGTGTCCCAGAAGGACGAGTTGGCTTGCAGGAGGGTCCCACCTCTCCCTGGGTAGCAGTAGAACATTTCTGTAACTTGAGGACATCACAGGTCTGTGAGTCATTCCTACTGAAATGACTCGTGTTAGCTGCACTTCTGTAAGAAGGAAAAATAAAGCCATATACGCTGGGGTTTGAACAGAGAGATGTGACGGTACCCTCAGGAGACTGCACAAAGGTGTTTTACTGAGATTAAAAAGAAGGGGAAAAAAAAAGAAAGGCACACCAAACCACTTGGAACATATGAAGCAGCACAGCCTTTGCAGTTCCACTAGATAGGATAGCACCTTTAAGGACTATTAGCCTCCATATTACAGATCAGCAGAAGAGGTCAGGGACATATTTCAGCAAAGCAGTATATCTCAGCTAGGCAGAAGGAAGCATTTTAATCTTCTTCGGGCCATTCACTGGGCTAAATCAAATGGTATAAGCAACTATTACTGAGTTCAGGGACCAGGGCTGCACTTTAAGTCCCTGGATTTCTGTGGCTGTTGCCAGAAGTAAATCAAAATTAGGGGGCATCCCCAGTTCTAGGAAGAGTTTCCTTGAGAAAGACTGAGGGATCACCAAGGATATTGGAAGTCAAAGAAAGGAGAGGGTCTGATCATGCAATAGTTGAACAGACCTGCAGTGGAGCTGAAAAGACAAAGAAGTGTTTAGAGAGGTTGCTTGCTCTCCTTATTTATAACGATAGCGGTAAAATGATGAAAGAGCCTTCTTGTCAGGTTTTTTTAAATTAAATTTACATTCAAACATAAGACTCAGAGAAGAGTTAAAAACAGTGAGGATATGTAAAATATTTTGTATTCCTCTAGCATTTCATTTAGGTTTTAAATAAAAAATTGCAAGGTTCAAAGTCGAATCACTGGTTTCAACACAATCTAATTTTAGGCAATTTAGATAATTTTATGGGTGCAAATTCCACTTTTCAACCCTCTCCAAACTGTAGTTGAGGCCAGGTGAGAGGGAGGGAAAACTTTAGGGAGTGAGGACAATATAGCTAAATTGTCCCACTGATTGTGGGGGGGAAATATCTCTTTGCAGTGTCAGAAAAAGGCAGAAATCAAAATGACAATATTAAAAATAAATGTGACTTATACATTTTGAGAGGGATGATTTTGTCCTACAGAAATGTAATAATATGAATTCCAGGTCAGTCTGGGATATTTATGAAGGTGTCAGTATTTTTGTTTTCCTTTATGCATACTCGTTGCCTGTTATGAACATTTATTCAGTTTCACAATAAACATTTCATGCTTCTGTGTCCTGCAAGGTCAACTCAGCTTATGAAAACCAAGCTGCTGTCTGTCTCCCTTACCTCATCACTAAAATTCCCAGACAGAACAGAAACTCCAAAACTCATCAAAACACTATCAGTTAGACTGGGGAGAATTAGAGCTGAATACTAATTTTAATACCTCTATTATGTATGCACAAGATAACTATACTTGAGGTAGAAATAAGCAATGCATCTTGAAGGACTCTTGTTTATTCACTCTTCCCCAAAAGAAAAAAAGTAACGATTCCATCTAATGAAGTGAGAAGGTGAAGGTAGTTTTACTTTGCGAGTGAGATACTTAATGAGGCAATATCCTCTTGAATCTTTGAGATAAGCTCTAGGTCAAAAGTAGACAAATTAGCATAACATTCATATTAATATATTTCAGAATCAGATACAGAAACAACCTGCACTCTGAAACCTACCTAATCACAGACAGCTAATTTTCAAAGGAGTTTTGGCACTCATTATGGTGATGGATGACAGAACTAAAAACATCAACATTTCCTTGAGATGTGCCATGCTTTGTAGGCACTTCTCTTATGTACTTCATGAATTGTATTTTATATTTTTAATAATTTATTTAGATACTCAGAGAAGTAAAATGAGGTTCTTTGTGGAAGATACTTTGGCATGCTGCAACACTGCCTTTGTGTGCTTGCTACATAGACAATCCAATATGGTACTGTATTCTAGCACCCAGAAGCTGCACTGCTGCTATTCTAAAACTCTTATTATCACATCACAATGAGAAATGCATACAAATATTTCTACAAACACACTCATGTGAAAAATATTCTGTACATTAAAGAAGCTGCTATTATTTATGAGCTTTCTCGTGTACACGTATACAGATGCATCCATACAAACACCTCTGCTCTCATAGCTGTGTACACAGACTGTAGCCACTAAATGCAAATTATTAAATTACCTTCCTTTCCTCTGAAATGAATTTAAACATTGGTATGCCCCAATGCACTGACAACTCCAGGTTAGGACTGCTGATGTTGTCCAGTAAAAAGCAAAGAAGAGGGAAAGGGTGTGTGGAAGATGTTATTTAAAAAAACCCCAAATAATAAAATCCAGGAGTGAAAACAAAAAGGCTTCTATCAGTTTCCTTAAGTTTTAATGAATTCTATTGATGAGACTGGTTTAGGCTGCTGCCTGCAGTTCTGTGGAATTCATCTGGACTAGTCAACACAGTGATCTTGATTCTAGGACACAGTGCATTCCTTACAGTCCCAAAAATCACTGCTGCTGGAGAAAATGAATTTTGAAATATAGTATTAATCCTCAATAAAAATTAAATGCAACCCTTTGTACTGTGAACACTGTGTTTGGATAAATAGGTATTCAGGGCTTCATCTTAAAAGTGTGTTAAGCATCTTTGGAGTCAATGAACACACTCAGCTTACACTGCCTACAAGGGAAACTGATGTCTTTTGGCATCTTCTGGGCTCAGGCTCTTTTTGATTACAGTGAAAAGGAACACAAAGGGCTCGTGCCTCAGGCAACACAGATTAGCCAAAAGCGCGTATGCCTAAAAATAAGAAATGACTGGAGAGTGCAAGACAACGGCAGGGATGATGGGAAGATTTATCCTGCAACTTACTGGAAGACAAGCTGGCCATGGGCCTACTAGCAGCAGAAACCGGAGAGCAAGCCAAGAGAAGGGAGCACGTCTTATCAGACACGAGAGCCGACAGCGTGTTGGCAGCTGTGGACACAAACATGACAGCTGTGAGCCAGGTTACAGCTTCCCCTCTCCCGCCCCAGGGCCTCCACTCTGCCTCTCGTTTGTGATGGGAAGAAAATCTGCAGCTCACTGGGTGCCACAGCGATCGATGCTCCCGCGGTGTTTGTCACAGTGGAAACCGCTGGAAATGGCTTTAGCACCTAAATATTGTTTCTGCACAGTTTCGCAATGTTGTTCCTCTTGCCTCACCTTGAGACTCCTTCTCTTGCTGACTGTTTTCTGAACAGGTCCTAGCCATGGTCATCTCTCCCTTGGCTGTTTAGCTCTGAGCAAGTTACAGCACAACGCAGTAGCTGACACATTCTCCAGGCTCCTCCAAGCACCGCTAAGCCAGGGAAACCGTTGTACATTCCCAAGATCCCGCCTCTGTCGGTACCTTCCTAATCACTCATGGTTGTACTGGGTTTGAGGGACAAGGTTGTGGCAGTGGCGGGGCTACAGCGGTGGCCCAGGCTGGGAAAAAAAACCAACTACCCCAAACTAAAACCAAAAAAACCAACAATACAAAAAGCATTACCAAACCAGAAAAAAAATACAAAAAATCTCTGATTCCTCCTTCCTGCAAAATTTCTCTGTGGCTAAGAAAATTGATCGCGAAAACCTTTTGTTCTCCTCAGAGTGTAAATACTCCCCTTTATTAGAGGTGAACAGGTAGCTAGAAGTTTCCTATCAGTTATCTAGAAATCTTATAACACAACAAAAAGAAAAAAACCTCAGTTAATGGTTCAGAGGTAGGTGGTGATTTTTCCTCTCTGTCTTTACAGTGTGTTTCATCTTGTATCTTTAAGCATTATACATTCACAAGCATTATGCAAAACATTATGAGGATAATCGGCACAATGGGGGTTCACTATTTAATGAAAGTAACTCTCTTGTTTTTAATTATAGCATTTAAGATCATCTTATTGTCAAGTGAAATACAGCCTTGCCTTTTTGTGATTTGCCTAGGATTTAGGAAATATCCCACCACCTTCTCCTTTTACAATAGAGATCATCTCCCACATTTTCAGGTAACAGTATACATGTTCGATGCTCTGTTTGGGAGCTTTCCAAAGCCAGGACTGAATAGCAAACAAATCAAAGGCCTTGTATGAACTTCCTAGTGGAAAATATTTTATTAATTTTAACATACTGTAAATGAAGCAGGGCAGAAGTTCAGTTTTAGGTATCTCCCTCCAAGAAATTTTTAATTTCTGGAATATATAGTTCCCCACGTTTTGCAGTTTTTTCCTCCTAAAAAGTAAGTCCCATGAATAAAACAGCCCCAGTGCTAGACTACTTGGAGCAGACCCTTCAGCAGCAGGTAATTAGATTTCACACATTTTATATTTTCAATTATTTCATTTACACTATAATCAATGTTTTTCACATGCAAGGAACACTATATTAGAGATTTCTATCTTGAAAGAAAAAACAGCAAACAAAAGAACAAAAACCATGATTAAGAAAATGTTCCAAATCCTGTTTGCATACAGATATGCACTATAACTCAGCACCAGAGGAAAGGAATTGTATCCAGACACACACACGTTTCAAGACCAAAAAGAAAACCATAATTGCTGTGTTTAATGTTTGTATCTTTTGTGTATATTTTAACCGTATTTGCAATTTGCAGAGCTATTTGCCTGATGGCATTATTATAAATCTATTAAATCCATCCTTTGAACAGATGGTGCTATAAAATACTATTGTATCTGGGAAGAGGTGTTTGAAGACATAGTATATGTGTAAGCATACATGTGATGACGCCTAGAAGGCCACAAAAGCTATGTAAGACAGATAAGTGCACCAACTGGGAGGCCCAGTTTCCCAGCATGGCTGATCAGTATGTCTTTTTCAAAATATCAAATGCCATCTTTGCAATGCTTGTAAAATAATACCCACTGGGTTTTGGAATAAAGATCTCCACTGGTACCTCAGCAGTATCTTTTTCCTGAAAGCTCTGTGGTCCCTATGGATGATCTGTTTCAGCAACAAAGAGATAAACAATGTGTCATGTTATTTAGTTTCTCAGCATTTTCACATGGATTTCCTTTTTTTTTTTTTAAAAAAAGAATTCAATAACCTGTTATTGGTATAAAAACTCAGCAAAAGTTTAAATATTTCTTTTCATTATAATGGTAGCAATAACAATATTTATTCATTGTCTTTGACACCACTTTTTTCATGCAAATATGCAACAGAAATAATAAAAAGCCAATAGTATATTATTTGATTTGATGTACATAAGAAGCTGGCTCCAAGTGCTGAAATTTGTACAACATGTTGGCATAGTTCAAGGAGAGCAAATTTGCAATGAATGATGATAATTTGCACTGAAAGAAATTAGTGCCTATTTTGATTAGGAATTAGCCTTCTGTTCAAATTTCAGCAGAGTAATGTATTCATTCCTGGTTAGAGCATTAGCTGGGTTGAAAGGGTGAGAGAAAAGCTGGTGGACAAAGGGAAAATTAAAAAGTACAAAGATCAAAGAGCTATTTCTCTAGTTCAGTAATAAGGTAACTTATATGGTTCAAACAAATCACAACCAGAGTGTTACTCTGAAACGCACATTTATCATGGTACCCAACCTTTTCTGAGGTAGGAACTCATTTGTTCATTGTTTCAGGATTACATTTTTCAGTTTTTAAGATTACCTTGTTCATCTTGCATTTTTGCACACAATCACACCCAAATTGCTCAGTTTGAGAGGCAGGTAGAAACACTACCAGACCAGACCATGACAAGATACAGCAGTTGAGGATGTGTTATGCACCTCATAATTACATACAGACAAATATTGCACAGCTAAAATTCTGCTTCCTTCCCACTAGTCCTGGTATGGAAAAACAAATTCATCAATCATCTTAAAGCAATTCATGTTAAACCTACAGAAGCAGGCTTCAGAGCTACTGAGATCTTCAGCTGCCCTGCTACAGTTCCTACCCAGGGGGCCACACTGGCCAGGGCTACAATTTTTTTCATTTCTGTCCAGGAAAAACCACATTTCCAGAAAGCATTTGCTAGAAATTCAGCTTTATGTATTAAAAATGCAGCAGGGAACAAATGAATCCTGAGTGATCTCTCCTCAGCAACAGTCAAAGTGTTGCCTGTGATGAAGTGGAATCTGGAAGGGTCTGCCATTCAAGTGTGCAGGCTCTTTGAGGAGTTAATCTATAAGAGAAGCTTAAAAAAACGCCACTATTTCTGTTGTGGTGCCAGCTGTCAGGGCTCTGACAGTTTACCTCGGCACTGAATCTTCAGAACAAAGGAACTAGGTCATGAAACAGAAAATTTAAACATATTCCCCGTGAAACTCACCTTAAAAGATAGGCATTCGGGTTACTAAGTCAAGGACTGAAAAGTCAGAAAATGACAAATTCAGGGCTGTATGTTCAACTTTAACTCTTCCTCTTTGTATACCTGCACTGTTGAACTGCTAATTATATGACTGCAGAAATAATTGTATGTAAAGACCATACTTCAGCTGATGGCAAAAAGGAGTGCTGTTATTTAATTTTAAATTATTAATCAAAACAGGGGTTTAAAATGTCTCATTGAATACAGTGCTTGCCCACCAGCAAGACAATCCTCCTCCACAGCCCCAGTAAGCCTCTACCACGCCCAAGCTCCTTGCTGTAGTCACCTACCTGCCCTCTTTCACTACCTCGGTTGCCCCACTGTCTCCAATCACAGTTCAGCTCTTTGGACCCCAAGTTACTCTAACTCCAGTGTTCAGCAGCACCTCTAAGTCTCTGTGTTACTTTTTATTCTCTGTCCTGCTTGGTCCTCACTCCCTTTCAAGACAGGGGAAGGGGCAGCAGCAGAGGAAGGGCAGTGCTCCCTCTGGATGGAGCTGAGCTGATGGGTCTCCTCTCCATTGTCTCTCTTGGACAACAAGAACCAGTTCAGGAAAACCAAGGCAGGGACTGGTTGCCAACAGGGAGATGCATCCTGAAGCTGATGAGCCATTTATCAGAAGACAAAATCATTGATTGCTTAGAGCCAAAGGTTTTGACATTCATTCAGTGTGAGCCAACTTCAACTTCCTTGTGCCAGACACTCTTCAATGGGCAGCTCCCAGTGTAATTAGGGCGTTTATAGCCAAGAGAGTGCAAGTTTCTAAATGTTGATGCCCTCCACAAGAGTAGCAGTGCTCCTAGGTCCCTTTTGTCATGGTCCAGATGGCAAAGGAAAGAGGAGTCAGTATTTCCCCTTGTATCCCAAAGTTAGCACAATCCATTTGCCTTGTCCCACTTTCTATCCTGCCACACAATGCAGTATTGTGTAAACACACCTGAGTTTTGCAAAGTTCTTTCCCCTTTTGGAGAAAATAATACAATGCTACCATAAATCAAACCTCATCCTTTAATGAATGGGCAATTTCAAAAGGAGAGACAAAATCTTTCATGAGGACAACAAATAAAGTTGGGGTAAAAAAAACGTGGAAGATTTTTGGGAGTACATTCTTCATACCACGATTTCTTCAGGTCGTGAATTTATGGGTCAAGTCTATTTAAAAACCCCAGCAATGAGTGTGTGGCACCATGTACAAGATGCAGAGAAATAAGGCAGATTACATCTACTGTGCATTTACAAAGCCATCGCTCATAAACTGTTCAGAGAATAAATGTTTCCTAAAGCCATTTAAGTACACTGAAATATGCTCCCTGACAAACACATCCTTTACAACCTCTTCCCAGTCAGAAATGGTTTTCAATTTAAAAATAGGAGGTACAGTTTTCTAAAGCAGTACAGAAGTGGCATATCCTTCTGCATAAAGTGCTTGCTTAGTGAAGATAATTGAGGATGGAAAATACATTATTTTTCCTGTTCTATCTACCATGGCAATTAAAAACAACAATTAATTGTGTCAAGGTGCAAAATGATGATTTTAATTACACTACCAGAGTAACATAAGAGGTTCACATGCAGTGACTACACCCTTGATTGGTCCACTACAGAAGAAAAGATAGAATTGCTTCCCTAGGGCAATGTTCTCCACCTCATTCATGTTGATTTACTTCACAAATAACCTCAGTAACTTGTTTCATTGACCTCCCTAGTAGCAGGCTTTTGAAAGTAAAACCAAGATATTTTTCCTTTTCATGGAAGCTTTATTATTTTACTCTATTTTAAATACTACTGAGAAAAGTATGTGTCATATTATACAGTCTGTCTTGTAATTTAAAATAGTTTCTGAATGTAACAGAAATAATTCTAAAAGGATGAAAAAGCTGATTTTAAACAACATTCACCGTATCATTTAGGGCTCATGAAGAGCAGATATATTGCTCCCATTGCTATCACACTGAAGCACACTCAGAAAGCAGAACACCAAAAAACCCCTCCTTTCTTTAATTATGCCTTTACCTCTCCCATCATTGAAATAGCATGGCCTGAGGCAAAATAGGAAGAAACAGCAAACTCTTTCCTGAAAACTTCATAAAGCAAACATGATCCATATATCTAAGACTCTATTCCCCTTGTACCTTCAGGGAGAGAGGAATATTATTGAAATTATTAAGTTCATTTTACTGTCTAGTGCCTTTGAATAGTATTGTTAAATTGGAAAAAGAATATCACTGCACTCTTGAAGCCGGGGTCTCTAATCCAGTGCTAGAGGCACAGGGAACTGTACCCACATGCTGCAGAAGATAGGTATATTCATATTTATATTAAACATTTACAGAAGAAGAGGGTAGTTTCACACTAATGCAATATCCTAGCTTAAATGGCTTTGTCAAAACAAGTTTTCTCTGGTTTCTGACCTTTGTTTTTGGTTGAACAAAACCACAGATATTGTCTTAATCCCTCTTGTTTTTATTCAAACACCTGTGCTGGGCCATATTCATAAAGATGTTTCATATCCCATCATGCATATTCCAGACGGTTTTTATTAAAGGTCTTTGGGAAGATTTTCCTCTTACCCCCTTCCTTGCTTCTGCAGAACAGTTAATTAAAATACTTCCATGGAGATGCGCAACATGGACCCACTAACTAGTGTCAGTCACTGTGCAAAAAAATGAGCCTGTTTGTTGGGTATCTGGTTATTGCAGCTATTTTTTTCATCGTGGCAGCCTGTGTTCTTATTGTGATTCAGCAGAACTGCTGAGACATCAATTAATGTGGTTTCTAAAAGCTTTTATAACTCATGTTTAAAATGCCAGCTTCAACCACAAAGCACAGCAGTCCCATAATCTACAAAATAAAATTTGGGGCTCAGTTTCCATTTACCTAAACTTCTGCAATAATAAAAATGCGTCTGCTGAAGACATCTGTTAGAACTCGGTAACATCTAATTTTTATGGCAAATAATAGAGTTCAGCTCCATAAGATTAGAGGTTATAGGCTAGGCCTTTTGGCTGGCTTGGCATCCCTGTTGAAATGTTCTGCCAGCCAACTTAATATATGCATTAAAAAATCCCAATGACTTGATGATTTCCTCCTCCTCCTCCTAAGACTCAAAATAAAGCAATAGTTTTGTCTCTTAATGCTTTGCTCCATGGCATTGTTGAGCCTATGGCAGTGTCTGTTTGATGGGACTGACAATAATATTATTTCTTTTCACTAAAAATAAAGGCTTAATGAGGCGAAATCCAGAGTTAATTATATGTTGGAAACATACACTCTGCTGGAGAGGAGGTGGAGTTGCAAAAATCACTGTATTTCAGGCCAACCCTGCTTGTATTCTGGGTTTCAGATATTGAATTTTGTCAACCCAAAGCTTAATATTCAGGGTTTCTTCAAATCAAATTCAGTCTTCTAGCACACATAAATTGCAAAATGGCACACAGCTACTGTAGTAAATAGTAAATAAATATAACAACATCACCATTCATAACAATCAAACCATCTGTGACTTGCAACCAAAGTTTTGCATTCCTTTTTAATCCAAAACCCTGTGAGAGATGTTTATGATTCCCCTGGCTAATATACACTACTGAAATAATCAGATTGGAAATGCCTGTGAAAATCATGAGCAGGAAAAGGATAATGTCATTTCATCCAGCTTCTAACAGAGCACCCAGTCCAGTCAATCACTAAGCAGAACTGTTCTCTGGGACATGCTTGCATAAAGCTGCAGAGAGCCATTTACCAGAGACTCAAATACTACTGCTGGTGTTGCAGAGGTCTAAATGGCCTGTTGGGCTTTTTGAAAGAGAGGAGAGCATGGGCCAGGTGATGGTTTGGGTTTTACTACCCCTCTATTGCCCAGCTTTCCCTCAGGACATGCACCCGTACTCCAACAGCCCCATTCCCAGCTCAGCAGCTTGCACTCCTTCTCCCTCCTTTCTAGGAGGGTTTACTACACTACCGTTTCCAAGAGATTATCCATGCACAGACAGTGCTAAGGGGTGGAAGAATTATCAAATCTGCCACTTGCATGATTCATTAGATAAATAAATAGTACTCCAGAAGTGGGAGAGTGCTTGGAATACTTTCATAGACCACCTTTCCAACTATTGCCACGCTTTCCTCAGCTATCACTCATTAGTAGCACTTTAATACACTATGGTCTTGGTTCCTCACTTTATCTCTTCTGGCACAGTCATATGCAGCTCTACAAATCAAGCAAAAACCAGGTGGCAGATATTTTTATTTAATTTTAGTAGTGCTTTTTTCGCAAAACTTTCATATAAAATTTGGAAGTAAGCAACCAAGTTTTGACCAAAACAACCCAAACCACACTTTTTTTTAAAATTAAAACTTAAATCTGTAAAACAATCACACACCTCTCCAGAGACTTTTGCTCCTTCCTGTCTTCTCCTCTGTATTAGGACCAGGGCATGTCCTTCAGCATGGGCACCCATGTCACCATGCTGACACAGCTGATTGTGTGACCACAGAGGCACAAAAGAGGCGATGGGGATGCAACCAAGGAGGAAAGAACCCGCAGTAACAGTGTTTTAGAGGCTCTGTAGATATAGTTTCAGATCTGCAACAGAGCCAACTGAATGTTTACCTCCATGTAAAGGACTCTCACACCCACCCACACCCACACACCTCCCTAGTGCTGGATCTGGCAGTCACGCAGTCTTTAGGTACATGAGTTGCTGAGTATTTCCCTCCCTTGCCTTTAGGAACAGTTATTGCACAGTCACCTGAGTGCTATGCCATGCTGAAGAGAAACAGCAGGAGTGTGAGCCTGACAGGGAAGAGAGGGATGTGAGGAAGGGAGGAACCCCTTTTCAGAGATCACAATCAATTATATGGCTGAAGCCATGTCACGAAAATACATCTCCAGAGATGGGGGGATAATCCTGCAGATTTAGCTAAGCAGTCAGGAGGATAAGCAATACTCACCTGCTATTCACTCTTCCAAGGGCATGGCTAGGAAGCAGAAGTGGAGGAAGAGACAAGTGGGAGAAGCTATGGTAATCTATATCTAATCTATATCTATATCTATATCTATATCTATATCTATCTCTCTCTCTCTCTCTCGCTCTCGCTCTCGTCCTTAGGTAGGACAACTGAAAACAATGTTTACAAATGGGATAAAGCACCTACTCAGCACCCCAGAGTGGGGAGGGTTAAGAGGATGCTGAAATCACAGCCACAGTCCATCCTCTCTTCTGCCCAGGGGTTAATTACCCATCTCCCTCTTATTTAGGATGTGTTGTAAAGCAACAGGCTAACTCTTTACAAGCAGAGGATTATTTTTATCATCGTGGGTTTTTGAATGAACAAATATTAAGAAATACTATTGTTTTCTTAGTGCTACATCACGTGCCACTTTCAGTCCTCTGCTGTCTTTAATGAAGCTCTCTGTGTGCTGGATACACCTGCAGAGCTCTTTAGGAACAGAAGATTGGTCATCTTCAAGCAAATCTTTCTTCACCTCTCATGACTCTATTTATGATATACTGATTAATCAATCATCAGAGAGATTAAAGGTCATCATTATAAAATAAATGGCTTATGGCTGCAGCAAATCATGGCTTTGAGATTTATTGGAAAAGGCTGTAAATTGTCAGTCATGTTATTACACAAATAAATCAGATAGTTACTGCAAATTGATTAACTGATTCCAATTTTTTTAGGAACAAATTGTTGCTCCAACCTATTTTTCTCTCTTCTTGGACAAAATGATTGCTTTGTAGTCTGAGTGAATGATTGCCTGTGTGTCCAAGGCCACAGTTATTGCTTTAAGTTGCTTCACACACATTAACGGTTTTTTGAGTGTTTTTCACCACAATTTGTTTTCACATGAGCACCGCTCTCTATTTGAAAAGACTGAATGGTACAATTGCTGTTTGAGATGTTGAAAATAATACTGCAACAGCATAATCAGCAATTTATTTATATATGGAAAAACACTACAATTAATATAGATAGGCTTTTTCAAATTTCACAATAAAAGTAGAGGACCAAAGTTAATTTCCTACACTGAAAGAGAAACATTTAAGACCCTCTCATTACATCTGGCTTGCTGTATCAGTGCTGTGGGGTGAGGAGGGGAAAGGGAAACAGTGGAATATTTCAGTAATGGAAAATAAAGTTGTCTGAAATTCAAGACTTTCATTGCTGAGATTACAATGGATTTTCTTAGTGTAAATAGTTATATAGAGTTACATGAAATGAGAGATTAAGAGATGACTAAGCACATTTAACTTACTCTTATTCTCACTGCATTTGCACCATGTGCATGTCTCAAATAAATCCCTCTGGGTCACATTTAGGGGACACATTGGTGGAACTTCCACTGTCAGTTCAGATGACTCTGTTTCATTTCAGTGCCTTGTTGCTGTGACCAGCCCCTCTGCACAACTGTAGGATCCCTTCTGGAAAAAAACAGGTCAATTCCTCTCACCAGCTAAAACCCAGGCACAGCTGCACAGCTGGATCAGCCCAGGCGCTGCTCAGATATAGACAGGTTTGCACCAGGTTTTTCCCCTGCTGCAGAGACCTGTCCTATGCCACTAACAGCTCCTGTATCCTCCCACATTCCCTTGGCACGTCCTGCCGCAGGCACCACCTGAAGTGTCACCTTATCAGAGCACAAACGCAAAAGGCTGTCATCTCTGGCTCATTGCAAGAAGTATCAACTATTAAAATTCCTTAAAATAGCTAAAACGCCTGAGGATCAGAGAATGCCATGCAGGGTCATGAGGCTCCTGCTTCAAAACACGCCAGAACTGGGCAGGGGGAAGAGGTTTTCATAAATGCAAGAGCCCTCGTGGCCACTGAGGGGAGGATGTATCAGTTCAGCTTATTGCTGAGAATTTTAGAACAGTGCCACTGGAATCTAAAAAACCATGGGCATGCCACTTGAAGGTACATCCTGAAAATTAGCTTGGATATAAGAAAAGCATGGAACAAGAAAGTTTTGCACATAGATTCTATGACAGGCCAGAGGAGCCTATGAGTGAGATACAGAAAGCTGTATGATAGGTGCGAGTCTGGGATCATTCCATGTGCCATTCTCTGGGACTAGCCAGGTCTCTCTAGAAGATTACTAAAGGGACACACTTGTGCCACGTCTTCAATAAAAGGGACTTCCTCTTCTTGAATGTAATGTATCAGTTAGGTGGTCATTGTGCATGTGACTGCAGTCATAAGGTCAATGGATTGCTCAGATTGTTAACAGTGAAATATGCTATTCTGCTGTCAGAAGTTTTGGCCCTTTAGGGCACAGGCTGCCAGTGTCACTGGAGTAGGTTTCTGAAACTTCTGTGAGGTTACAGGGAAGTGTGTTGCCATTTCCTGCTCTCAGTGAGCAGGGAGAAAGAAGCTACAATTCTTTAGAACAATGATAGAATACAAAAAGAGTTTAGCAACTAAAGATGAAGCAGTTAAAGGAGGAAGAGGATCTTGAACAAAAATGGCTGGGGGAACTGTTTATGCTATCATGAAGCAGCAGCTCTGGCAATGTGGACAGCAGACCTGATTAGCAAGTCTGATTCATCCCAGTACCTCATTAGAGCCTTACCTCTTTGCATATATAGCAGCACAATAGCTCCTAAAACATCCACTTTGCCAACACAAATGCAGCTGAAAAGGAGACGTTGTTTAGTCTCCCACATGCTGGAGTTCCTGGTCTCTTGATACTGGAATGGCCTCAGCAGCTATGGGTTGTTGATCATAAAACAGACAAGCTTGAGGATAAACGTTTTATGGCAAAGATTTAACTGGCACCTGGCAGGTCCTGAAAGAAGAAGCAGAAAGATAAGAGAAATGTCACATTTTCCCTTCTGAGCCTGCACAAAGCACAGTTCAGGCAAACCAGAGAACCTGGGCCAGATATTTAAAAAGTCTGGTCACCTCCCCCCCAGGAGGAGAGGGTACCAGGCACACTGTGTCACCAGCCACTGCTTGCCCTCCGCAGCTCATCTGTTTAGGAACTCTTGCTTTCAAGGAGGTACAATAGGGAATTTGGTACTGATTTTTTCTGTAAGCAAATTGATCTAAGGCAAATTATTAAGACTTGTTTATTATACAACAGCTCAAAACCGTTAAGGGGGCTAAAAAAGCCCCCCAAAATGCTACATGCTTGTTAAATTATTTAAAAATCAAAAGGTGATAGTGTTATCCATTGAAAAAATTCCTCTAATGTGGTTAGGAGTTCATGTCACAAACACTAATGAGTCACAAACAAGTCAAAATGTACTGATCTTAAAAGGTCAATATGACCTAGTAGTTACATTTAGGAATTTTTTAGGTAATTTCTTCCTGCGTACTGACTCGCATCCTATATGCCAGACACTTACTTATTTATTGTAAACGAGTTTCATCCCATCTACTTTAAAAGATCTGCCATTAGCTGGAAGTAGGCTGATGCTTCCATGACAGACTCCTTCCTGCCAATGCCTGCAACACCAGGCAGCCAGTGTAAGGTTGCTGAATTCAATGGAGCAGGGCTGATTATCACCAGCTGAAAGCACAATCCTTCCTATAAGCATGACCAGTTATTTTGGGTAATTTTTTTAAACTGTATCCTGAATGCCTTTACAAAGTTTGACAAAAGTTTTGTGCTTTTTACAATGGATTCTAAAACATTAAAAATCTCTATAAATGTTTTAAAGATTTAACAAAGCCAAATAAAAAAATCTCCGCAGGTTGATCCGTTCCTATTCTGAAGTTCTCTGTGGGTACACTGCTTCATAGAAACTCTTTTCCCAATGTAACCGAATATCCTTTTAATGCAAAAAGCTGCATTGTTATTCTTAACTCTTGGACCAATATTTGCTTTAGTTACATCATAATGAAACTTTCTGTAGAAGTCAGCTGGGGCAAAAAAAAATCCCTATGGAACTGTAACAAACAGAATGTGCCACCTAGCTCACCAATTTTAAAAGATCAATTATTTTTTCTGATAAATCTAGTATGATGCCTGTAATATACTTTCAAGTAGCACCAAACAGAGCTGTTGAACTTTGCTTTTTAAATCTCTTCTTTTCTTTTCTCTTCCCTGTTTTGCCCTGAGGTCTCTGAACTCTGGCAAGCATATGAAAGTCCTCAGAATCCCCATGATTTTCTCTCCCTTTCTTCTGTTACACACGATTTTCTGGGTTAGCACTAAAAAAGCCACGCTGTTGTAAGCCAGCTGCAAGTGCTCCACTGTCTCTTGACAGTCAGCGACCCAAAGAGCCGAGCAAACACAACTGCTACTGAGCTCCCTTTAAGGTGTCCAAATATAGAAACATCCTTGAAATGACCACCAATAGGAAATATAAAACGCTGTACTTAAAGAGAGACTTCATTAACTTATTGCTCTGAGTGTTTACAATACAAGGAATAAGCAAAGGCATTAACTTCCTTTTGTTGCTCAAGCAACTCAAAATCTAGTGGGCCTATAAAACCCACCCACAGATGTCACCAGAAAAAGGCATATTTGGATGCATTATCTAAATTTAGAAATTCAAATGCCATATTGTACAGTTTTGATGCTGTGATTTGATAACCTGAGTGAGAGACTTACATGTCCCACTGACATATTCCAGCTTGAAAACTAAGACTGCAGAAATAAATCCAGAGGCTATTGAAGTCAATGGATGAATTTTCATTGCTTTCCAAAAGGATAAAGGATAAAGCTAGCTAGGATCTAACACACTGCAAAATCACTGTAGAGAAACGACTTACGAAAGTTACTTTCATTTGGCTTCAGACCACTGTATAATGACACAAAATTTTTGTATTCCTTTGTTTAGCAAATGCATATCCTATTATTTTAAAATGAACTCCAGCCTATCTTTAATATATCTCACTACTCCAGGAATGAGTTCGTCAGTTTAAAGAAAAATATTGTCCTTCCTTTTGTACAATTGGTTTTAATACTGTGTTAAGCTGTTAAAAAAAAAGTCATAATAGCCTTCCTTAGGTTCTCTTCTTGGTGGCATTGCCACCACTGAGTTATTATGTAAATTATTGCAATCTGGTTAGCTCCTTCCATCTCTTTTCTTAACAAAAGGGGTCTGCAAGTGCTAATCAAAATGTTGCAATTTACATATTAATGAAGTTTTCATAATGGCATTTGCTTCATATGTAATATGAATGGTATGGAGACTTTTCACTCTTCTTTTGAGCAACCACTACATTTTGATTTCCTGAAGTAGCTGAGGTGCATCTGAAAACAAACTGTAAGCACATCACAGTATATCTCTTTATATATGTATATAAATATTTCTACCTATCTTTGATATCAGAATGATACACTCCAGTGTTTGAATCTCAAACGTAGCCTCACTTGTGCCCGTGAACTGTTATTTACTCACATTTCTTTGAACACTTTTGTTGCAATCATTCTGCAAAATGCTAAAGGCACATTTTTCTGCTGAGAGTGTGGAGCACAAATAAGTAGTGAATAATTTTTTTGTCGTTTAAAATAAGAGAATAAAGATGAAGAGGGGGATGGATAGAGACAGAGAGATATAAAGTTTTCAATACACCACAACCCACTCCTATGGAAAGTTGAAAGGTAAAAAATTGTCCTGACGTGACAAATGTCACATTAAAAAAGCTGGATAGGGAAGAACATTGGGTTTCTATTTTCCATTCTATTTTCTACTTTGCTGTTATTTTAAAATATGGCAACTACAAAAACTGTGTTTAGTATAAGATGTTTAAAGCTTTCTAATTAAAGATCAGAGATCCCATCTATCTGTAAATCAATACAGAGGACTGTATCGATTTCTACTTTCACCTGAACAGCCAAATGTGAACAGTGTTATGTCTCTTAAATTTCTGATGTAAATTCTTAGGAAATTCCCAACAATATGTGGTATTCCAAGTGACAAATTGTCATCCATAGTCAAATTGAATGTCCAATTGGTTCTTTTTTTAGCTTTCAGTCATGGGATCTTGTTCTTTAACAAATCCCACTAAAAATTCAGATGAGGTTAAATGTCTATTTGCTAAGTGGACCATGTAGAATCTCCCAGAACGATACAATTTCTTTAACCATTTTCTTTATTCTTATTTCAGCCTTTTCTAGAATTTAACTGTTTTCTTCAGGAATGGACTATAAACTTTAGCATTCCAGAAATGTTTATTCTCAGTGAGAAAACAATCATAATCCTCATCTGTTCCCCATGTTTCTGCCCCAAACAATCCCAATTTTTGGCTATAATTTCAGCTGGGAGCTCATTTCCATTGGCACAGACACTGACTTAGCTTCCTGAATTTGTAACTCTATGAGACTTTTTTCAAGATTTTCTCAACCCTTCAAGATAAAAGATTCTTTGTCATTATGAGATCTAATATTGGATTAGTTCCATGCTGGATGTAAAGTACTTTGAGCTTTAAACATTACTTAGATTTAAGACTCCATCAAAACACAGATTTACCTGGGTTTTAATAAAACAGCTTGAATGTAATTGTTAGGTGTTAACGGTACGTTACTATCATCCTCAGCTGGAGCAGGAGTTAGAGCTTTATCTGAGAACACTAACCCAGGATCTTACCAAAAAATTCTCTCCAAATTTTCAGGAACAAAAAATGAGAAATAACATTTTTGTACAGAATTTCAGTCATTGTTTCCACTCACTCAATCCGCAATTTGTCTTTTAAAGTCTAATCCAAAGCAAACAGATCCAACATTAAGCATGCTCCAATGGAAGATTGGATTTGCATGGAAGATGTTTTCTTCATTGGAAAAGAGATCCTAGTAATGGTTGTATCTAAAGCTTCACGACAAACACTTCAAAAGCAGATTAAAAACATGTAGGAGGTATGGAATGATATTTAAAAAAGGATAATTTACACTGAATCTCAGGAAAGCACTTGAGAATAACATTGATTCAGCTACAGAGAATATTCCCAGGGGTGTTGATAAGTGTTTCATTGCTTTGAGTATTTAGAACTAGTGCTAAAGAAAAAATATCCTTTTGTTGTTGTTGTTCAAAGCATTTGAAATTGAAGTCGTGTTCATTTTTATTTTTTGTTCTTTTTTGAAACTGACATATGATCAATATTTTTAATTTAGTGAAATAGCTAGTGTTTGAAAAATTATATATTTCAATAACTGTTGCAATCATATTTTCACTAAGCAGATCAGAATTAATTCAGAAAGGGCACAGAAAATTGTCAGTCAAAATTTAATATTAAGAATTTAATTCCGTATTTTTAAAAGTGTATTTTTTCAACCAGAAAACCCACCACATGTGAAAATGTAGAACATTTATAAATGTAGAACATTTAGAACGAAGCTAAGCAATGCTTTGGAGATCATGCCTGCTCTTTGCATCTCCTACCCTGTTCTCAGCATTTTATTCCCTGAAGGGAGAGGCAGGGACAATGTACAATGACAGCCATCATGTCCATGTCTTATACTGTTGTGCAAGGGAAAGATGAAAAGGTTTTTGTGTACTCGTTCTCCTTCCAAGACAACTTATGACCCAATCCTTCTAGCCATGTGAACTTCTTCCTAAAAACAACTAAAAGTTGCAACTTGGCCATCCTGACCTAACTCAGCAGCAGCATCTAAAGCAGGATGCAGAAACAATAACACAACCAGCGTAATTTAGCACACATATTGCACAGAATGTCTGATAAGAGAAAAGGAAGCAAACACTAAAAATTGTGCTTTGAAACCTGTTTTTTTCCTCCATAAAACCTGCGTGAGGTGCATTCCAACCTTGTGTCATTTCCATGAAGAATTTTGGCAAGATGTTAATGCATCCTCACCTTATGGTCAGTTTATTTTTCTTTAGATACAGAAAATTACTTTTGATAAAGAATAAATTTCATGTTTTAGTGAAGAGAATGCTTTCCCCCGTAAAGAGAGGAATTCTAGTGTTTTAGTGGTAGGTGAAAAACCTGGCTTTCTCTGCTATTCAGAACAAGAGCGGGCACATACATATACATATACATATATATATATATATATGTATATATGGCATCCATGCCCAGGAGCCCTCCTGTCCACATCCTAGCATCACAATTTACTAGCACAGATATAAGCATGCAGTTGTCCAAGCATGAGAAGGATATTGGGTGGTTTATTTTCATAAAACCCACCTTTAGAGGACTTTGTGTGCTTTTCCCTATCTGTCATGTACTCCTGAATCTGGGGGGCTTTTTATTTTTTTTTCCTTCATTTTTATGGACTTGATGGCTTTTTCAAAAATAACCCAACCAGAACAAGGGTTTGCATGAATGCTGTGAAACAAAGAATTAACTTCTTAAAGTAGATATCACTGATTCCATGACAGTGCTGGAAGCATTATTCTAAAACGGAAAGGCTCAATTTTGAGGCATATCAATAATTTTTGCAGTTGTTCTTTATTCCAGAAGGCATGGCACACATTCCAAATCCTGGAAAGCAAATTAAAAACTCACCTTCTGCTTTGATTACAGGGAAACATCAAACACAACAGTGTATAGGTACCTGGAGAAACAAAACATAGTGTTTTGAGGAGAGTTCTCAAAAGCATTCCTAAAGGGAAAAAAATCACTGATCCATACAGTCTCTGTTATTTCTCATCCCAGATCAAATGGCCCACCAGAATCCTTTGTACAGATATTCCAAAAGACTTTACAGACAAAATGATTTTGAACCCAGCAGAACTGCCTTGCAGAATTTTCTATTTTCGTACAGATCTGCACTACATTCTGCCTCTCGGAAAACTCCAGCAGAGTTCCTTCTGTACCATCAGCTATCTATCAGATTTGATCTGCTTAGAACAGATTTAGAAAGAAGCGAGAACAGAACAGCCAAAGGTTTGAAAGCATTCCCTGGGAAATGCACTCTACAGGGCAGCAGCATGAAATTACAGGGGAGGAAGGAAATGGGAGAGAAGCACATTTCTAGGAAGGTGTTGCCTCTGTGACATGCCTGGTTGAGGTGTGGGAGGGAACAATAAAGATTCACACCAGACAGTTTTTACCTAAGAAAAGCTCAAATAATTTAAGCACTCCATTTGTGTGAGCATTTTAAAAATTAAAAGGTGTATGGTAGAGAAGTGGTAGAAGTGGCAGGGAAGAGACTGCAGAGTGGGGCATGGTGGGGAACCTGGATCTGTAGTGGTGAGAGGAGCCTGGCTGGTGAAAGCAAAAATCCTTGCTAGGAACTAATGAACTTCTCTGTACTTGGGAATTACAGGATATTATGGTACATGTAACCAGTTCTGTAAAGATCTGCTAGGGAAGATAACATAAACCTGGACCACCCGTGTTGACAATTTTCCTCACCATGGGAAATTTATTGCCCACTAAGTGTTGAAACATATCTAGTACCAAATCCACCTATGGAATAGGAATTTAAAAGTTCCCAGTAAACATACTTCTTACTTCAGTTACCCACCCTTCATATATCATAAAGATAAATAAGTGATCTGAAACTACGTGCCATGGAGTGGAAATGATTCCTATGTTCCTCTCTGCTTTTATATGCAATGAAAGACAACTCCATGCTTCAATAAAATTAAGTTTGGAGTCCAGCCAGAAACTTTTTCTGTGCTGTAATTTCATTTAATTTAAGAGAAAGGTGCTTCTAGTTATAGCTTTCCAGCTATGGCCAGGAACACAAGGAAGAAAACATGGCATTGACTGACACTTAGAAGTGACAGGTGCCATTGTTCTAGAAATACTAGGACACCTGCTTGAGCAGGGAGGTTGGACCAGATGACCCACTGTGATCCCTTCCAACATGACCAATTCTGTGATTCTGTGATTTGAGGTGAGCAGCAATGGCAATCTCTTAATATACTCTCCTTGTAATTCAGCAGAAGTTCTCATGTTTTCACATTTTTAAAATTTGGCATGTCTAATTTATGAGCAATGAGGAATTATGGAATAAAATGTCGGTGAGCAAAAGGTGATGTTTGGAATTCAGGGTAAGAATTTGAAAAAGACAATTTACCTAGAATCCTGAATGAACAGATTTGCTTTAAAGTGTTTGTCACTCCCCCAGCTTTAGCTGGGAGATACAGCCTTCTGACTTGGCTCTACATTTCAAATATATGAGCAAACAGAGAAGCATTTTGGGCCCATATGTCTGGAGACCAGTTGCTGTCCAAAACAATCACTTTCTCCCCTTTCTCTAACACTTCCCAAGTAAAGCTAAAAAGCCTATTTCAAGTCACCTCGCACCAGCTGTTAACAGAAATTTCTTGCTTTTCTACGGTATTTCTGTTGGAAACAATTGCCAAAGTGCCCAGACTGTTGAATCACGGGGAAGTCGAGATTTAACCTTGGCAGGAGGCCATGTGATTGACATTTCCATTGCCAGAGTTTGTCCAAGTCATTTCAAGAGCCAACTGGATTTCATTTTGCCTTATCTGTGGGTTATCATTCTTACAAGAATCATCTCATTCTGGCAGGATCTTGATTTAAGGCTCTAAAAGTCAGCTAGGCTCAAACTGATTTTGCAAGGTCACAAACACCGCAGGTTCACTCCATAATATGGAATTAGAAGATTGAGTGCCAGTCCTTTCAAGGTCCTAGCAACAGTTAGATGTGCCTCACAGTCTCATTCTCAATTAGGGCAATTTTTAAGGCTGTCAGCAGCTCACAATTTTATCCCATAGTTCTCACCTCCATATTTTTTCCAGGTGCACAATCCTGACAAAAATTTGCTTGCCTTCCATTTGCAAGCTGCTTGGAGTGCCTTCCTTTGTGTTATATTTAGATAAGTACATGCTCCAAATTTTCACTCAATCAAATAAAATTTCCCTTTCCAAAAGATATCTGCTGCTGTAATTGCATCTCACCCATGGGGGCACATAAGATGGAATGCCTGCTTGGACCACACTTGCTTATGAAGGATCAGCCATGTAAAATTACTACCATGTTGATTTTAATTGCCAATTGTTTTATTAATTGACAATAATTAGTTATTGTCAAATATATTGCTGCTTTTTACACTAAGCCATTCCCCAGGGAAACAAAATAAGCACTGAACTGTTGGTAAGTAATTGTATGACATGGCTGTAATGGGTTTACTGTGAAAACACTGTGAGTTAACTTGTAGATTTTACCATTCAATGGTAAATGATTAGCCCCTTTGGCTAATATTTTTTTATTAATTTCTTTGAAAGATGGTAGCTCGCACTAGATCCTAGGCAAGTAGTCATCACACATGTGTCAGCTGGCTCTGAGATGCAGAAGTCCCACTGTGAGTGCAGTTCAGAATTGATGCAGATTGCATGAATATGAGCCATAAATGTGATTAGGGGGGCCTGGAGACAACTTCTTGTAGGTTAGTCTGTCTATATTGGATCAACTATATGGAGCAGGCACTGCATGGCTAATCAGTCCTGGACACATGAAACACTGCTAATATGTCATATGTTACGTGAACACCTTTTCTGTGTTAGAAAACAGAGGCAAAAATCAGAGAGCCTTTTACTTAATAGATTTTTAGTTTGGTTTTTTTTTTAATTTCAAGCATTGGATAGCAAACTTTAGTTGGATGTTTCATGCCAACATACAGCTCTGTATACATGAAATGTGTTATGTGAGGCAATGCCATTTACAGGGGTAGGGGAAAGCCCAGTCTTACCAAATCTTAACTTCTGAGGTTAACACTTATTTTTAAATCTCTTTGTTTATATTTGCCATTGCTAACTTTTACTGCTTGATGTCTGCCCTTTTAGTTGTCCTGCTAATTGCTACTTGCAAGATGGTCCCTAAGACCAAAAGAGAAAAAAAATGCAAGGAAATGTTTTATTAAGATTGCTTCAGAACCTTTAAAGAACAAGGCAAATCTATATAAGCTAAAGTACCAAAAAGACGCTTTTTAACCGAAGCAGTCAACAAGCTACATAAAGTTTTATTTTGATAATGACCATGAAACGACACAATAATTACTACTGCCTACTATTTGCATTGCAGTAAAAGCAACAACAGAAAGTTACAAATCCTCCCCCACAGAGCCTTGATCCCAGTCCAGACATGCACTTAAATAAATATACAACTTCAGGTAAATCTACTGAATTCAAAATGCAACTCACACGCTTCAAGTTAAACGACGTACTTAACAACTTTCCTCAGGAGCTTAAAACCTTATGAATCTCCTTTTGAAGCTTAGCAATAATCAGCTATAAGATGCTTTATCTAATGAAGAATAAAAAAGGAAGCTTCATTTATATTTTTCCTTCAGTCTTTTCCAATAAGAGTAATTTCCATTTAGTTAAAAAATTGCTTCCTCCTAAAAAGTGCCCCACAAACATACATGTCAGGGACGCCTACTGGATCATAAATATAACTATCCACAATATAGCCAGCCAGGCATAGTCCTGTTATTTATTATATACCATCAAGAACATCTTCTTCCCATCACTTTGAATTACCCTTGATGTCATGCTTTATACCTTCTGCAGGGCACTACTCTTCGTTAGAAAAAGTCGCTGAAACCAAATACGGTGAGCAAACTGAAGCCTGGCCAGTAGCTTGTATTCCAGACAATGGCATTTCAGTTCCAGTATCCCAACGGACATGCCTCTATAGCTTGCTTATCTTTTCCAGTGCCATTACATGCAGTCAGAAATTCAAGGACTGTTAGACAATAAAACTCCTTTTTTGCCTCTTTTGTCTTCAGTTTCCTATAGCTGTTATTATTTGTCATCCACTTCCTCTTACACACAAGAAAGCACTTTAGCCTACTTGGGGCAGCTTCAGAAGCTGAAGGGAAAAGGGAATATCAAGGCCATATCCACCATTATGAAGTTTTCTGAAGACAAAAAGGTTGCTAAATAAAAATAGTATTTTTCATGTTCGAAATAAATAAGACAGATTATGTTTTCATCTGTTTGGACCAGTAACATGATATCTTCTGATCCTACTGCTAACCATTCCCTAAAATTTGCTTTGTTTACAGATGTTCTACCAGTAGTAAACTGTGCTAGAATAAGCAGCATTGCAACTGACCACACCTGCAAAATGTCCATACAATGTCTGTTGAGTTCATTTAGTCCATGACATTGGGGCCATCTGTTCTGGTGGTCACTCAGGAGAGAGCTGGTGTGTTATGTGGAGTTCCTGGGTACCAAAGCCTGCTCAGGTCAGGTCACTGCTGCACTTGCACTGCTTCTTGTAAGGCTTCTTCTCCACTGGTTCAGGTGGTTCCTGCTGCAGCAATTCCTGTACCATGCAGCACAATCATGAGCTACAAAAATTCAAAGGCATATCCATTACAATCTCCACACCTGGTCCTTCTGGGCCAAGTGTCATATATTGCAGTGACCTCCTCTCCTTGTTCCCAGCCTGGCTGCAACAAGGGGGTCCTGCCGCAGTAATTGCAGTCTGCAGTGTTAGTCCCCATGGGCTGCAGGGGGACAGCCTGCTTCACCGGACATCGAGCAGCTTCACCTCATCAAATGGGAACACGCTCAGCCTTCAAAGGCAAAGGATAAGAATATCTTTGCTTTCTTCACCAAGAAGATAATAATTCCTGTGTGAAATTAATCACTGTCAAGGTGAAAATGGTATACATTAAAAAATAAAATTATGTCAATTCTTTCTATACTGAATGCAGACAAGGCTACATAATGAAAAAATTGAGGGGGAAATGACAATTGAATTAAGCCATATCAAACTCTCATAAATTTATGTTACTTGTCTCTAAAGAAATTAAGTACCACAGCATGCTCCATCAATGACCCTACACATTTTTGCTAATATTTTTCCATAATTGATGTCACAGACCTATCTCAGACTAATGACATTATGTTTGCAAGTTTCTAGTGCTCTCATCAAGGAACTTGGAAAGTAATTTCCAAAAGACTTCATCTGTTTCTGTCTTCATTTTCTTGAACTCTCATAGCTATGAATTACTTGCATTCTAGTAATTCTCTTTCCTCAAGATACTAGAAATTTTCCTTTATGATCAGGTTTACATCATGAAGACAATGACTGAATCATTTAAGAATACAAACGTTCTCAGCTTCAAGATGAGTTGTCTTTTTGATACTGATGGAAAAATGTTTAGGAAAAATTTATAATTTTAAGTGATACATGTGTTATACAAGCCAGGGTTTGAATTTTTTCTCTTGGAGACTGTACTAGTCTGGTAGCAACACAGAAGGGAGAATGGAAGAATGGAAGGAAGGACAGAAGGAAGCATGCCTGCAGCCCAGGCATACAGGCTGGGCTCTGTATGACATCAACATGCATATTGGCTCTCCCCTAGTGAGTGTGACCAGGTTCTCACCTCCTCAGATATCCCAAACTATTCCCACAGGAACCCTAGATGCCATTCCTGCAAACTATTCCAGTTAGTTGGGAAGCTGCCCAATGGCTGGCACCACTGTGGCTGTGAAAGGTGTTAGCCAGCGTGGAAAGATTTGTAAGAAATGGAGAATTCATTCAATGCAATGTTAAGTGTTCATAATTGCTTTAATTAGGAAATGTAATCCTTACTCTGAGCAGCTTGCCATCTCCTGTCTCTTCTCAAAACCTGTTATTTTTTTTTATTTTTGGTTCTCCAATCTCTGTTTTAAGTAGATCACTTTCCCATTTTATTTTTCATTTGCTGTAAATACAACAGCAGAATTTTTTGTTAGTTGAAATACCCTTTACAATTCAACGTTCAGTACTGCTAATTATGTTCTTGACTTACTTATGCTTATTTTTAGAGATTTCCCAATCCACCTCTCACTACTTTTTGTATATATTTTTAAAGAAGCCTTCTGTTTATAATTATTTTTACATTGCCACTTAAACAAACTTGCATCTGTTGCCTTTTTTCCCTCTAGACAGAACCAGGATGGATTTTAATTGCAACACCAACTGTTTCTAAAACACTTCCTAGAGTCTCCAACAGACTCCCTCTGCAAAATAAAATCTTGACCAATAAAATAATAACCAAAACCTGTTGGGACATTTCATGTTTTTTCAAAGTCAACTTTCTTGTGGTCCAGAATGTTCACTTGGCTTCCACCAGCTCCCAAGAAGAGTTTGAACTAATGATATTGTAATGTCTGGGTGTTTCCTTGCTTCAGTACTATTAATCATATTTGGTATATATCCTAGAACTTGGTCCAAAATAGCCTCTAACCATCTGAATGCTTCAATAAGCTGTGGAAGAAAGCAATCCTGAAATATCTTTCAAAACGTGTTCCTCCTCTTCATTTATTTTGTATTGAGTGGCATCCAAGTCAACATCTGAGTAATTAAAACTCTGCCAGGATCAAACATCCTGCCTTGTTATAGAAATCTCCAACGTATAAAAACATTTGCTGATTCTGTGTTATTTTATTTTAACTACCCTAGAGATGTAAACTCTCTCTGTAGCATCCTAGAATCAACTTACCATTACATGGCTCTAATTTCTACACAGATTTCTGTGTCAGCCATAATATTTCTTTTCACAAATCAACATTCTGCCTAACCAGTTCACTTACCTACCGCTTTAATTTACTTAACCCTTTGGAGAGTCTGTATTTCCAATACTATAAGATATTTTTTCTAAAATGATTTTAAAATGTCTCTTATTTATAAAATTGCATATATATATAAATATACAAAATATAAAAGCATAATATAAGTGCACAGAAAAATATTGGCAAGATGCATACACACAACAGAAAACAACTTGAATAACAGCTTCAGAATTTAATTTCATAGCCATGCTAAAGTCTCCCTGACTTCCTCAGTTGAATTACAGGGTTTGTAGTTACTGACTTACGATTCTTTCTTGCTGTTGGTAGAGATGGATATCTGTTTACCCTTTCAAGTGGAAAATGGGTGTTGATAGATCAGACAGACAGAGAAACAGAGATCAGAAGACAGTTTAATTAGATTTTAGATCACAGAGTCATTGAAAAATGGGGGTGCAGCTCTCAGGGTGCAATGCACCAGTGAGGGAGTCAGGGTATGGAGAGAGAAAAATATCCCAATCACTGAAGTAAGGCAGAGCTGAGAGCTGTCTCAGGCAGTGGAAGAGTGCAAAGACAGCTGGAATTGCAGGGAAGCTACATGTATAGGTAGGATGAAAAACCTGCATAAAATCATGGGGCTTTTTGTAGGATTCAATGCAAAATGAGGCAAATTTCAGAGGTTGATAAAAATGCTTGAAATTGTGTATCTTGTGGCCTGAAACCAAACCCATGATTCTTCCCTAAATTAATGCTATTTTCTTCTTTTGCTTCACCTACCGTCAGCAAACAGGAGAAAATTGTTTATGCTCCCTTTTTATAACAATTATACACATGAATTTCTAAAATATTTCTGGTTGCATATTCCCCATATGCTATTCATTTCAGAAGTCACAACAGGCTGCAGGTTCATCCTTCTCATTTCTTTCAACTCACTAATCAACCTTCTCATTATCTTCACTAGCATTTGGCCTGTGCTGAATAATCATTTTCCAATTAGGCTTATGCTCCTTACTTTACTGGAAGAATTTCCACAGTGTCCATCTTGGCTCATGACATAATCTTTTTGTTCCTTCACTGCACACATCCCCTTCCTCTGAGCTACCTACAAATGGCTATGAAATCTTCAGCCACTTGGACAATGAGGTTTTTTACATCCTTTTTCTAACCAGTGGCTTAGAATCCAGTGATAATGGAATCCATTCCAATCCAACGGATTTGGAAATAAAGCTTCAAATGAGTTCTGAATTTCAGGGAAGCATCAGATCATTTTCATTCAGATCCAGATGTTCCAAACTGATGGCACCACCTCGCATTTTAAAGCTTTAAAATTCCCACGTGTTCAATGGGATAAGAACAGCTTAGAAATACACTTGGAGAATTTTGGCATTGGGAATCCCTCAATTGGAACAGGCAACCTTATTTTTCCTATTCTGGAGCTTGGTCATCCATGCCGTACCACTGCTCCTCCATCACATCTTTTCACTTTATTTTGATTTTGCCAACCAGAATGCTGATAGTAGTTTCAAATACACTAGGGAAAAAAAAAAAAAGATCCTGATGCCTCAAATATAAACATCTTCCATGGAGCTTGGTTCACTTCTTCCAGAAAAGAAAAAAAAAACACCACCAAAAACCACCCCCAAGAAAACCCCATATTGAAAAAAAATAAAAGACTGAACTTTGCCTTTAATCTACTCTATTTAAATCAAGTACTTTTACTAGGTGCTAAAAGGAATGCTAGGTGGCAAGTGAGAGTCATCAAGACTCCTTTTAGTTTTTTATCATTGGCCTTTGTTCACATTATGATCATGGTGTAGACATGACCATGGAGCTCTCAGTCTGCAGATGCCCTGAAAATGGCATTAATGGTCCACATTCTTCTTTTGCCTATGCTGGGAAATTATCCACATCGAGTAGATGAATACATATAAAACCAAAATATTATTGTCTTTGAAACTCTCATTTTCATAGTGATTTTAATTCAGTGTATACACTGGGGTTAAGGATACAGAGAAGGGAGTTTTCCTCTGCTTTTATATTCATTAAAATAACTGCATTTATTTTGATGCTACTATTCAGGCTACCTGACATTTATAACAGCTTTTACCTTGATTTTTTTTTTATAATCCAGCAGAAAAAAAAAATTGTCTTTTTAGCCTTTTGACTGGGTCTTTTCTGCAAAATATAGAAACACTGGGAAAAATATTTCCCACATTTTGCCCCCTCTAATTGTTACAACTATATTATAGCAAAGGATGGAAGGCACTTGTCTTCCTTTGATGAAAAAAAGGAAGGAGTAAAAAGGGAAGAAAGACATCTGGATTACCTTCACATTTTACAGTATTATTGTTTGAAAGCCTTGTTATTTCAGCAAAGCTTATTTTAGTTAATTCTCAGCTTTCTGAGAACAGGACAACACAGTCCAGAGAAGTGGCACAGATACAGGAGGTCCCTACTCATTTTCAGCACTCTTAGTGATAAGGCTTAGCAAAGGTCTTTCTGAGATGATTAATGGCAGGTTTGACTCTGGGAGGTAATTATAGGTTTTGACAAGAAGTTTGAGACTTTGGGGATGAAAGTGCCTGTGAAGGTTTCACTGAGGAAACCAACCCCTGACAGGCACAACATGCTCATTACAGAAATTTTGAAAAAGCACAGATATCTATAAAATAAGCTAGATACAGAAGAACATATTTTTGTTAACCCCACTGCTGCTGATGGCATATGCATCCTCCTTGTTGTCTGGGGACTAATGTGATTTGTAACCCCGGTAACTGTAGTCTTTTGAAGATACAGAGGTTCATTTGCCTGTGAACTCCTTCCCATCCTCCCTCCCTCCCCCTTTTTCCTTTGAGGGTTAGGTGGGGGGAGTGGAGGGAGGGAATATCGATAAATAGTGTCATGAAAAATAAATTATGAGTGATCAGAAACTTCTTCCCATAATGCAGCTAGTTTATTTGCTACTTTTTAAAAATTATTATTATTATTTATTGTTTGGGTTTCAGTGGTTCTATGAATAAAGAAAATATTGAAGTGGTGTATGCACTTCTGATTGTGAGAATACTTATTTTCAGTATTCTTAAATGCAATGTCTGAGAACTGGAGCAAAGCCTAATTAAAAGGGCTTCCCCCAAGGAAAAGTCCTTAAAGACAGCAGGGCTTCTGGTAGCAGCTCTTAGTGTCTGCAAGTGCTTTAGGATCCTCAGAACAGCATCTTTCAGCTGCATCAAACTGCTCTGGGGACTGACCATCACATTATCCGAACTCAAAAATACACTCACCAGGGTTTTGCCACAGACTCTCTGACTTCCCAGCTCTTTTTGGGATGGAGTGGGATCAGTCTGCATCACACAGCAGAGAGTAGAGCTCTAATGTCAATTGAGAACAGAACCTTTCCCCAAAGAAATGCTGGGGTTTTTTTTAATTCCTGTGAATACTAGCATCTAGCTCAAAGGGCCATGAGAAGACATTGTCAAATCTAAATGTATTTACAATTCATACAGTCCTTTATATATCTTGCCACTGTGAGATACAGACCTCGTTTCAGTAGTACTGCCTGGCTCCTTTGTGCCTTTTTGTCAACATAAAGCAGCTGTAAACCTGCCTGCTCTGGCCAATTAAGTTGTTTTGTATTTCTGGAGTGGCACAAAGGAAAGCTACCCCTCCTTCTCAGTATAGTTTAATAAAATAGGGATATATGGGGCACACAGGAATCGCAAAAGTCGGAGTGGAACAAGAGTCATGGGCCAGATTCTTGAGCTGCAATAAAACAGTGGCAATCCAAGGGAGACACGGAAAATTATGCTAGCTGGGAGTCTGCCCCTGAGATTCCACAAATGCTGTTCTGTCACAAAATAAAATGACATTACTAAGCTGCTTGTTACCAACATTCCCAAAAATATATCTTCTCAAACCGGTTGTGGGAGTCTGTGAAAAGGGGGCATCTGTCCAAATTAATTTTAGGAGATCATTTGTATAACTTTGTATTAATTGTGAACAAATGCCCCAGTGCAGGAGAGGCATATCAAGACAGCCTGGGAACTGTCATGTACCACGAGGATACAACCCCGGATCAGGGAGTCAGCATGGGGACATTTTAGAAGGTTTTGAGTTGAAATCAAGTCAGAAATTTGGCCTGGACTTCAAACCAGGAATATATCCAATCTGCAAGTGCAGTTAAAACATTAATAAGCGGAAGCAGGGTAAGTAGCAGAGCTGCTCCAGTGAGCTGACACGAGTTTTGCTTCTTCAGGCAGAATTGGGTCCTTATTGTTACTATCTAAGCTCACATACTCCACTGCATTAAAAAAACTCTGTGATGCAGATTACCTCACTGCATTGATTCATTTAACCTGAATTCAGATCGTGGCAGCACAGAAATTTCCGCTTGAGCTGGCCACCTCAGCATTGTGCTGCTTTAGGATAAAAAAGCATTGTCTAGAAATGCCTATTTCACTGGAGTCCTCTGCATTTCAGTTAGAGAAATCCTGGATTTGGCCTCCTGGTCTTCACCTGCAATAAGCAATGAGAGCAAGTAAGAAGATCTAAAGAGTAACCCAGAGTATTTGTGATCCGAATTGTCCCTGTGTGATTCCTGTCTCTCTCTCTCTACTGAATGAAAAGTGAACCAAAACTGGTGGTTATCATGAAATAGAGAGTGAGGCTCACCTCTTGACACTCATGTAAAATTCTCAGTTAAGTGTCTGGAATTAGGTGGAAGGCATTTGGACCTTTCTGGTTGTTGTGGCTCATCTATGACCTTTGCTTTCACCTTCACTCCACAGTGAAAGTAGCAGCTACTGGAAGATCATCATCTCGGGACTGGGCAGGTGAACATCAGGCAAAGGCAGATCACAACATACAGACTAGGAAAAATAATGTAAAACACGAAGCCTCAGTAGTGAACTAAGTTAGAAACCTGAAAGGGCAAAAGGTTTGAAATTTTAGAGAGAGTTATTTCTTTCTGTATCTGCAGTTGCTTTTCACAGTTGACCAACATATTCTTTGGAAGCAACTTTAAAGCTATACACTTAATTGGCAGAAACTGACTTTTATGTATGCATATGAAATGCTCATGTAAGAATTGCTTGTATTCTCTTGCAGGCAGGGCACAAAGTACCATGGGATTCATGAGGCCAATTGCAGCTAATCAAGGATCAGATAAAAGGCATCCCATTTATTTCAGCAGAATTATAGTACATAGCTGCATTTTCAAGTAATCGCTGTCAAGACATAAAATAAAAACTCAAAAAGACATCTGTCAAATAAAATTTTAATAACATATGAATCCGAATAAGTTGTGGCCTATTGTTTGAATATTCCAGCAGTAGAAAAGGAGGTTAAATTCAAATAAATTATTCATTGAGACTAGTTGCACATCTCTAGTGTGTGTCTGTATAATTTAAACAAAAACAAAAGTGTGCCACAGAATAAGATGAGATTTTTTAAAGTATTTCTTTGAATCTGCATGATGCAATTCCCTATCTCATTCCAAAATTATTATTAAACACAGGGAAAATTACTAATAGAGCATAAAAAATATATTCAATTGGCAGAAGACAAATACATTATTTATTACTTCAAGTTATTGATGAGCTTTCATACCAGCTCGTCATTCTGTTTTGCTCTGTCACTCATGAACTATAAGATCATCCGTAACTCATAATAAATAATGTATCCATAGCCAGCCCGTACCTTTGGGTAGCTGCCCCTATTTATCTGGATATATGCACACAGATATGCACTTTCCCACCAAGAGAAATGGTCAGCACATTAAACAACGCTGATTTGAAGAGGTTTCAGACTTACAAGCAGAGAGAGAAAACAAGGGGTTGAGGATATTACAGTGGTTTTTTTTGTCTGTGTGGGTTTTTTTCATGCTAAGGGTGCGTTGCTGGATGATATGCAAATCGGGGAGGTTATAAAGGATCTGTTCAAAGCATATTAACAACAATTCAAAATCATAATGAAACTCTATTTTAACAGATTTGATCTAAGGAAAGGAGACAAAATTAATACAGAGCTTGGTGTGACTATTGCACCAATGAGCTGTACACCTTAGAGTTGATGATTAATATTTGGTAAAGGTTAAGATAGAAAATAAATTCAAGATGCAAGTAATTCTTACAAAAATGACAATTACACACATTATTGAATTGAATAGATGACATTAGCAAGAATAGATGGATTCTGCTACAATAATATCATTTATAAGTAAACCTCTAATACCATTTTATCTATGGCACAAATATTCTTGAATGTTTGCACTGAAATGCTGACACAGAGTGATCACTGATGAAAATGCCCTTTGTTTTGACCTGCAGAATATTTCAAAATCATATACAATGCAGTTATTAACTCTTTTTCCAACTAATGAAGTAAGAATTAGGTCGGTTCATGTCAACTATACAATAGTATTCAAAATGGTTAACCTGCTAACCTGAATTATAATTTGCATTTTCAAAAAGCAGGTGGAAGAGACATTTTCTATGTGCTTTGTCTACGGGGAAAAAAATTGCTGGGGCCAGGTGCTAGAGTCTGCAACTCTATATGCTGTGTGGTGGATTACATATTTTTTTATTGTTCATCTACATTGTTTTATAATTTACCATGCTCAGTCAGTGTTTCTAAACGACTGAGGAGAAAATATGGGTATATTAGCTACATAAACTAGATGAATTGATTAAATGTATAAGTAGGATGAACATGAACCATCGGTGCATTTCTTGTTTTAAAAAAGCTAATATGATTGTAGAAAAATGTAAACCAAATATTTCCATAGGGAGATGCAATATTAACTCTATTGTATATGGTTTTGACAGCAATTTATGTAGAATATTATAGGGATACTTTGCATAGTTCCAGTCATGTACATTCGAGGAAGACAGCTTCAAACTGAAAGAGAAAGAAGGATATCTAGGTTTATAGGAGGACTAGCAGAGCTTCCTTTGTTTTGTTTAGAGAAAAAAATTACTGTTCATGTAAGTAGATATGTATATTTTGCAAGAGTGTGTGTGTGTGTGTGTGTGTGTTATGGGAAGAGAAGGATAAACACTCAAAAGAAAAGCTAGTCACACTAAAAGACAGTGTAGTCTTTGGCACATGACCAAAGAGGAAAACATGGTCAGGAATCAGCTTGCTCTGAAAACAAGGAGAATTCCAGAGGAGTGAAGTTTTAAAAAAAATTTCTAGTAGAAGAAATAGGCGGCACAAGGAGCTTGAGTGGAAAGGGAATTCAGCAAACCTGTGAATGTCATTAGATAGCACAAGGCAGGCTGTGGCTGCCCCTGACAACCCCAGAAGCCTTTCCTATGCTCTTATAGACCACCATATGGTTTCTCCTGAATAAAGGCTAACACAATTACATAAAGAACCACAAGGTCTCATCTCTAAGTGGCCAGAGGAAAAAAAGAAGTGATTAAAAGAAGTATCTAATAAAAACAGAGCACACTAACAAACCAACTCAGCGAACCTCCCAGCTCTCAGCTGCTTTCTCAGTGCCCAGCACTGAGCCATATGGCTGGTGTCTTATCTTAGCAAGGCACAAAGAGCTACACTACCAATTTATTCTTTTTGTATAGCACCTTTCACCACAACTGAGAGGTGAGATGCTGCTCAACAACAAGAAACAAATACATATGGCTTCTACATATTAAAAGAGGTGCTTACAGAAACAACAGTGACTCACACCAACTGAAGTACAGTAGCTGAATACACAGAAATAAAGGCTGCCATGCCAAAACCCCTCAGTGCTTCCCACTGACTTCAAAGACTTGTGTTAGGAGAAGGTCCAAATTAATTTTGTACGTGTTATTAAAGTTTTCCATCATCCAGGGCAGAGATAGGCTGAGGCCTCAGGGCTGCAGAGAGCTCTATGCAGAATGTGTTTGCAGTCTTGCTGAAGCTGGGAGGGGTCTGAGCACCCCGATCCAGCTGTTCCTGATGGAGGCCTTGGCTTCAGAGCCATGTAAAGGCTCGGGGGCTGTCAGCTGCTGGAAATCAGAAGCCAACCTGTGCTTTAGCAAAGTGGAGCAACACAGTCCCCACATATGGGCTCACTTCTCACGGTGTGCATAAAGCAACCAATTACAGCAGCAAGGCAGCTAAGTGTCTGGGCTTCTTCATGAGAATGAAACGAGCTACTTCAATCCCCCACAGAATCTCATTCTTCTCCTTTTTAAGCCCGACATCTGCTGTCATATCCCGAATTTTACACTAGAAAGCAGCAGCCTGGAATTTCTCAAATGTGTAAATTTTTTATATTGCGCTGAGGCTGCAGCAGCCTCACCTAACCAACTGGATCTATCTGTCAGCTGCCAAGCAGCACCTGCAAATTGTTTACCGTCAACTGCAAGGAGATATATAAACTCCCCCAGATGAGGAAGATGTTGAATTTACACAGACAAGTGACAAACGAGCTCGGAATGAGAATGCATACAAGAATAGCCTACAGTGTACCATTATATCATGACATAAATATATGACAACTTCTCCAATCAATGCCCACGGCAAATGTTTCCAAGTGTTACTGCCACTAGAGAAATTTCACTGAGTTTCAGTTTCTCCCTTATTTTCTTTTATCCCTGAATGAGACACTCATTCAAAATAATGAGTAAAAGAGGCATCTATTAAAACAAGCAGATCATACTGTTCTGAATGGGTTTTGAGACAACAGTCTGATTAGTGCAGTTAATACACCTCATTTCTCATAGAACAGTGTCCAGATACCAGTAATATGCACTATCAGAAATACATATACACGCTGTGGTAAGTTATAACAAGAGATAAACTATAATCTCATTATGTCTATCATTGTATCTAGACTCCAATTACAACAAGCAGAATAGCCCATCATATGCATGTGTAGAGTAATACAAACCAAGGCTTGCAGCATACATAGACAGCGTTCCTTCATGAAGGGTGTGTATTCTGCACAAGCGTTAGCTTGGTATTCAGGCTTCCTTCTGGCAAGTGGCACTTCCAGTTCTTTCAAAGCTTGAAAATCATGCCTCTGTAGAGAAACAAAACACAAATCCTCTGGGCACAAGTGAAATCCTCCCTGATCCCTCCATATGAAGCTTACATTGCAGGAGAAGTTTCATAGATCCTGGGCTAATCTGCTGGAAGTGAAGGACCATCTTTGAACTCAAGGAAAAAGCGGCTCCAAACATGGCAGCTTCCCTAGTCTCTACAGATTGGTTTTGGAGGTAAGACAGATCCTTGCTCCAACCTCTGATACATACAAGACACAGTCTTTCTGCTTTAGAAGGGTAAACTGTAGCCAATAAAATCTCCTAACACACACAATCAAGGAGTTTCAAAGAAAGGATCCCACCTTTTCTGGTTTAAGCCCATCCTTGGCATTGACCATCCATCCCTCTGCACTGTTTTACTAGGAAGTTACAATTTGAAGCTGAAGATGGTTGAAAAATCAATTTACCTTTGTTCGGAACAAATATATAAACCAAATTTCTCTGCCAGGGAGAGCTGAGGTGGGAGTCACTGCACAAATGCAGGCCAACCAGTACTGGCTGAAATCTAATTAGTCATGAGTGAATGAGTTTGTTTGTTTTTGTTGTTGGAAGAACCTAAAACATCACATCAGGAAATGGAAAAGGCAGCAAGAAAATAATCTGGTTTTCAAAAACACAAGTTGTAAAACCTAGAGAATGAGAGCTCTAGATTAGATACCTGTAGGAAATAATGGATTGTAAGTGAGAATAATGAAACCTAGATTTGAATCCTAAGAATTCAGAAAACTGAGACTTTGTCTCTTTTTTTTTGATTTATTTTCTTTTTATCAAAGGAGAACACAGCAGGGAATGACCTGACCCCATCAACTACTTCTCTCTCTAATGAACATAATATAGAGAACACTGCTACACTTGGTTTAAAAGAGTTAATGTTTTCTTCCCTGTCAGGAGACATGTCATTGATTTTTGATGTCTCATGCAACTGCCTACTAAAGACAAAGGAATAAGAGACCTGGAATTGTCCCCAAGCATCAGACAAGACACCTTCTCTGTCCCAAACGTATCACCAGCTGCTGCCTGGTCTTTCTACTCTCATGCTACAGAAAGATAGTCAGGGAAGGCACCTGGGAAGGTCACATGGCACATTTGGACCAAGTTCTTATTGTTGTTAAACAGAGTGCTGGGACTTTATATTCAGCCTTGTTGTTTATTGTCCATTCAGTAGAGGTCTGAGTGTTGTTCGAGACACACACTGGGCAGTATTGTTTTCTTGCACTAAAGGGTGCAAAGAAATGGGGTTCAAATCCTGAAACCATTATGGACTAAACACTCAAACAATGCAACAGAATCATCCTATCTGCCAGAAAAAAAAAAAAAAAAAAAGAAAAGCAAGCTAGAAGATGGACAAGAGTAGCCAGAAGTTATTCTAATAAAAAATAAGAATTACACTGAGGAGAAAGGAGTTTCATTATGCCCTTATAAAAGTCATTGCATGAAGAAATTTTCAGCTCCAAGAATAATATAATTTACATTTAACCTTTCACAGCCCAGAAGAGCTGTTCCAGTTGCCAGGCAAAATCAGGGTAACTCAGGCACTCACTGTGCTCTCTTAGATACCCTAGGGTATTACTTCTAGCCCTGCCTCCAGCTGTCAGGGATCTTCCCCACTCCCATACCACATTTTCTGCCCTTGTGAAGGTGTTTCAGGTACCTGAGGGCTTCTATCTAGAAAGAATTACATACTTATGTCTAGGTTTTTGTGTTTTGTTGGGTTTGTATTCTGGCAGGAGAATCCCACCCATTATATTTTCCCTGTTTTTATGCTGGGTCAGTAAAGAAGATTGTAGTCCATGCTCCTCATGAGCCCTGGGATATGTTCTATAGAAAAAAGAGCAGTCGCTCCATCTTAACAACCCCTCCGTGTAAAAAGCAGCATAAAGAGGTCATATCAGAGCTGAAAATTGGGCCAAAGAGAGTATATTTTCCTCTGGATGCACAGTTATAATTGCTATTATGTTTAGGGAATTGGGCTTGATCACTGAATGGAAAACACTTTGCAATTAAGAGGGTTGAAAGCATAACTAGATTTGAATAATTGATGTTAATTTCCATTTGCAGAGAAGACTATCACAATGTTGAATCCAAATGCCATGCAATCTTCTGGTCCATTCCCTCATTTCTTGTTTCCATAAATTGCAAGGTAATGCTAACGGGAGGGCTTTGTACAGAATTGCTATATGGATCACATCCCATGATACCTCTGAAATCAGGAAGAATCCATGCTTGCATCACTCATGCTCACAAAGCAAGTTCTTTCCTTATTTGGCCATACAATTAACTTAAATGAAACTGAATGTAATGCCTTGAAAACAATACTAAATTAAATGGTAATGCAGTAATCCATCAATTACAACAGGGCAACTAAAAAATTGAAATAGCTTTGTACAAGAGTTTCTAGTTGGATTAATAATATAATTAATGCTATGTACTCACCATTAAAGTAGGAAATAAAATATTGTTTTAGTTAATCTCTTCTTGTCATTGATGGGGAAGTGCAATACAACCAAAGTTAATATTCATTGTAATGTAGTGCCTGAGTATGCCAATATCTATCAAAAAAACTCCCCAAACCTGAGAATTTGACAACTATTAAAACATAGTCTTGCCTGGGATTGCTGTATCAGAAATGGTGAACACATTTCTAATAATCTTATTTGTCCTAAATGCAATAATAGTCACACTAGCTTTGTACAGGTTAGAGAGACAGCAAGATCTGACTGAGGCTGTGAGTTGGCAACCTCAGCATTCAGTTGGTTCAAGTCTTTCAGAGACACTCCCAGAAGCACAGAAAGTGGAAAACAGATAGATGCAAATTATCTGGCCAGCTGTAGTGAGAAGGAGCAGAACAGATTCTATATTTGGAGGACTGGGGGGAAGCTCGCTCCTCTGCTTTCTGATGTTGCACATGCAGATGATCAGTTTCTTTAGATTTTCACACTTCCTACTGACATCAAACAAAGCCCGAGAACTGCAGGAATCCAGAGCCACGTGCATGTGTTCAGTGCTCTTTCCATGACAAGCATGCAAAGGGATGCACAGCAGGCATCACCCTTTCCAGTCTCTTCCATCAGAACCCGGATCCGAATTATGCCCATCACCCTCCTGGTTTATTTAACTTACAAAAGCAATCTGTTCCAGTGCTGGCAGGTGTGAATCAGCCACCAGTGCCACAGGACAGAGCAGAGTATCCATAGTTAACCAGCATAACCTGCAGCTTGACCACCATTGCCATCAGCCAAGGAAGGGGCCTGGGAGCAGGAGGAGGCTCAGGAGTGTAGAGGAAGGATGATCTCCTGCCTGGATCCCACCCCGGGGACATGCTTGCAGGCCTTCAGGGAGGGAAGGGAGGTTTTTTTCCTTCACTTTCTCTCTGTTGCATTTTGTGCTGCCATGCAGAGCTGCTGCCTGATGGCCAAAGCCAAGGGCACAGGGCTGCTCTCCAAGTGCTCCCGAGGGGGCACGGGGGTGGAGGCCAAAGCCAGAGTGTGAACAGATGAGCCCATCCCATGCCCCACTGCTAAAGCCATCCTGCTCAAGCGATCCACAGATGGTAGAACTCCTAATGTTCCCAGGGAAAGCCATTCTGAAGTGTGTGATGTGCACGTGCATGCTGGCACTTTAAAGCCTTGCAGCCCACTCCTTTGAATACTTTTGGATCAGACAGCTCTGCACATGAGGCTGTATTTCAACAGTTGTTCAACACTTCCTATGCATCTAAAACATAGCTAGAAAAAAGGAATTCAAAGCTCTGATTTCATGCTTTTTATGGAAAATTTACCCAAAAAACCCCTGTTAGTATACGATGTGAGCTAAGGACTCAAAGGTTTAAATGCTGTATCTATAAATAGAAGTAGGAACAAATATACATGCGGGGACATTATAATTCACCGTTTTGTGTTTACAGTGGCCTTTGAAGCAGATATAAAAAATCTCCATTGCAATAGGGATTGCTCAGAGGCTCCCCAGGAGAAATGACTTGCTCCTACACGGTTTTGCACTGATGAACTGGAAAGCAAAGATAAGGGTACTGGCTCCTCCTTCTTTCACCTTTCCTTCTCCCAGGTTTTGTCTTGCCCAGGAGTTGAATAGAAACAGTTGTTTCCGGGCTGTGGAAAAGCAAGGGAATGGCGGTTCTGCTTTGCTTCCTAATGGTTTCCCCTGACTCCAGCAAAACACCCTGTGGGCAAATATATTCAAATAGACCGTTAGCACATGCTACAGAGGTCACTCACAGAGTAAAAAGCTATCTTGTATTATTTACAAGAAGTATTAGATAACATTTTGGCCACAGAGACACAAAGAAGCACCGTGAGCTCATTAAAGCTCTAAAGTGCATGTAAAGCAGAAGGGTGTCTTTTTAAGAGGTTATCAAAGGATCCCACATGTGTATCAAGTCGACTTCAACGGAAGCAAAAAGAAATATGCCTGTTAACATTAATGGGAACTGCAGAGTAAGTAGAAAGGCATTCAATCCCAGTCTCCCTGCAAGCCAGAGAATGAGTGTTTCAATAATGCTGAGATTTTAACTTGTGATTTAAAGGAATCTATACATTTAAGATAGGAAGCATACCTATTAGACTCATGCCTAATAATTTGCAAGCATTTAACATATCCTTACAGACAGATTGGTTTTGTTCTCCCCCCTATTTAGAGGGGGGAAGGGTGGTGAGAAAAATCTGCTCTTCTTGCTGTATTTATTTTATGCTTGTTAGGGAAATGGAAGAAAACAACACAGGATACCATAAAACAGGGGTCAGTAGGAAACAAAGGTTAAAATAACTGTATGGGATAGAGTCTTCATTGACCTTGTGCATTCTGTCCTCTAAATGTAAACACTGCCTTTCAAACCAACAGTATTTTGTATTTCATTAATGCCTGAAGAAGAACAATAAAAATGCAGAAAGTGTAAAAATCAGGCTTCTGCAAGAGAGCCTGGATAAGCTAACATTAAGAGCATAACGTACCCAATTAAGGGTTTCTTTTGTGTCATAGCCATGCCTAAGCATTTTCAAATACTGAAGGAGATTATTATGTATATTTGTGGCCACACTTCTGTGTCACTTAAGAAGAAGTAAAACTGTGTGAGAAGCTTGGGGTTGTGGGGGAACCAGCACAGAAAAGGGAGTGTAATGAAAGGAAAGGAGGGTGGTAAGTGGAGGGGGAAAGAAGACATCAAGAGGGAGAAAAAATTAATTTTGAAGTCATTTGGGTTTGAGGTAGGATGAGGGAATTATTAAAGGTTTGTTACTTTTTTTTTATTGTTTGACTGTCTTCAACTATCCTAGGTGTCTTAATGTCTGGAAAAGATTTAAATTATTAAGGCATGAACAACTAGCAAAACAAACCCTGATTAAATTATAAAGGAATATGTTTTAACGCACCTTAGCAGAAAAATACTAGTTCTAGGAGAAATCTGTTCAAGTGTAGAACAGTGCCACTCAGAAAACACAGTTCTCCTGCACTGCTTGGGATCTGTGGATAGCGGGATTCAGGGACGGGAAGCTGGGAACAATCCCGTGTGACCACCTTCTACTATAATTTATTGAGTGCTGTCATGGCATGTGGTACTGTGCAAACACTGCCCTAGGGTGTTTATCCCCTAAATCAGACACAGATAATAGAAGTCAGACACAAAATACCAGGGGAGAGTCCAAACCAGATGGAGATAATCCATTTTACATCAGATGTGGATGTGGCTTTCTCTAGTGCTGATTACCTCTCTTTGGAAGAGCTCCTTGCTCAAGGATTTAATTGAAAAGTGGCCGTCAGTCCTATCAAGACAAAAAGCTCCCTTGCAGGAAGTGCAGGGTGAGTGCAAGAAGGCAAATTAGACACAGGGAGACTGCTCAGGGACACCCTGTGACTAAAGACAGTTTGCCCGAGGTTCTGGATGCAGCATGGCCCCACCATGTAGTGCCACCCTTGGGTAATTACTACATTGCAAAGTGGCTGCTCTGCATCTGCAGAGCACAGAAAGCGTTCCACACCGACCTGCTGCCTTGCTCAGAGAGAGCTTTTATTTCTGTGCCTGGTTTTACACTGCACAGGCTGTATTTTACTCAGGAGAGTAGAAGGAACCTGAGTTATACTAGTGTGGGCTTTTGCCTGCCTCAGCTATTTAGACTGCAAGCTCTTCATGGCTCTGACCATGTTTATGTATAGGAGGAGGATGTCACAATCTGACATGTGCTGAATAATTCCAGACCATAAATTTTGGCAAACTTGCTGACACACCTTTAAAATAATCATAATAAATATCCCCCAAACAGAGCCATCAGGAACCTGAGGTCTGACAGCTGCATTTCCCAATGCACCAAAAGTCTTCACCAAGACAGTAACATGCTAAAATGAACTCCTGGGAGATTATTAAAGTACAGAGAGCCCAAGTAACTCAAATGAGAGTATTTCCCACAGAGCAACCACTCTTATCAGTGATCTCCCAGCCACGATCTCAAGAGAAATGTGTAAAACATTTCCAGACATGAACTTGGAAACTAAAGTTTTTGTAAACCTGCTGAAAATTTCATAGCTCACAGTTATTAAACTTTCTCGGTCTCATGCTCACTTGCACTTGTACAAATCTCTTCAGGTTGTGGAGAGTAAGAACAATCCTGTTCTGTTCCTCCACCTTACCATCCCTCTCCAGCAGTGACATACCCACCCTCTACTTCCAACAGACCTAACACTTTTTGTCTCCTGGTCTAACTGAGATTCATCTAATTAAACTCAGGTTCTATTTGAAGTTTTCTGTTTTTCTTTTGAACCTGAAAGGTGTGCAAGAATGTTTATCTCCTCTGATAACTGTGCTATCAGTTTTATATAGAAACTTTAAAGATTTATATATATTTATATAATATCAGAAGATATTATCTGTCTCTGACTAAAAACTTACAAGGCAGAAAGCTAAGCTCCTTAAGAATTTCCAGAGGGAAACTTCCAATGTACCCAGTTTTCCCATATACACCTTCATGAAAAGCAAAGTAAATACTATTTCATATCTTTCCACTCCGTAAATGTTTCCTGCTACTGAACAGAGGCAATATTTTAGGCTGTATTTGGTGCATGAAGGAATTTCAACTCCAGTATCAAAAGGTCTCATCTTCTCTGGTCAGCCCAGCTTTTTTTGCCAAATCACATCTTTTCTGGCATACAGCCCTTCTTATTCAGGGGCACAGTGACTCCACTCAGGACTCACAGCCAGCCATTATGCACTAGAGGAGAAGTCACCAAAACAAAATGTATTTATTTGCTTCAATAATTACTGCAGACTGGATTCTTTGAATCCTCATTCACATTTGGTCTATTTTGCTCTGCAATTAGTTTCACTGGGAAGAATGGGACACTTGAAATCTAATGCATGCCTCAGTGAGGGTAAGTACAGTGGAATCAGGCCACAATGATGGATAAAGTAAACACATTCTTTTGTTGCCATCCATCCCGTTCTTAAAAACCCTCTTTAAAATAGCCATCAGACAAAGAAGATGATGAAAAGACACAAAATGAGGCCATGAATAACAACATAATTCAGATTAAGAATTCTAACCCAAATGGCCTTCGGAATTAATAGGCTATTCAAGGAAACAGAATACCCTCAATAAAAACAACTATTTGTGTGAAATCCTCCCTTTATATCTTTAATTTAGGCAGAGCTTTTCCTCCTGAGCTTCTGTTTTACATGAATCAGTGTGCTGCAGTCCATACCCAGAAGGAAAGAGAAACTATCTGCTATACATACTAACATATACAAAATGAGTAAGAAACACTGCTGCAATTACAGGACACTAAATCTCAGTTATTAAAACTTCATGATGCATTTTGATTAGTTGCATAACAATACCTAGATTATCACAACATTTGGAAATTACTGACTGGTTTATTTTGGAAGTCACCAGTAGCAACAGTGAGTGTATGTTCTGCATGAAGAAAGCATTCAGGCATCTGTAAAGCATAATATTAAATTCTGCACTTACATATAGATATAATTTCAATGCACTTTTTTCCCTTTATAATACAAGTTAATTGTAAAGTTTGCAAAATGATGCCATAATACTTTGGAAGATTGGGTGACTCACTGGGTGAGTTTGCAGGGCGGCAAAGACTGACTTTCCACGGTGACATCTTCCTGAAAGTGTCTTTCACCAGCTGCTCTCAACTCCGCAACAATTGACAGTGCCCACTCCAAAGACTCCTGAACAACTGGCTACTAAAATATCTTTTCTAATAATTTCCTATGTTTTATCCCTGCCATGTCTTATTCTTCATCTTCCTGGAAAGCTCCTCAACCCATAAAAGCCTGCACAGCCTTGCTGTTAGCAGGATTTTGTTCAAGTTGCACTGTCTTTTATCTGAGGAATGAGTGATATTATTTCTGCTAACAGCTAAGACTTTCCTGACATACTTGAATTTCCTTAAAAGTTTTCTAGTTAATGCAGGCAAAAGAGACTAAGTACAAAAATCACTTATAAAAAAACGCCCAAAAATAGAGACTTACTCAGTATAAAGCAAAGTGAGTTGTGTTTTGACTTTTTTTCCCCCACCATGTTGTTCTCTGTTTAAAAGCACCTGAATGTCTGAATATCTGAAAATCCATTTCAGAACCAGGAAAAAATAAAGGAGGAGTAAGAAACCATACTGAATCTGGAACTACAATTTCATCCAAAGAAAAGACCCAACTTGACAAAGTAGGAAGTCTTTCTGAGAGAATCAACCAGGAACAGCTGATAGAAAGAGCTCAGAAATCAAATAATTCATCCGAAATGCTACACGATGAGGCATCTGATGAAAAGAATATCTTATGCTGTGCAAAGCTGGAGTCTGTAAAAGATTGCACATGCTGCTGCAAAAGGAACATGCCAAGGCAATATCCCTTAGTGAAAAGAAAGAGCTGCATAATTTTTTTCAACACAGCAGGAATCTGTTAAACGTACCAAGGGCAGAGTTCATGACCATTAAAGCAGATTATGCATAACATTCCTGAATAGGAATAAGAAAGCGTAAAACTCAGAATAATCTCAAAGGAGAAAACATGCTTTTGTGGGTTAAGAACATGCCAGCCCTTGGCCCACTAGAATTTGCAAGGTGCAATAAAGCCACTGGAGAAATTATCAGAAAGGCATAGAAATCATCTCAACAAATTATTGAAGTGATGTGAAGAACTAAGTGGTAAAGTGAATGGGCAAGTTCGCCTTTTTCTTGAAGCTTCAAGAAACAGAAAACAAAACCAAGGATCAAGAGACTCTGTACCTGTCATGATCATTAAATGTGGGGGGTTTAATAACATAAAGTATAAAATACATACATAAAAACTTGGTTATTACATACAGTGATAAATAGCCAAAGGCAGGTAAGTGAAACTGATTTTTTCCCTGACATCTCAAGTGTCAGGAATTACCTAGGAAGCACAAAGGATGAGTCCATGAAATATGAAATGAATTCCCCTGAAGAGGATAAGTCAGATGATTGCAAAGCATTAGAAATAAAGATCTCTAAAAGAAATTCTGAAATCTATTAGGAACTGAAAAAAAGAAAACTACAAAAAGAAGACTACAAGGTTCCGTGTTCATTTCAAATATACAAAAGATATTTTACAGCAAAAAATGAATCATGAATGGAGCCCTTTTTCTTTTAGAAGAAAAATAGCAGGTAGTGGGTGACATTTTTATATTGGTTGTAAGAGAGTACGTCCTTGTCCAAGATTATTTAGACTCACTTCTTCTAGTCAGCCTTACTAGACAATACTTCAGTTCAACAGCTATTTTTGCTACCCACTATCCCCAAAATAGTGGGTATGACTATGCAATTTTCAGCAAATTACATGTTCTGACATAAGCTGCTAAAAATCTAAATACAAAACTTGGAAAACCACTCTAAAGCCAGACCTTCCTGCATATTTAGCAGTGCTAGATTACAGTTTGGGACTGGTGAAATATAGGCTGCAAGCTGATAACATCTGGTTTGACAGAAATCATAAAATAAGAATGCCTGCACTTATGTGAGAGACTTCCAGATACACAAGACAAAACTGCTACTGTGATTTGGAAGTGAGGAAACTTCCATTAATTCCCAAAAAAAGACAATGAGTAGCCTTAAGGTCATGGACAGCAATGGCACCTGGGAATTGGCACCAGAGGCCCACAGATTGCTGTTCCAGTCTCACAGGCACTCTTGGAAAAAGCAATATCCCTTTCCGCAGTGGGAGATAGCGGTGAGAACCAGAGGTGATGCTCCTGCCATTCTGTTACACACAGCAGACTGACAGTGCTTGGCCTCAGGGCTTGGAGAGACCAGAAAAACAGCACTGCTGGAGCCCATGGAGAAACACAAGTGTCTGAGGAGCAACATGTGGCACTTCACAGGGTACAACAATGTTACTGGTTTATGGGGGGAGCACATCTGTGAAATCTCACCCTCCTTTTTTGCTGTTACTAGTTATTGTCACTGTGTTTGGCTGCAGAAAGCAGGAGTGGGAAACTGTGCCTATGGAAAGCCATGGCTGGAGAGCTGAACCACGGGAGCTGTGGTGCTCTTTGGAGTGTTGGATTACACCAGAGTGAGCAGCCAGACCCTGCATAAAGCAAAGCCCTGATTCAGAGGCACGACTGGCCAGATGTGCCATTAGCAGATGGGGAGGCAGCTCCAGGGACAGCTTAGCTCATCCAAAGCATATTGCTCCCATGAGGGGAAGGGCCCATCCTGCACTCTCGCTCCTCCCCATCCCCAGAGATCCATCCAGATTTTTGCGGGAATGGCTCACCATCCCTTACCCCCTCTAAAGACAGATACATGTGGGGGGTCCGAGGAAACCACGGAGTTAATTCCCCAGACAAGTTAAGGAGCAGGAGCCCAGGCCCAGGATTACCAGGGGGAATAGGAAAGGTGGGAATGAGGCCCCCACCCCCTTTCAGCAGCAAGGAGCTATTAATTTGCCTCAGCCACGTCTTGTGGAACAACAGCCCGCAATCAATCTCTGCTCAGCATTAGCTGCAGCAGCAGAGCGTTTCTGACACACTAAATGCACACAAGGAATGGCAAGGAGAGATAGCAGGAGCTTTTGCCACGCAGTTCTCCAACCTTCAAGTTCTGGAAATGCAAAAAACCCGCAAAAGTATTGCCCCACCCTATTTCTGGGAAAAAGGTCTCACATTCCTCTGACCAATGTAAATCTAAAAACCACATTTTTCACTGGAATAGAAGCACAGATAGCAATTATTAAGCATTAATAAGTATGGTTGCTGGCTGAATCATGCCCATTCAGCAGAGGCCTCGCTGCATTTGTCTGTGGGAGGCAGACATTGCTCTGCCACGGGAATGAACCCAGCGTCAAGTAACGCGAATTCTTGTTACAGCTTCTGAACAGATGTCATTTTGTCATAGCTGCTGACATAATTTTGAAGATAAGAAGATTTGGAGATTTAGCCCGTGATGTTTTAAAGCTAAACACAGACAGGATTAAAGCTTTAAATTTAAACATAAGCTAGATATGGCCTTGCAACACAGGGTTATATCAAACCTATCCCCAAAACCATTTAGAAAAAAACCACTGTACCATTTTTAATTTATTGTAATTGTGGTACTAATGTTACTTCAATTATTATTTTACCATCTCATACATTATTAACCACTCTTTTCACAGAATAATGTAGCCAGAAAATCTGACCTAAGATTGCTGTTCTGGAGAAAAAAAAAAGTAGAACTAATGAGGCTTGGTTTCCTTGGATTAAGTTTTATCGACTTGCACGTCTAGGATGATGTAAACTCCAATGCAAGCTTTTCTCTGGGAGTGGAACTGCTTAAATGAACATCTCCTCTGTGGATTCTCTGGTGTCTGGTGTGGTATGAGCTCATGCTTTAGTATTTTTTTTTCAATCAAGAATATTACAGAGTTTCTCTTTCCCACCCCTAGACTAAAATTTCCAAACAGCTCTGAAGCATTAACAACTTTCAAATTTATGAATTGTGTTCAGTTTTGACTGGGTTAGTCCAACAAGTTTGAGTCTACTTGGTGTGAGAAAAGAGACACACGGCCATATCTGAAGACAAAATGATCACTTAACACTTTTTTGAATAGACGACTTTTAGTTTCTATTGGGGTTTCTATTAAAAAGAGAAACACTATATAACAAATAAAGATGCAATAAGAATTTTTTCAGCAATCTCCAAGTTACTCTTAAGCTAACCAGCTTGGGTATGGTTACGGGTAGAGATAAAATGTGGAATTGAGTGCACAGACCAGGCACACTACAGGAAGGGTAGCCTGTTCTGCTCTCTGGCCTACTACAGTTAATGTACTGACACTGAAACTAAGTTAGGCCAGTTCAAAGGTTAGATTTATGTTCTTTTCCAGGTAAGCTGAACTTGCACTTTTGGCCACAATAGAGTTTGCACACACAAAGCTGTATCCCATTGTAGTCCCAGCATAAATGTAAGTCAAATAATTTCAATAAAAGGAAATAATACTCACTTAGGGGAAATGAGTCCAACTCAGACATGAGAGCTTAAGCTCTTCTTTTGAAATAACCCTATTCTGTGATTCGGTGTCCAGGGAAAAGGAAATACTAAATGCAGTTGTAACAAGTTTTTAAATAATGTGTGAGTATTTTCTTTACTGATTAAGTAAACTTTGTAGAGATCTCTCATTCTGTCTAGTTAACTAGACTCTACATCAGACCAGCATTAGCTTTCTGTTGAGGTCTGGTCATGCCCACATACACTATGACAGATTTCAAATACATCAAGCCATGTCCCAGACAAATAGTTCAGAACCAAATCAAAGTTTCACATTTGAAAGACTAAAAGAAGGAGTGCTATTGCTTTTGACACTGATTGAACCAGGTCTTATGTGAGCTTTTGAATAATTTACTGATATCTACTCAAGCCTCTTCTTCTAGACACAGAACCACTACTGATAAAAATACTGCAAATGCTTATCAGTGTCCATCACTTTTGATTCCCATAACAAGGCTTTCAAATGCACACCTCACACAGTCATGCCAATGGCCTAAGCTGGTAAAAATGGTTTCATAAAACCTACAGTGAATAGACTGAGCTCTCTGATTATCCTGCCTGTTGCTAGACATTTTAGTAACTTGTCTGTGATCTCCTGACCACAGAGATGCTCATTGTTCATGATTATTTCTGAGGTGGAAGGCTTATCCTTCATGTTGCTTCGTCGTGCTTTAACTGCACCACTGCAAATGCAGTTAAACAGTTTTGAAACTTACTGAAATATTAAGGGTAGATTTCTTAAGGTCTATAAGGCATTTCCTTTTGGGGGCTTCTAGGGACTGGGGTGAAGAGGACAACATGCCATTCCTGTAAAGTGCAAGGTGAAAGAAGCAGTTATGTTGTCCTACTGAACTATTAATTCTCTCAGCTGACTATCACCTCTCTGAGTTCAATACACAAGTAAAGGCTTGTATGCTGAATCTTAATTCATGTACTTGTTTCTCCCTATCGATTTCTTGCTATTGAATTTTCAGAAACATGTGAATTAAGAGAAGCCTGTAGCTGTCATTTTATACTCAGGCAGATAAACGGTTAAAAATGAAACCATGACACAGTGAAAGCCTCATAATCTTTAGAAATTATTGTAAACTAAAATGTTTTTAACCTTAATTTGATTTTCAGGGGTTTTTTTATATCGCTTTGGTCAGAGATGTTCTTTTCAGGAAAGCAGATAAAGGTCTGAAAAAAGAAACCCTACAGTCCTGTTGCCTTATTTAGGATATGAGAACCGTTTACCAGTATAAAAAAGACAAACCAGTGTCTCCAAACCTAAAATAGGTCATAAAGTTGGCACTGGTGTCATCACTCTCCTATGTCATAGCTGTAGTGGGAGAAGTGTCAGCTTAATTTGCTGCTGGTACCTCCACAGGAGGGTACCACGTGTTTGGCCAAAAGGCAGGCTGGGGTTGTGTACACTGGCCCCTGGATGGATCCTTACCTCCATGTCCATGTGGCATCTCTGCAGCTGTAATGATTTTTCTCCTCAAAGTGACCTGGCAGGGAGGAGAAAGGAGGTACATCACCTGCAGGGACCCTGCTGTGGGACAGAGACTGAGGAATATTCAAGGAGTAGCAACAGCAGGTACATATCCAGACCTTTAAAAAACAGCAGAGAACTTCCTACTGAGGACCCAGATGTAACCTCCCAGATGTGGAGGTCTTCTGTACTGAAGAAATCTAGAAAACCTTACTGGACTGAGAACAAAGATAACCTTCTTGGCAAGGGTGAGATCTTATCTGGCTGATACTGTGTAAAATGCAAATATGTTAGGTTGTCCTCCAGAAAACCTTTGGTTTTGAGGGTCAAAATTCCCATGATTTATTTAATATATTAATTAACTATTTGTATATTTTCTTGAGAGGGATTGGCAGGCCTACCTTGCATTTGCAATTTTAAATGTTGTCCATCTATAGAAGCAGCTGAGCCAAATGACTGGATTTTTGTTTGTGCTATTTCTTCTTTCTGGGTTGTTCATCATTTTTATGTTTTCCCTTTAAATAAGGAAACACTTACTATTATTTTATGACCAAAAAATAACCATTTCTTAGGAATCATGACTATTGTCTTAGTATTACATCACAGACATTATCAGACTCCAGTCCTTTTTAACAGACTAATGTAATGCAAAAATACCTGAGCCCACAGGGTCACAATCTTCCTTGACAGAAACTCTCAGAGAAAGCAACATGCTGTTCTCATGAACCTCTCATAGAGGACAGACCTGGTGAGGGTGGGGGCCCACGGTCAGTGACAAAAACTGATGATACCAAGCATAGTACTTTTGTTTCTTATGTTAGTTGTGTCCACCAGAATTACTCAGCCTGGAAAGTGGATTCAAACATACTGATGGCTGCAAGCTGCTATGCATCTCTCTTATCTTGTGGGATACTGAACAATTCCTTTTTTTTTTTTTAACCATAATTATTAAATAAGTACCCCACCCCCAACAGCACAGAGAAAGAATTTTTTTTCTGGGAAAATGACACAGCGTTTTAAAAACAAAATTCTTAAGAACCAATAAATACCATCAAACGCTTCCAAAAATTTGAAAATTCAAAATATTCTGCTATCCATGAGAAAAAAGCACTATGCTTTTTCATCATATGCCCCTGAACATGCCTGTCTACACACACTGACTCACATGTGTCTATGTGCACAGCTCTGTACACATGCACATAGACTGCATACATTTTCAACACTCAGCACAGCAGACTCATATTTCCCATGACTTCCTATTGCCCAAGAGCAGACTGAATACAGGTGGCTTCATAATGGCAAGCATAAAAATGACAACCACTTTTTTTATTGTGGAATAACACACTGTCAGATGTACCACCATCTGTGTTATTCAGTACTACCGCTCACTGCCTGCTGCCACCAGCACTGGCCCATTATTGGAAAAATTACAGGAGGAGATGCCTGGCTTTATGAGAGAGCTTGAAACTGGTCCCAGAGTCAAGTGTGACATAAACCCCAAAGCTGGACTTGTGTGTGTGTTCAAATGGTGCTCCCCAGACAATCACAGGCATAGCCCATGAGGATGGTCTCTGCTATTTCCTTTTCCTAGATCAATGAGTTAAAATGATTAAAATAATCAAGGCCAGAAACTTATTTGCATGGTTGTGAGAGAGGAATTAAAGATCCCTGTGACTCGAGCTTACTTACAGCACTTGCCCCTACAGCTGTCATCACTGCAGTACTGCAGAAACCCTCCTCACACCAAGGCTGAGCAAGAATCAGCCCTCAAACCTGCACCAGCTCCCACAGCACCACCAGGCTCCAGGAACTGCTGGGTGAATCCTCACAACAGCACAACCTTTGTCACTATCTGGAGAGAGTTCTCTCAATTTTCTGTTACCAGTTTGCTATACAATCATGCATTAATGAATGCTGGACAACTGCAATGTTAAAATAAACATGCTCAGTTAAGACCTTCTATTCCTGTGTTCAGCTCTTTGTTTTCTTCTCTTTTCCCTCACAGCTCCATTGCTAACAAAGAATGCTTCCTGAAATGACAAATACTGTGGGTGGCAATTTCATTTCTAGCAGACTAGTCTAAATTTTTACTTTATTGCAGGAACTTCTATTTTGAGAATGAAAAGGTTATACAACCCATTATGAAATTAAACCATTGCAAGACTGAGGGGTATTTCCATAATCATAACGTTTTAAATACATAGGAAAAAATCCAGCCAAACAATTACCTTCAGTGAAAACACAGCGTAGTCAAAAAAGATTTTGTGAGCCTGTTTGGCCTTTTTATACATATGCATTCATAATTAAACCCATCTACTGTGTAAAAAATAAAACCTGCCAGATGGACGAAAGATTTGAGGTAATAATTACAGATTACACATGGACTAGGTATGGTCCCAGTTGTCCCATTCCACCTATGAAGGGCCTTACAAAATGTAGGAGTGGTTCCTACACAAACATTTCACAGCCATAATATTTTGACATGGCTTTGTCAGTGAAACCATAGCGGGCAATTGCATAAATCTTCAGAATGGCTTAGCAGTAAGGCTACCTACTATGAGCTCTCCATGCACTGCATAATTTTCAGATTGCTTCCAAACAATGCTATGGCATTAGCGTTCATCCATTCCCACATACACCTCGTCTGTGACAAACTGTTTTCCTTTTCTTGTCATCCAGGTCTGAGCCCTGGAAAAATCTGAAGTCAATTGGCCTATGTTATTCATCCACCAGCAGTTTATCTACTGTGATGCTTTATGATATATTGTAATAATGAATTAATGCAATAATTTCATATGATAATGCAACTTGATGCCCTCTTTTTCTTTGCTCTGAAAGAATTTATGAGTGAAGGCTGAAATTTGATTCCAAAGTTATGTCTTTCAAAGCTGACTTCTCTCTTTACTGTCTGCATCCAGCCCTGACATACCTCAACAGAGAGGAGCAGTGTAGCTAGAGAGACCTGTGTTTTATTCTGTCTTACAAGGAGTAATAATCTGACAATGACATCTGTTTCACTGACCATTCTGCTATTCAGAACAAATTTTAATTTCTTCAGACTGCTGTTAAAACCTTCCATATATTTGGAATTTCTATCCATATTGATAGAATCATGATAATATATCAACACCTCTTAGGAAAAAAAAAAGAAAAAGAAATAAAAATCTGAGCATGCAGTAAGCACTGTTAGCCATGTCTGTGAAATGACAAAACTGTGCAATCGATGTGGATCGTAACCCTGGAAGAAGGATGAGTCAAGAACATAAGTAGGCATAAAAAATCATGGCTGTTCTGAAAACACTTTCTGTAGGTATAAAATTTCCATTATATTATTGAAACATATATATTTGATTGCTTTGTCTATCACTTTCTTATTTCTAGTGCTATGGATAAGAAAGAAATGGATTTAAAAAGAGAAATCAAGAAAGCATAAAGCAGAAGATTAAATTATCCTTTTTTAGTTTAGCCTCACAAAAAATCCATCAAATTAAAAATATTAAAAGCTTTGTTTAATTTTCTCGAAAAAAGAAAAGTAACTTTTGGTTAAGAAAAGTTGGCTAGCTAAGTGAACTGAATGTAAAGTCTTGAACCTGGTGTTTCCCACTGATATCTTAAAAGGAGAGTCCAGGAATTAAAACCTCCAAACCAGAATTCCTTAAGGTTATACATTGTTATGCGGTAGCTATTCCATTTCCTTTTCTTTGTTTAAAAGATGGTTCTTCATCTATATTCTTATTACTAGAAAAGCATATGCAAACAATTGCACTTGCACATTCTTAAAAATTAATGTATTTATTAAAAATGAAGTCCTGGTAAATCTGGAATATATTTAAAATAAATTTAGCTGTAAGAAAGGAAAAATAATACTAAGAACTTCACAGAGCATGAAAATTAACTATGATACGTTAATTGAAGTTGGATTTCAAACAGAACATGGACTCTTGTGGAGCTTCAATTACGAAAATGGTACATTCAGTTCAGCATAATAACAGTGTTCATTCTACCACACACAAGGGTTTTTGAACTCAAAAGTCAAGAATTGCCAAGAAATGTGAGCACCACATCACACACGGTGTCTGCTGAGTATGGGTGTTTCCCAAACACTAATAGGAGCAGTGTATTGTGTCAGTAGGAGAGGCTTAGTGAGCATCTTGCCACTGAAACCCTTCTACTGCAGATTGCAAACATTACCACATTTAGAACAAATATTTGTCAAGGTTACTTCTACCAGCAGGTGTTTTTCGGGACTGGATTGACAGTTTGACTAAGTCCATAATTTTCACAGCTGGAGTTTCCCGATTTGTCATGCAACGGTGGCCAGCCCGGCGCAGTGGGAAAGCCCACGATCCTGCAAATGCCCCAGAGGACGTACCAGGATTTACCATGGATGTGCTGATCCACTGGGACAGGGTCCAGGACACAAATCATTCTCTCACAGGCAGGAGAATATTGCTGATCAACAACAGTACAAGGATACCATGCCTATCTGGAGGCTTACTTGTTATTGTACTGCTGTTTTTCTTTTTCTTTATACACGCATATATACAGATATGTGCATGCATAGCTTATTGTGTTGACAATGCAGATAAAGACAAGAAAACATTTAACTCTGGAGTGAAAATAGCTCCTTGCATGCTCTTTGGGCTATAATCTCAGCTGTTATTAGTTCTGTGGGCTTTTAAGCAACCCCATCTCTACCAAGATAACTAAGAGAAAATGGTGGTTGGCACCTGGCAGGTCTGGGATCTAAATGATTTATGAAAGCTCAGTAGATGCTTCCCCAATTCAGAATAATTTGTATTGAGTATGATTTTATGTGTGAAAAGGATTTACCAGGCTCATTATAAAGACAAAACCCTGGACTGTAACGAGGATTGGCAAGGAAAGTAAGGAGGAAGAACAGAGTATAATGGAAAAGAAAATGGAAAAAGTGAAATATATAAAAGAGGGAGGATAGCAGAGGGAAAAGAATAATGCCAGTTTCCTTTCAAAATGTCTTCTAGCAGGGCTTCCTTATGCCAGCTACAACATACTCATACAGCATCCCAAAAACCTTTCTCTTAACAACCCCCATTCAAAGTTGTTTTTAGCAATGTAGTGATGACTAAAAAGTCAACATGCTCTGGAGGCTGATTAGGTTTCCAGCCTTACATTATTTCATCTTTCAATGTTACTCTGCTCATTTATGTGTGCTTCTTTATTTTTCTTCTGGCAACAAATCTCCTCTACTTTGGGTTCATTTCAGTTCATGGACCAAGGAATCCTACATCATCTTCTTAAGTGGAACTCAGAGGAGTAGCTGGGACTGCCAATTTACTCTTTTGACACAAATATTCTCTCTGGCCCAGAAGCCAACAGGAGCAAACTGCAGTGCAAAGGGGAGAGAAAGCAGAGGGAGGACAAGTCAGGGAAATAAATAACTTATAAACAAGTGCAACCCAAAGGTGAAACGAGTCAGTGGGTAGCTGTTGCTCGATTAATGGAAGAAATAAACTTAAAATACAAGCTCCAAGACAGCTGGCTGTCACAATGTCACAGCTCAGGAAATACTTTTCCCAGACAGAACATAAAATAACTTCTCCCTTTCATAACAGGGACATCTTTGCAAGCTTTGTGTTACAAAGGAAGTCTGTTTCTTTAGGAGATGAACAACATGCTTTCTAGACACAAAGACAATACTGCAAGCTCCGGGGTAGGTAAAAGGGATGGCAACTCCAACACTCCATATTTTTTATATTCCCCAAACTGCATCGGAGCAACTACTCAGCATCCTACTCTGCCTACTGGGGAGTGCTGTGTTTTGGACTGAAAGCTTGCTAAGAGCCAAACTTATAAGTAGCTACTGAAAACATTATTCTTTATTTCATCTCTGCATTGCTTATTGAATATTTATGTGGCTCTGACTTTCTACCACCATCAAAATTCCCCAGCCATATCCTGGCAACAAACCTCTCTTTCAGGATTTTTAACCTCATTTTTGCTCTGACAATTTCCTGGTGCCTTTCTGTTCAATACATCACTTTACAATTTTTTTTGTGGGGACAGGTTAAATGCCCTCCTGTTCCATTATACAGCTCTAGCATACTACTACTCTTCCATAATTAAATATCTGCAAGAGAAGTGGACAGGCACGATGATGGACGCAGTAGAGCACGGAGGAGCGATGGTGAGGTGGGCACATCAGCAAGCAGCCAGTAGCAGTGGGAGCAGGCTCACGTGGAAAAGCCAGAGTGAGGAGAGATGCGGAAGCACTGTGGTTTGGCAGAAATGACTGTGCAGTCATTATTCAGATGAGATCTCTCCAGCCAAACAGTGCTAGAAACTACAAAGCTGTGAAATAAGTATACGGTTATGGGTCATTAAGCCAGCAGTATCTCTGTTCTCTCTCTGACGGGGGCAATAACATTTGACTGTAATTTTTAGAATGTCTGTGGTCACAGGAAGGTTAGATTTCATATTTGTCAGATCAACTGTTTGTTTGTTTGCTTCGCTGTTTTCTCTATGAAAAAAAGAAGCATAAAATATTCCTGACCCAAAGATAGGTAGCTGAAGTAGAGCTCTGATGTTTTCTTCAGCATCAAATGGTACTGTGTGTATGCTTTATTTAGGTTAATCTAAGAAAGGGTGGGACAACAGAGCTGACCCTTTCCCTTCAGGTCAATGAAAGAATTATTGATTTCAACTTCTGTTCAAGTAACACCTCTTCCAATAAAGTTGTTTCTTGATCTAAGAACAAAACTTTCCATTTTCTTTCTTTTTTCTTTTTTAATTAGGTATATCTAAATGTGAAAGACTCTTGCTCATCATGTTCTCACTTCTAAGTGCTACACAGCCAAATGATTGGGACTATTAAAATTTGGATCCAAAGCATTTGGAAAGAGACAGAGTTCTCTTCTGGTGTCTTTATGACCTCAGAACCACAGTGCATATATCATGCTGTCCTAGTCTAGTTTGTTGAGGTTTGTGCCATCACAGCATTGTATCCTCATTACTTACTGCAAATATGGGGAAAAAAACCAGCTCACTATTTGGCATTTAAAGTGTTAAGCTCATCTGTCTTGAAAAAGTAAAGAGGCAAATCTCCTTAAAATTCCCATGGTACACAACTTTGCACTAAGCTTCCAGTTCTTACAGGGAAATTTTTAGCTTTACAAAACATTAATTTCTTTTTTGGATAATGAGTCACATAAACATTTTCAACTCCCTTATCTTGTCTGCCCCTCAGAGGAAGGAAACATCTTTCAGCTCTAGATGCAGGGCCATACCACTGAGGGATTTCAGTATTGTGATAGCTCCCCAAAGCCCAGCCACCAGTGCAGCAATGAAACACAAATCTTTGCATTATTAGTAATTCCAAATAACAATCAGCATGACCATTTTAATGGCTCCTACAGCACTCAATTGGAACTTTGCTTGCCATCCATTCCTGTCAATCACCATGGAAAAGCTTTGCCTGAAAGCAGAACTGATTCTGCTCAGCATGGAAGCTGAAAAATTCAGCTACAAGGCAGTTAGTGCTAATATGCTGCCAGAAATGACATTAAGACAGTGAAAAGTTCTGATAAATAAGAGTAAACAAATTAAAAGCTGTGACAAAAACATGCTCATACATATACTCACAGTGGCTTAATAGACTGAGTAATGTGTGACTTTTAGAAATACAGGGAAGACTGGTCTGCTTTTAAAGCCATACGGACAGATGTTTTAAAGTAAACAACCTTCTGCAAGCCTTATTTCACCATTTGCAGCCTGTCCAGTCCTCATTTGTTTCATAAGATACACCTTAAAATGAAATTGCCAGTGCTAAATGTCCACCAGCCCATCTCAAAGCTCAGTGATTATCAATTAGTTACACCCCGCATTAGTCTGCACATAAGAAGATAAAGAAAACTCTTCCCCTCAGGAAAAGGAGCAGAAACGCTTTTTTCCCCCTCTCCTTTGGAAGTAGCAAGCATAGCTTCCCTCTTAGTTCAGGAGAAGAAGAAACAGTGAAAACTGCCCCTGCAATTTGCTGCTGCAGTACTGGGGTTGCTTCAGTCTTCCCTTGCAGGGCACCTGGGGGAGCAGGGCTGGGGGGCAGTGAGGCTATGGAGGTGCACGAGGCACACCAACCCATTTGGACATATTCTGCAATTGCCTCTTAAATGAAGAATCCAGGAGTGACAGGGTCTCTGATGACTGGATTAGACCTTGCCTCCTCCCGTACATTGCAGTCTTCAAACCTTATGGATAGAGAAGTTTCTTCCCTTCCCGTGCTCTTGCTCTTTGCTCACACTTTTCCTCTTTTCCTTCTGTCTTCTCCCTTTCTTGTCCTTTCTCTTTCACATTCTCTTTTTGTTCCCTTCTCTTCCTTTTTACCTTGCTGTGGGATATATTCACACATTTCCTTTCAAGAGAGAAGAAATCGCCACCGTGAGTGCAAAACGATTCTTTGATGTTGCTGCTAAGATGTTCAAGGGCACAGAAACATTTTGCTAACTAAGTCTGCAGCAGCTCTTTCCCTAGGAGGAGTTAAAGGAACTGGGTCCAAAATGCAGTGGAGACCCCAGCAGTTCATTCAGTGTTCTGGAAATTGGCTTGTAGTGGCTTATCTCACATTTGTGCCTAAGTTGCAGGTAAGCTGGACAAAGTAAGAAGATATACAAACTTCCTCTGTCTTGATCACCACCCACTAGATGAATGTTTATCCACCTAAGGAAAATTCCCAGTTCAACTTTTCTGCAGCACAAATAAAACTATTACTTGATCATTAATTCGTACAATGCACCAAACCTGCGCCTGGAGCAAATTTTTACAGCTGGGTTATGAAACTTAAAAGGCAGAATCCATAAAGAAAATTATGACAGTGCCATTGTTCTGCTAATAATATAGTAATTTCAGCCACTTAAAATAATACTGTGGCACAGAAAACATAGAACTGCACTACTACCAGACAGCAAGAATGAGTGAGCACACATTGGTACAACCATATCATCAGACTCAATAGCTCACTGTAGGGTAAATATTTGAAATGATACAGAGGAGATTCAGCTACATGATGCTGACATTAATGGGACCCCACACAGCTAAATCCCCTCATACAGCTACCCCCACATTTCTGATATGATAATTAAGCAACGGGTTGTGTGCTCTGCTGCCTTCATTCCTGCCTAGACTGTGAACCTCAGGGCAGAAGCCAAGTCCCCCCAGTACAGCTAGGCTTAGGGCACTGATACACAAGTGTTGTACTCCTGCATCCTACTGCTGTCAGAAGGTGTAAGCTGGAAACATTTACAGGGCTACCTGAGCACTGGGGTTCCAGGCTGCAGCTGTACTCAGCCCCACCCACTGCAGGCAAGTTCAGTGTCATGGATGGCGCTGGTTACTCAGGGTTTGGAAGGCTTCCAGGCTGCCAGAACACACAGGAGCTCATGGCCATTTTATAATTATTTAACAGACATTAAATAGAACTTTCACCAAAAATCCAATAAATAATGTTCCGATTTTTCTTATTTTATGCAACTAACCCTCCACTAACATTTCCACCTGGAACCTCCTATTCAGTATCACCAGAGATGAATTTGGCTCAAGTTCCACAGACCTATAAAGATATATTTTATTTTTATATTACTTCTGTGTTATCACAAGCTTTATTAATGTTATTAGACTCTCTTTTAGCTTCAAAACAGTGGATAGGCTATAAAAATCTGCCTATGTTAATACAGAAGAGCCTAGGAACTAAAAGCAACATAGACATTCTTCAAGCATTCACTAGGGACAAAATAACTTTGTTTCCATGATCACCAAAAAACCCCACAAACAACAAAAACCCAAAAAAGTCAAAATACCAAAATGTCAAAATGTAACAATAATCACCATCACCAGTAATCAACGATGATCCATAAAAGATCAAGTTCTGCTGAAACTAAGTAGAGGATTGTCTTCTAAAGCTGCTTTGGTATCTCTGCTAGGTGACTAATACAAGTGAGAAAGGACACAGGATAACAGGTCTAATAGTTTAAACTCATTTGGGAGGGAACAATTTTTCCTGAACTATGTGATAATGTTATTAGCTCCAGTGACTTGAGTCTCAGGCTGATCCCATACCAAAGCAAATAGACAATATCTGAGCAGCAGAGTCTTTGACCCCAAGAGATTTGCAGACAGAGACAGACCTAAACAAGACCAAAAAAATTTGAGATCAAAGAGTGGTAGAGAAGCTACAAGCTTGTCCTGCTTGCATAACTCGACATTAATACGCAATATTTATTCATCACTAGGTATAAATCTGAATGATTCTGAGTAAGCTTAGCAGCAAGAGATTACCTGTCATTTAGTTATGTATCTGACTCAAAAGGATTATTTTAATGCTGATATCAATACTACTTGGTTTGCACAGGCTGAGTGTTGGCCATGCTGTGACTGGAATTGGGGACTACAGAGTGTATCTTGCTCTCCTAATGCCAGTTCCGTGGCTTGTTTCTGTCAAAGAGAAATCATCACTGTAAATCCTTGCTGTGATTGCAGTGTGAGCTGCTATTATGAAGGCATGAGGGGAGAAGAGTACTTCTGTGCACTGCTTGGAATCCAAATTGAGATCTGTTCAGTCAGAATTATTCCACTGGTAAACAGATGTTTCTGTAAGTTTTTATGGCCCGAACACAGGAAATTATTAAGATAAGATGCACATAAGAAAGGACTGCCACCCAGTTATTGAACAGAGGTAGGATACAAGAATCATGGGGTAGAGTGAGAGAGACAGAAAATGTGAGCTTTCTACCCAGAGCAGAAAATACCAAAGCAACATTCACTGCACACTATAAAAAAGAATAATCTCTGTATCTCTTAGAAAATATTTAAATGATAAATTAATTAACCACAATGATGAACAGGGACAATATCAATAAGAAAATAACCAACCTAGAAAAAAATCAAAGCCAGAAAAAATTCAAATCATTAATATTAGAAAAGCAGAATCTTTGTGAAATAAAGGTATCATAAGTATCCAGGTAGCAAACAGAACCTACTAAGTGCTGTCATATTTATATATATATGTACAAATAAAGATTTTTCTTCAAGTTGATTGCTTTCTTGCTTGTGCAGCTTTCAGCTACAGATATTATGTCAATGCATTTAGCAGACAGGCTCATGACAGGAAATGTATTAAAAATAGATAAAGAAAATGTCTGTAAAAGTGACTAACGAATGTCAGCAGGTCTGTAAATACTACTAAATTACTATCTTTTAGAGAATCCACACACCACAGCCAGCAAATGAAATGCCTAAGTGCTATTGAAATATATTAACAAATATTTTGCTTCCCTATTGTCATGATGTCTAAAGTCATTTTGTGTTCAAGTGCTGTGACTCTTTATCAAAGACCTCTACTGGTAATTTGGAGGGAAATCGTCTATGTTTTAGTTTAGACGAAGCATTAATTTTTACATTCAAGTAAAGGTCAACTACCATAGCCAGATGCAGCTGTAATGAAAACGTGTTCTGCTGAACAATGAAATAATTCTGTCCATATTCCGTGTCAAATGCCTCTTTAAATTAGCTATATTAAAATTGTACAAAAAAAAGAGCCACTAATCCTTCAACTGTCAGGTATGGTAAGGAATTAGTGAGATGTGAATTGCAGGGCTCAAACAGGAAAACAGCACCAAAACGAAAACACTTTAAAAGTCTGATTTATAAAAAAGGTTGGGATTGCTTTAAAATAGCAAGGACTAAACTGTTACGGATAGCATTTTATAAGTTTTTGTACCAGATTTATGGAATTTCAGCCACTGTCTTTTTAGAACAGAAGAGTAAAATATTATGAACATTTTGGTCATAGTGAAGAAGTGGGAGAAATTTGTGCTGAAAATACCAGAGTATTTGCAGTATCCTAGAAGTAAGTAAAGAGTCTGCTCTAATTTTTCTGTACCTTTGATGACCTCTTCCTGAACTACTCTCACATAATTAGTTTGATGTGATATTAAGAATTGGGACAACATTCTTTATGAATGTGATTCGAATTTAGTAACATTAAGATCTCATTTTCCATCTCTAAGTGAAAACATATTCTGAGCACTTGAAAAACGTTTAAAAAGGTGAAAACGTATTCTGAGCACTTAAAAAACGTTTAAAAAGTTATGGTCTATGTCACTAAGTGCTATGTATAATTGATAAATGTGTATCTTATAATTGCCAAGCTCCCACTGACTTTTAACAAAGTTGTACTTAAGGTATTTCCACAAGAAAACAATTACCTTAAAATTCAAACTCTTACTAAAGAGACCAAAAAAGTTACCTGGCATAGTGTTTTTCTTCAGAAATAAACCTACTGAATTTCTACAGATTTGGAGTTAAAAACATCTGTCTCCCTGTTGTCCTTGATGCATTACTAGAGATTATGATTCAGTTCAGTCTGGAGAGTAAACTAAAAGACAGGGATGTGGATCCAAGCAGCCTTCACATCATTAGACTCCAGGAGCTGTGCAGACCTAGATTTTGAATGAAAACTCTGCTTACAGGCCGCCAACCAAGATCATGATTTCAGTCGTATTTGCATTTGTATAAAGCCAGAAGGGCTTGGTTAAAATTGTAGACGTCCTAAGCCAGCATTTTTAAGCTTCAGTGTCTCAAGAAATCCATAGCTAGACAGGAAACAATTCTTTTTGAGTTTGCTTTTGTTCCCTATCAGAACCAAATGTTAGTTTCACAAATTTTCCACTGAGAGGATTTAAAAAAAAACCCCCTCTAATAACCTAGTGAATGTTGAAATCTTTCAAACCAATAATGTTTCATTTTTGCTATGTTGACATGTAGTGACAAACCAGAATTGATACAAATGAGAAATTCAAAATAACACTTTTCAGCATTTTCTGAGAAAAAATTGCCTTAGAAGAAGAAACACATCTCCATAAAACTTCCACCTTTCAGTAAACTAAAGCTTCTGTTTCATTTTTTTAGAACAGCAATTCTTATTATCCTGAGAAGAATAAAGGCAATATAAGCAACTTCAAAAAATAAAGTAAAATCAAAGTTCTTTTGAAGGAACTACTTGAGATGCCCAAATGTGAGTGTTTTGAAGTGTAATGTGGTAAAAAGAAAGTTTGTATCTTAACACTGGAACTTTTTTTTTAATAAGTAAAGATGAGAGGGATGGAATGAACCACACTCAAGTTTAGGCATCAGAAGTGCAGACACTGAAATCTGAGCTGGTCCTCCTGGGCAGACCATCAGTCAAGAGGAAAATACAGAGCCAGAGCATGAGTTATCTGACTTACTTTAGATATATATCTAAAATGGGTCACACCAGGAAGGGGACATTTTCTCTCCTATATAAGGAGCCAGAACCTGGTGCCAGTTCAGGTGCAGACTGCTGTGGTCATGTCAGAAAACTCTCACCCATGGGGAATAGATCACAACAACAAAAAGAAGTGGCAGGTATGTCTGTCCTATCTGTAAAGCATGGATTTAATCCCGGCAATTAAAAAAGAGAAAGGCGTGTGTCATCTACACCTGCATATGCCCAGTTCATGCAAGGCTGTTGCCTAAACACAGCAGCTGGAATGAAAAATTCTGTTAGACAAGTTTGCCTTCTCTCTTGCTTTTTTCTTTCTCCTGAAGGACAACATGAGATGTAGCTTTGCAATTTAATTAAATGTGACATGTGTTGCTATAAGCCACATACTTGCAAGTACAGTATTTATGCCAAGTATGAGCAATCCTAGAGTAATTATGGTTTATGTTTTACAGAGGGCATGTCACTCAGCAGACAAGTTTCATGAAAGGACTGAGAAAAAGAAATGCCAAAAAAAGAAAAGGAAATTATGGGCCAGAGGGTTTAAAGCTCCCAGCTGAATAAAGTGAAACTGGAAAGTCTCTTAATGACAGAGGAGCAGATATGACAATAACGATAATAAAAAACTAGAGGTTAGAGTTTAAGGTCAGACTGCCAAACCAGACACTGTGCTCAGGCTGCTGAGAGGCAATTACTCCAAGACTTGCCAGGAGTACTTTTTCCAAAGATCTGCTCCAGAGCCCTTGGGGTGTAATTCCCTTTCAATGCTATAAGCTGGTTACGAAAGCCAATTTCAGGAGGTGAAGAAAGAGAAGCAACGTCTACCAGGGGGGTGCCTGGATGTGTTCATAGGTAGACTCTGTCTGAAAAATCCTGCGACAGCTTTCGTGTTCTGGTGCATAACATCACTGGCCAGAGCCATGTGAGAGATCGTGACAGTCAAGAAAACACATATAGATATTTAGATATTTTGGCAGTGAATACAATTTTCAAAACCACTTAAATGCAAACTGCACTTTTTCCTTTTTTTTGCCACAGAATGGATATTCAGTTCAGACCAGCTGATAAACTGCTTTATAAATTACTGTGACTACAATTCTACAGGCATTTAAGTATCATGACACTGTAAGATACTCCAGTATCAATAAAACTATTATAAACTATTGTAAATCTTCTTCCCCTTTCTAAGCAAGATTCAGCTATGGACATAGTGACATTGCTACACTGAAATACTTGGTGAGGAGGTTATCTCTAATTACACTGAGATGCTGAAAATTGCACAACCATTGTGTGAGGGGGCCTAAAATATTTGAATGTAGTAAAATGTGCTCAGGGGCTAAATCCTAGGCTTCTAAATAGTTTCAGTATATTTGAGAACTAATTTTTTTCTTTTCACACTTAACACCTTGGGTGAAAAAGATGTGCTCTCAGATACTGAATCACTTCAGCAGTCTCACAGAAGGGAATCAAAGCAATACATAACATGTAAAAAAACCCACCAGAGTACAAAATTGCAGATGGAGCCCAGTTGCCTCGATTAACTGCATTAAGCCAACATGTGAGGGAACTTGTTTTCTGCTCTCCAGCCTGTGTATGGCAGTTACTTACAGTATTTATTCTTCCCAGATTCCTGGGGACTTCCATAATCTCAGAGTTGTCCTCTTTGTCTTCTGGACCATGCCATTGAGTGGGTGTTTTTCAGCTTTACTTTTGGAGGGCTCATTTTATCCCTTCTCATATTCTCATTTTCACTTACATTTTTTCTCTATCTCAGACATTCAGATGGTCCCAGCTGTCAACTTTGCAAATAGATTAAAATACCCCTAGTTACATTTGATTTAGGGTGAACCATTCCACTTTGGATCCATCTCCAAAAGATCAGTTACTACAGGAATGAAGTTCATTATTTTCTGTCTTTCCATTTAATTGTCTGAATAGTGAAACCAACTTGACCACCATAGGTTATCTCAAGCTATTGGTACTCTGCTGTTTCTCTAAAACCACTTAGATAACTGCTCAGTCTTCTCTTTCTATCTTTAGATTAAGGTTTAGATGGAAAAGCCTGACTTAAGTATTAACCTTAATGCCTTGCTCTGAAAGTGAATGTGATAATCATTTCAGCCAGTTTAAGAAGCAGAGTTTCAGATGTCAGGGGAAAAGTTGCATCCTGTGCGTTCGTGACTCTCCTGATGAGTCCAACTGTCAACAGTTTGATACTGAACAGTGAGTTTTCACTGAAATTTTAGACCAATTACACTGAAACCAAAGAGAAATTATCCTGGATTTTTCACATAAACACGTCAAAGAGCTGTTTTTTCACGTGTTTATAATAGCTCCTACAAAAAAGTTGCACTGTGCTATGGATTAAAGTCACTCTACTACAATCCTTCTGTTTACAAGGAGCAGATCTGATTAGAGGGTGAAGATCCTTGTAATTTTCTGTAATTTCCCCACAGCATCAGCACCACAAACAACTAGATTTGGACAAAGCATCTCATTTGTGTTTTTATAAGTGCTGAGACAATGACATCTGCATTTCTCTCTTTCTACTGGAAATATATTTTATTGGATATCTCAGGATTGCATTTATTTTTCTTTGTTTTTATTGATATCATCTCACTGGGAGCTTCTAGAACTTTCAGTGATCAACAAATCCAGTCAGGCTTTTTTCTTCCTCACTGTTGTTTACAACTGATGAATTTCCAGCATATAATGGACATTTGTATTAATCCCTAACAGCATGGCTTTGTATAGTGAACTGCCTAATTTCGTGGGTTCTTTGATACTCCAGCCTTCAAGGTGACCCCCTGCTCCTCCATAATGACAATTGCCCACAACTTTTGTGATCAGCACATTTCATTATCGGACTCCTGCTTTCGTGCTAAGTACTTTAATGAAAATATTAAATAAGGCTGTCCCAAAATTGATCCTCGAGGGGCTCCACTGATAGTCTCAGAATACCATTAGGCCTTACATTTTAATATTAATTATATTGTAGAATTTGCATTAGGGCAGCAATGCTCCTGCAGCACTGCTCACATATGGACTCATGAGAGAGCCACTGTCCAGAGGACCCAAACACCTGAACTGACCAAACAAATGGAGACAGGCTGGAAGCAGCATCCTACTGTTTTGGGAGGCCATGGTGTAGACAATGTTATGGTAGCTGTAATGAAGATTATCTAATAATACAAAATTGTTTAAAATTTAGATTTCTGCTACTTCCAGAGCAGAAAAATATCCTGATATCTCTTAGTCAACTGCAAGAATGATGATCTAAAGTCAGTAGAAAATTGAAGTTTCTAAGCAGCTGATTAAGAAAAGGAAAGTGATAAAGATACTTTGCTGCCCATTATAATGCTTGAAGAAATATTCAGAATATTTTTTGGATGTTCTTCACATCAAATCAGTCACACAAGGCTTCTCTGGATGTGTTGAATGAGATTCCTAACCATTTCATAGGAATATTTTTCAACATTAGTTTCAGTATTTCTGGGAAAAATATTAACATGCCATCTTTCACCAACACAAAATTGGTTTGATGACAATAATGAGAATCCACGAAGAACTGTTTTCTTCTGATTGTTGAAGTATTGCAACCAGCACATACTTAAGGAAAGTTCCATTTACATTTTTCATCTCAGTTTTCCTTTGATCCTTTCTATAAATTGATGGTAAGTGAATTAATTTATTTAAAAATTGATTAATTGAATCATATACACTTTGTTAGCAAGTTTGTCAGTGTATCACTGATAGCAACAAAATTTTCCCGTTGTTAGCTGGACTAACATCCTCCATAGTTTGCCGCCAACAAGAAGTATAAAGCAACTGAAATTCGTACATATGTGTTTTCCTGGCACTTGGAATCTGCATTTCTCCAGTGTGGGCATGATGTCAAAACATAGTGACAGTGTGCATGCATCCAAGAAAGCAAGCCTACAAGCAGTGAGCATGGAACAAAAAAGAAAATCCACATGAAATCTATTTTTTGTTTTCCTTTTTTTTTTGTAGTGTAGATTTATTGCACTTCAGTGGACTGGTTAACTAACTCAATAAAAGCTCTCCAAAAGCTATTGAGAAAACATCCTGACTGATTGCAAAGCAAAACTGACAGAAGTGCTCCTACTATTTATGGCTTATACTGAAATGCTCATATTCAGAGTGCTTGACAGACATTAAATTAATCCCACTGTATCTTAATTCTAATTGCTACAGGGATTCAGACTGTTCTGAGGCATATCTGCTGCAGAAGTTAAGTGTCTGTAGCACCCTCCTACTGCAGGAAATACAGTTAAGCTCATTTGTTATTTCAGAGGGACTATTCCTTCAAGGTTCTTTTCCTACATTTTGAAATGGGGCTCAGATGTGCTCGTTGGTATCTTGTCAGCACAGCCTTTTTAATCTGTTAGTCCTGTAAAAAACGGATGTGGCTGAAGTTTCTCATTTGAGAGTTTTATGGTGGTTACTGTGGTAGCCAAAAATGGCAATCTCACCAGTTATTTGGTTTTTATGTTACTCCTGAGCTTTCACATACGATAAAGTAGGAACATAACAGTCTTGTTCTTCTTCCAGGGAAAAAAAAATCCACCAAAACAAACTACAAAACACACATAAGTGCAGTCTCGACCACCCTCTTCACCTTTCTTGTTCAACTCCAAATTTTAGGTTCAGTACATGTAACATTTCTGACCAACTCCTTTCCAAGCACTTGCACACTCTATCAGCTCATCACAGATCAGTGACAGGAGGACCAAATCTTTTTGGGTTTGACCACCTGATTTTGTTCATAGTCCAAAACTAATATTCTGGGAACAACAGTTTCTTCAGCTACAGAAGTACATATGTACACGTGGATGGAAGCAAGAACTGTACGAGGTGCTGCATTCCCAGAGCATCAGCAGACTGAGCTTGTATTTGTGGCAAAAGGAAAACACTGCAGTCCTTCAGAAACTGAACATCAGCCCTCTGCTAGACTTTCTTCATGATTTTGAAAAATTCTCAGAAGCGCTACATAGGCAGAATACAGTGCTTGTAGCATGTGCTCTGGATTTACTGCCTACCTTTATTGTAGTCAGCCAAAGTGAGCTCTCAAGGATTAGGTTCCCAGTGAAGATGCGGCTTTGGTTTCAAAGTACTATGCAGAGTTCTAATGGAAAAATTAAAAATTCCCCCTGAAGAGAAGCATTTGCAAAATACTCATCAAAATCAGAGGTGTTCGACAAACAGAAAAGGTTTTAGCGAAGTAGACAGTCACACTCTGTGACATGGGTTTTGTAGGAAAAAAAGGTAAAAGGCAAGTGAAGAGAGTGTCAAAATGAAAGCATAGAAGGGCAGAGAAATTCAGGTTGATGACCAAATGTACATTGTTTTCCTTTACACCTTGTGCACATAAAGCTGATGATGATTCTTGTAAAGTACTGCCAAAGAATTCATCCTACAGTAGCAGAAGCATAATAATATACATGTCCCTCCTAAAGAGATCACATCAGAGTGAAGTTAGCTCCAGGAACAGACAGATAGATAAATCTATCTAACCATTTGGCACTGATGAATTGTTTACATGTGCCTGAATGAATTCTGTTTCCTGTAAGACTGGACTCCATTGGCACTTTCCATTGTGTACAATTATTTCAGGTATTAATATCCAAGAAATACAGACTTGGGGATTATGATGGTTTATAAATTTTAAGCTGCCTAAGACATCAAATGCTGCCACCTAGTATTATTAACAAAGGCTATGGGAACTAACATTTGTTTCTGTTTTAATTATTATTTGTAAGGTGATCAGTGGGGTAAAGACTTGGCATGCTGCTGACAACACTGTGGCAGGAGATTGTACTCAGGTCCACTTTTTTCAGGCTTTTACTGGGTATGAGGAACTGCATTGCTCTGTACTCAGCTCAGTAGAATGCAATTCCTTGTACAAACATTATTTTCAGGAATATAATGAAATCTTTGATACTGTGACAATTAACATAGCAGAAATAAAGGTTCTTGGCCATTATTTTCATGCTATCCAAATGCTTTAGAAATATCCTATTAGTTACCATTTGCTGAAAGAAGGGGTGGAGGTTTTTTCTTTTAATTTTTTATTTATTTTCCTTTTGTCCTTCTATGCATCAAAGAACATAAGGGCTCCTTTACTGTTATCCCTTGCTGCTGACTTTGAACCACATCTGTGCTTTAAGACTGGTGGGAAGCCACAGAATAAAAGTCGATACTAAGTAGTTTTATTCTACATTTCCTGATGTTGCTTTTGCTAAAAATATCTTAGGCTTGAAAAAAAAAAATCAATAAACACCATTTTTATCCTCACGGCTTTGATTGTCATGCTCCAAGAAAAATCTGAAAAGCAATTGTCTCCACTTTATGCCAGATACAAAGATGAGGACTGAGTAGGTCCCATCCTCATCATTTCATAACACAAGGTAAAAACCATGGTGAATTAAACCCTCACTTTTCTCTTTTGGTGACTTAAAATGAGGCCATTTGGTGCAAATTTAGCAAGGACCCTGAACAAAATAAGCATGCAGCAAGGATTTCACTCTTGTTTCAGTGTTCATTGCACAGTGATGCCTATTGTTTGTCATTCCATAAGAAGGTAATTCACTTCCAGCACAGTTCAATTCAACAGTATTTCTGCCATTAGCTTCAATGAGACTTGGGTTCCTCAGCACCTCCTTATCTTTTCCTCTTTATATCCCTTGATTTATCTTCTTCAGCATTCCTGCTTTATAGCTTTCATAGAGACTGGATTCCAGTTTCATCAGTTCCTCTTCCTTTTCTGAATAGGATGGAATTTTTTCACATGCCCAATACAGACAGAAAATGTAAAGGGATCCTCATTTCCATGGTGTCATCTCAAATATTTGACTGTTTCTGTGATCCAAAATTCAGTGGCTTGATAAAATGGAGCAGTTTAAGAAATAATATTCCTAATCTTCAAATGTTTCACTGTCACAGACAGCACTGGCTTTTATGAAGAACATATTTATAGGCAACAGAAAAATTATCATACACAATGAAAAAAAACCTAAAGAAAATCATACCTGGGTAAACACTTCACACTGAGATCCACAGCTGTTGTCAATTTTAAAGATTCATGGTGTGACCTCAATTCTGAAATTTTCAGTCAGTTCTAAACAAAATGAAGCTGTTGAAAGGCATGTCCAGCGACGGTGATGTCCATGGCACCACTGGGAGTTACTCATGTGTGGGTAAACCTCTAACACCCACAAAGAAGTTCGTCTTTCATCTGAATGTTTGGAACAGACTCTCAGTTCCCAGCCTTAATCTCAGCAAACACAAAACTGCATACACATGAAAATTCGCATTTGCAAATACCAGTATCTTCCTGTGTACACACTAAACATATCATAATATACATAAGCAGTAAGACTTTCATTTGCAAAGAATTTCCATCTGTAACATAAGCAAAAACATTGTATAAAGTAATTTTCTCCACTTGTAAGTACATTAATTATTTTGCAAGCTTCACTTAGGGGATATAGTATTTTTAATTTTTAATAGATGGTTCTGTTGCTGACAGAAGATCTTTAGGAGCTATGAATACAAAGGTTGGACATTAGCTTTCAAAAAAGCATCTTGCAGAACAGATGCTGTGTTGGGCAGATCCCACAGTTTTCCCATGGAACTTCTTTCTTCCTTCAGTTTACTGAAGGAAGACAATAGATTACAGAAGACTAAAGTAGAGAATGTTGAAAGCAAGACATTGTGTAAAATTTACATGCTAACTAAAGTTATAAATTAACCAGGTTGTTATTTTAACAAACAGCTGATTCTGGAATACAAGAAGTGAGGTGGTAGACAGTTTAAATATATTTGCAAGAGTTGAAGCAAATTACATTGCTCAGCTTTCATGATCAGTTGCAGCTACTCCTGTACAATTTTTGCAAATACAGACCTAGGGCATATTTGCATTATCCTAAAATAAAAGCACTTTGTCATTTATACATCAGAATAATCACTCATTGGAAAATAAACTGATAAATAATGTCAAAATATATGCAAGGCATCTTATAAAATTTTATAAATATTATTTTAGTCCTCTTTCACAGTACATTAGCAAATATTATTTTACTTCGTGTAAGGTCAAATTTAACAGGAAGCCATACAGAATTTCAGAGGACACACTACAAGAAAAAATAAAATGTCTACATCCATTATATTAACTCAACACACAAAAGCTGTGGATTTTCTAGGAAAATACTTGTTTTTTTCAGGCATACAGTATAATCAAAACCTCTGAACACTACTTTCTTTGGTGGTGTTGGCTTTCCAATCACTTCATAATCCTTTAGGTAATGTAGCCATGTGTAAATGACCTCATTTTACTGTACCTGAATGCCAAAGACTAAACCAGGTGTGTCTCAATACCGAGTAACAGGAGTCATAATTTCAAGATCAAACTTGTGCGTATTTTCTTTTAATGACATTGGTTTTGGTAAGACCACAGTGCACTGAGAACCCGGCGTGGGTGCAAGAACCCTTGACAACTGTGACACACTGTTCAAGACAGTGCCAGTCACAAGTGAATGGAATCACAAAGCAATCCAAAAAAATCTCTTAGGGAACACCATCAACCATCAACAAATTTATAACAACTTCATAAAAAACCTCACAGGGCAACATTTCCCACTTACTGCTCTCTGAGGTCTAAACTTCAGCTGGAACTTGACTCCCAGTGGAGCAATGCAGATGGACATGGATATCTCTGGGGATCCAGGGTGTCATTTCCCGTTTGTCACCGTGCCAGCAGAGAATGAAGTGAGCACCTGTTATTTCAGGCACGCAGCACCACTGTTTCTGGGTAGATACACCTTACAGAGCACTACACACCACAGCTGCAACCAGATCCCAGTTTTGGGATGCAACACCTTTGGCAGCGGATTAAGCTTTTGTGACGAGGGGCTGAGCTCCACCTAGTTCCCCACACCCTGCTGTGGGAACGGCTTGACCCCAAACCAAAAGGCTTTTTCTGGTGCCAGGAAAGACATTCAGCTGTGCCCATGAAATCCATGAAATCAGCCTCTCCTGCCTCCTCCAGAGGAAAGGTGCAGGCCAGATTGATCTCTCCTGTGGCACATTCCAGGCTGTCTGTGGGCTCCTGACTGGTTAACGCTGGCTCTGACACATGCTGGTCTGAGGCATGAGGACTGAAGACATCCCAAAAAAGCAACACAGAAAGGTTACACATCTAACTCATTCTACTTAATATGTGCTTCAAAGCTGCAATTATGAAAAAAAATTGTCCTTGAGGCTCAAGACTGTTAAGGCTCTAGCAGTGTTCTGTGGCAAGACAGCGGGTGCTGTAGGACACTGCAGCACCTTAGGATCTAGCTCCAGCCTCTTTAGAACTCTTGGGAGAGCAGAAGGGTGTCAGTCAAAATCAGGAAAAATGTCTCCTGAATAAAAGATATAGCGAGTTGTTTTTTTCTTTTTAATGGAATGTGCTGCCTTTTTCATCTCTTTTTAATTGGGATGATGGGTATAGGATAAGGAAATGCAAGAACAGGGTGATCAGTAAGATCACAGGCCTATGAAAATACAAGAGTGGAAAAGGGGCCATCACCTACTTGCCTGTGATCCACAGCAGGGCTCTGCCAACCACAGAATGGCTACAATGCAGGAGAGCAGGCAGGTAAGGAAACTTCCATTTGTGCAGGTCCCAACAAACAGATGACTCATAACATTCATTCTCCTCACTTATTTGGATCTTCCTTCCTTTGTAGCAAATGTGTCTCACCCCCGAGATGAATGCCTTTGTTGGTACAGATTTTCTTCAGCAGCTCTCTCTGGAAATTGGCAGGCTGAGAGAAGTTTTCATTATCACAGTTCATGAAGCACCCAGAAATCAGATCTTTAAGGCAATCAATTGTAATTATGTAAAATCTTAGGCTGCATCCAGCTCTCCCACTCTGCTCATGCTACTGTAGCTGCATGATTTCAGTGGAACACATTCTGACTCTTGCCAATAGAAATAAGGTTAGAGTTGTCCCTAAAATTATGCTTCAGGGAACACAAGAAACTACGCAAGAAAGAGAATGTATTTGAGAACATTTTTAATAAATAATGTGACAAAAATTACTTTTCTGATTATTGGATCCTCAGTATGCAAAATTATGGCTAAAATATGAGGTTTCTTACATGAACATAATGAAAACATTAATCACATGGATTTTTCCTTTAGTACTGCACACCCTTTCTATGGAACCTTTCTTTAAAAATTAGCTAAATGAAAAATTTCAGTCCTCGGTAAACACCAAAACACTTTTTTTTTTCTTTTTTCTTTTTTTTTTTTCATTGGGGCTAGTCCTGATAGCTGTCAATAAACAAACACACATTTTTCCATTAGCACCAATGACAAAGAAATTTTATAATTACAAAAAAGATCATAAAATCTACAGACAGAGGACATCATTTGGCAAATTCAATGCAACTAATGCCTCTATTTCAGCTTTAATGATAATCCAATGTTGAGAGAGGCCACAGAAAAATTGGTAATTTTCTGTAAGTCCAGGAAAGGTGAGAAGTGTTTTGATTATGGCCCACATTTACGTTTGTTACTTTACCGTCTGTCATCATTCAAATATTCCAAATACAAACATAGAGCATTAACAAAAAGATGAAAAATATCCCAAACAAATGCTTAACATTTTCAATAAGACAAAAAAAAGGTTAATAGTTACAATGGTTTACAAACAAAGTTTAGTGATTGTGCTTTTAAAACCAAAAAAAAAAAAAAAGATAAGCAGTGCATTACAAAAAAATTCATTGCCAAGATCAAACAAAACTTCTTTAAGTGGCACTTCTTCTTTAAGGTGAATTGACACAAGTAGAGGTCTGAGATTTGGGCCAGTAACAGTTGATGAAATTACCTAATCGTTATTAAAAATGTCCATTGATTTTCTTTTCACAAGCATTGCTGGAGCTGAAAACTAGAAAAAATTTCAGATAAACTTGCTCATGCTATGATTAGGCAAATAGCAATCACATTGGCTTACCTCCTGCCTATCCCAAAGGACATTTTTAATAAGAATGTACTTAATGATGAAAATGGAAAGACAAATCAAAGTACCACAGGGGTTTAAAATGAGTACATATTTACAATAAGAGCCATCTCGTCCCAAATTAATTTTACTTTCATTTGTCAAACTGTATCATCTGCAAAGGTTAGCAAGAGACTGGCAGAAAACAAGACACACAGTCTTTATGGAAACTGCAAGATACCATTTGCACTGCCTGCAGACTGCAGTGAAACCCCGAGAACCAAAGGATGTTCTGCACCACGTTCACTCTGGGGACCTTTTCAATCACTGCCGTGTCACTTGTGATGTTACCGACTGGCTCAGTGGTGAACTGGCAGAGCACGAAGCACCGCCTCGCTGGGGAGAAACCTTGGAATCCCAGGCTCTGGAATTCCCTTCTGTTCTAATCCTGAAGCAGCAGCTGGCCCAAGTACCTCGAAGAGCAGCTTCCCTGCCTGCTCGGGCAGTGAAGGTGATGCACTCGGCGTTACGGAATAGGCGAGGGCCGTTCCTGGTGGGGAGGGTTTACAAAGAAAGAGTAAAACAAAAACTAGCATTCTGATGGCATGAAGAAAAAAGGAAAAATTGTACACTCTGATTGCACTGAACATTATTTCTGGCGTCAAACATCATCAGACTTGAGGCATCTTAAGTGATTTTTTTTTTTTCTGATTAGATTTTAAAAGCCTGTTACAGTACATGTCGTTGTCTTCAGCTTTCTGTTTCCTGTATTCAAAAAAGAGGATATAAATTACTACATATTAAACTTTATTATTTAAAATTTATTTTACATACTTCTTAGAGATTTGCTACCTTTAAATGATAATTACTAGTTTTAATTATGCACAGCAGTGTGACTGTATGTTGGCCACCCTTTCTACAATCAGTATTTAAATTGAATTAATATCTCTAGGCAGAAAAAAAAGAGGAAAAAAGCTCTTGTCTTGATGTCTAATAAAATCTAGAATTATAAATTTAAAAAAATGCAAAAGGTGATGTCCTGATGTTCTTAGATTCCCTAGTTCTTTATTCTCAGTTTTGAAAGAATCTGGGTGATATCAAGTGGATTTCTGCAAGTTCTGTTCCGTAAGTTTAAGTGGGGTGACTACTATATTATGCCGTATGTATCACTTGTTTTTTATGTTTTTGACACATTTTTGAAGTTTATTTACTTGGATTGGGCATACCATTGATAGACAGATAAATGTACTAATTTTTCTGAACAGAAACATTTCTGGTTCCAAAGCGTTTTTTCTCGGCATATGTCTAAACACAGAAAAGAACCTTATTGTGGTCATGTTCAGTATTACAAGTGCAGTTACCTCCATCTCTTCTTCTTCCTCTTCTCCTTGCTCATACGCTCCCAGTACTTGCATTTCTGCAACATTCCTTCGGGCTAGGTTTGCTTGATCTGCCCTCTGTCTGCCTCCTGACCCTCTTGACGACATAGAGCTGGAGGAGCTGGGATCTCTAGGATTATTTGATGTTGGAAACGTTGGTCTAGAATATGGCAGGATGTCCTCTGTATAATTAAATGCATACATTGTTATGTTTACAAGCCCAGAGATACTGTGAACCTAAAATTTCTGCATGCAGTTGATTTACTTTTTATGATTCTCAGGAGGTTTAAAGTGATGCCTGACAGGAACATGAAGTATGTTGTTTCTGTAACAGCACTACAGGAGCTTTCCCGAGGAGATTTATAGTCTTTACATGGTAACATTCACCACAGAAAAACTAATTCATGATTACTGTCCATTTCATTTCAATTTAGGATCCCTGGTCTATGTTCTACAGGAAAATGAAAAAAACCCCACCCCTTGTAGTATATTTTCAATATGACAGAGTGGGAGGAAATGAGAACACGCGTATGATACAAAGGAACTCATTCCATCTAAATACTGGATCCTGAATTTGTCAGACTGAATTTGAGACACAATTAGTGGTCATGTTTTAGAATTTCACCACCATCCTTTATGGTAGCATTCTAATAACTTTTTCCTAAAGCAATCCACTGTAATCAAACTTTTATTTATGTGCCCATTTAACCAGTTTCCTACCCTAATACCCCTGATGTTATCCCTGGATATATATAGGTAGAAAGGACCAGGCATTTGTATCAATCGGTGTTCAAAATCTTAGTGAACACTTGGCTTGTTCCATTGTAATCTCACCACCTTCCATATACAAGAGATTACTTTGATCAGGTCTGGCTCATACAATGCCATGTCAGTTAGTATTTATAATTAATGCACAACTACCAGGGCTTTCTAACTTTTGAAACAGGACCAGGTATCATTCCGGCCCTTTTGTCCTTTACAAATCAGCAAAATGGGCCAAGTGCTGATTCTTTGGCAGAAAAGTTTCTGTATAAATGTACTATCTGACTGCACTCAGTTCCCTTAAAAATCATTAGATAGATTAAATATAACTAGGCTACAAATGTATGGTAGGAGCAAGGACACTCAACCTTACAACTCTTAAAGAATATTTCTTTTTGGTTTCCTCAGCATTAGCTTTAATACCCGATGGGTCTAAGGGCAGCAAGATGGAAAAAGTATGTTTATCATAAGCTTGTATTTCAGTTTTACCCTAACAAGAACCTGCAGTGTGACCCATTTTAACACTATAGTTAGGCTCAATGGTGGCAATTCAGCAGCTCTAACTTCACTCCAGCAACTCGCACAGAGCCGGCCTGTTCCCAGCGACCAACACCCAGAACTCCAGCAAACCCGGAGCAGGTGGAATAACCTTGGAGAAGGTGAGTTTTTGCTTGTGTGCCATCTCGTTTTGGTGCTTTACTTCCTCGCAGCTTCCCGTCGCTCTGCGGCTCCTGGGGCTCCCTCCGCTCCCCGGAATTCGTCCTCCCGTCGGGATGCTGCCTGCCCTCCGCCCCGTCCCGCCCCTTGTAGCTCGCTCCCTTCCTCTCCGCGGAGCGGTCCGTCCTGGCCTCGATGGACGCCAGCTTGGGCAGCATCACCGGCCGCACCTCCAGCTGCGACTTGGACGGCGCCGTCGGGGACTTTATGGCCGGGGGTGGCACGGGAGGAGGGGGCAAGTCTACAGAGTTGGAAGGGAAGAAGAATTACGATGGCATCGCACACCAGTGAAATTGAGAAATAATATTTACCTTGAACTGAAGAAACGGACGCCCTGTTTACTTTCAGCCCTCCCTCTGCCCTTCCCTCTCCACCCCAAAGAATATTATGTTACTGTTAAAACTGCTGATGGGTATTTTTCCAAAGCTTGAGCTTTATAAACACAAAGTAAGACCTCTCACTGCCTTTTCAAATCACAATATTGTCTTAAAAATCATTACCAAAAACTGCAATAAACTTTAGGCACTTGGATATTAACATATCAGTTATGGATATCAACACAGAGTTAAGGACATTAACATATCCTTCCTGATATTTATCATTTTTTGCTAAGTCCATTCAAGAGCACAGCAGCTTGTGCTGCAATTGCTCAAACTCTTCACTGTTGTAAGTATTAAAGCAAGCTGGCTGGGATGTAAGAATGTGTATCAGATACACTGCTGACATATGTAAGGATAAACTATATTAATTATTGCATTCTTCTTTCAAAACAATAGGTTAAACTAACATACATATCCTTGATGTCTGTGGGTATGTCATGACATATTAAAAAAAAATGCCCAGCCAGTCAATGAAGTAATAAGCTCTCAGAAAGAACAACAAAAAAAGAGAAGACACATAAAGACTTTTGAATTTGTCTCTTTAAATTAGCACAGCTTAAGGGGTTCTAAAATTTTGAATCTTTTAAAACACTATTTTGAAAGAACACATATATTTTACTTCATTATATTTTTCTATTCTTGCACTAAGACATAAAACTAGAATATGTAAGATGTTCACCAGGATACAACAGTGCTCTGTGGAATATAAAACATGAAGAAAAAAATACAGAAGTCAAGCGGCAATAGAAAAACAGTTCACAACAAAGCTGTAGGAACAATTCACAGGGATATAAGAGAACAACAGGTTAAAAAAAGTGAGATGAGAAAGATGTTTCTGAGGTTAATATTCTCAAGTGAGATTTGCTAGGAAAAAACCCAGCACTATTAAAAAATGTAACTTCAGCATTTTCTAATAGTGTGCATTCATTCTTTCTACTTCCACAAAAATCTGGGAGCAGCTGCGTTTTTCAAACACCATCACTATATATACAGCTAATTCTGAGTCTCTTCAAGAGAATGCTTCAAATGAAATTTACCTAAATTGGGCCAAAAATAAAGGTAGTACTCCTGAATAAGAAAAAAATAGGCATTTAACACATATGGATAAATTCAGATACAGCACATGCCGGACATTTTGGAGAGGTTTTCCAGTGAAACAAAGCATGAGTGACTTGATCCAGCCCTGTGGAAAGGTGCAGCAATGCAGAATTCAGTGCTCTATGCAAGCTTTCTGAGCACCATCCACCACATTTAAATGGTGACACATCTTGAAATTATCCTTGACCTGTTTTAAACAAGACTGGAAATTTTATCAGTTGGCTGGACTGGGATGATAAGGAAGAAAGATGTCAAAAAGTATGTCTCATAAGGCTAGACATACTTCAGGGAAATAATACTCTGCTGCAGTAACTCCACTGTCTTGGTAAAAAAACCCCAACCAACCAACAAACAAAAACACCCATCAGGGTAGTTTGTTTGTTGAAATTTATGAGTTTGGGGAACATCAGTTTTGGAGAGAAGCTAAATGTAAACAACTGAATACTGAGACTTAATTTTTAGTGTCTACTTAACACTCACTCTTTGCAGATATCTTTTAAGAAAAAGGACTGCCATTTTCAAAACCTAAGAAGGCATAATGTAAATTGGCTGTAAGCGTGCATAAACTAAGTGGCTGAATCAAAACGAAGTAGTGGCAGGGGAGGTTTAGGCTGGGTATCAGGAAAAGGTTCTTCACCCAGAGGGTGGCTGAGCACTGGAACAGACTCCCCAGGGAAGTGGTCACAGCACCAAGCCTGACAACGTATTTTGGCAAGAATGCACAGAATCAGTCATGTTGCATTCCTTTGTTATCTCTAACTGTTTAATGATGGTTTACAGAGGTAACCTCTGCTCAGTACACTGCCTTAGCAGTGAGTCTGTAATTCCAGCCATCAGTGTAGCATTCAAACTACCTCTTCTAAAAATGCCCTGTGAGCAAAACTAAAGAGCAAACTAAAGAGCAAGACAAATCATCTTCATTGGGCTGCCCAGCCTTGTAGATGCAAATGTGGATTTCTGGATCAAAAAAGTCCACAGCCATGTGATCTCTTCAGACCTGCTGCAAAAAGTGTTGGTCTGAAGTAGTATATAACCTCCTACAATTCAGCAACTTCGTGAAAATTTGTGTCAAGCCTGCCTAAGACCTCAGAATTGTGTGTAGTATGTTCCTTGAAAGCCCAGTGCATAAGACCATGTGGCAATCCAGACTAAATCTTATTGAGCGCAAGAACTGTCTTCTAAAGCAAGGCTGGAGATGGACCCCATGTCTCACAGAACACTGGTAGCAATTACAGAACTTGGACAAGATTTAAAAAATAAGATAAACTCTGAATTAGCCTGTGGAGATTCCAACAATATCTTCCTTCTTGAGGAAAACTTTCTTCTCACAGTATGTCTTTTCTCAGAAAGGGACACGCTGATTCAGAAGTGGATGAAGATACTCAAACTCAGAAGTGCAGGCTTCTGGAAGCACAGCTGTTTTTCTTTTAACACCTTGGTCGGATTTGTCCTTATCTCAACCCTTTGGGCTGCATGTTGGGCACCAAAAGGACTGTCATGGTTTTTAGCCTAGCTGGAGATGAAACTCCTCTCAGCTGCTCACTCAATCCCCCACCTCTCTTCTCCCACCCCAGTGGAACGGGAAGGAAAGTCAAAGTAAAACTTGTAGGTTGCGATGAGAATAGTTTAATAATTGAAAATAATGAAAATAAAATAATAATGGAAAATAATAATAACGATGGAAATGATAATGGAAAAAACAAGTGATGCACAATGCAATTGTTCACCACCTACTGACCAATGCCAGACTCCCTTCCTGAACCCAGATGGGCCCTTTTGGATAAACCCCCAGTTTATGCTCTGTGGCGTGGAATATCCCTTTGGTCAGTTCAGGTCACCTGTCCAGCTATGCTTCTTCCCTGTTTCTTTCATGCACTTCCTTGCTGGCAGAGCATGAGACAAGGAAAGAAAAAGAGTCTTTGACTTAGGATAAACACCATTTAGCAAAAAAATCCACCATCAACACCATTCTCATTTTGAATCCAAAACACAGCACTGTAACAGCTCCTGAGAAGATATTAACCCCAGCTGAAACCAGGACAATGCAATATCTTGTGTCTCACATGCTCCACTCACTGCCTCTACTACAAAGTTACCAGAGCACTGAATAGCCCTTCTCTTGAGCCTGCTGATGTAAAGGGAGTGTAGGTATCCAGCATCAGCTTTTTCAGCCATCCTTGGAGCCAGTGTCCAGCAGATGTGGCACGGCACTGCACTGGCTGAATGAATACCAAAGGGAAGGAACAGCATCTTTCCTGTAGCCTACAAAATACAGCTTGGAACAAACTACTTTATTCAAGAATCCTATCTAGCTACACAGGACAATGAACAAAGTGGTGTTAAACCTTGACTATGGAAAGGAAAGATGCATTGATATAAAAAGTTTCATAAGCTGGCAGTAGCTCTATGGTACAGTGATAACTAAAGAAAAGTGATATTCTCTTTCAAGAACATTTTTGCAACCTGCAGAGAAACTATAAAAATCTTCATTATAACACAGTACTTCTCACTGAGGAGAATCCTTTACAGAGAAAAAAAAAAATCCTTTTCAGAGGTCAACACTATTACACCCCTGTGGTATTTATTTTAACAGCTCAGATCACAGAGAAAATCCAGATTCAATCTGCCTCCTTGAGTACAAACTGGCACACTTCTTATTAAAGGCAAAATGGAAGCTTCCATTGTAAGGAATAAAAAATAAATCACAAAGCAACATCAAACCAATAGAAAGAACTCAGAAGTATTTGTTAAAGGTCAGCTGTGCTCACATGTTTCATTCATGTCTCTGTATTACTGTTATCCTGCTTCCCATGTAACTCAAACAATTAATGGATGTCATTTCATAGCACAGCCTACAGGAGAAGCCTTCCATGTGTCTTTTGAAAGGAGAGATGATAATTTTCTAAATGAGAACACATATAGGAACCATGGGATAAGCAAAACACTATTGAGGAAAAATAATCTGCTAAGTTAGTTTGACACTGAAGTCGAGAAATCACAAATAAGCAGAAAAAGATGAATTTTAAGTAGTGACCAATGAGGCAATTAGGCCTCATTAGGCAGATCTCTCTTTTAAACCCTATCAGGCTGCACATTTTTCAGTCATACCCTGAAGAAAACAGCAGTTATAGATTTGATGCAATATTGAAGAAGATCCCTGGAAGCATTCAAGGCAAGGCTGGACGGGGCTCTGAGCAACCTGGTGTAGTGGAAAGTGTCCCCGCCCACGGCAGGGAGGTTAGAACCACATAACCTTTAAGGTCACTTCCAACCTAGGCCATCCTGTGATTCTATAAGATACAAAGTGAATTTTTTTTTCCTATTGCATGTTCATGCAGGCATGCAAAACTCAAAATCTTTCCTGACTTAAAAAAAACTTAGCGTTTAAGATTCCCAAACAAATCATAATCTGAGTTATTATTCATGTACTGAAGTTGTTTTCATGCTTTGTCTCTCAAGAAACATGGCTCAGACTGTACACAATAATTGGACGAACAAACAGATACAGCAAACCCCAATGTGATGTATAAAAGCAGTGGGTTGTTGCCTTTTTTTTTTTCTTTTATGTGTATTTGCATAATTGTCAACACAATTTTCACTCCACAAAAGCTCCCTCAAGTAACAAAATCAGTATTTAGAAAATATCTCACAGTGGACTCAGAAGTAAGGACTGAGAAGAGGGCAAGTATCTGAAAATTGTCATTCAATAACAAGCTGATTTTTAGCAAAGGTAAGAATTGCCTTCCTACTTATTTTCTACCTTGCTCAAATTTGCTTTGTACAGAGTAGATTTTTTTGTACTGCACAGGCAGAGGGAGACAAAAGTACAAATGGTGTTGGCATGCATAAAGACTTAACACTGCCAAGTGAAAATTCAAGGAATATTTGGCCAATGTTCAATTGCCTTTTGTGAGAAATTCAGCTGCCCTCACATCATGTCACTGATAACATGGTTAAATAACTCAGTTACAGTCTCAGCCAGTTAGTTGCAAAAATGTTTAGTATTTTTTGTCACTTAGAGATTTAAAGAAGAGTCAGGATTTAAAATCTCACGTGAACTGTCAATGGCATCATTTCTATTGAAAGACCCAGTGAATCGGAACAATGGCAAAGTACTTTTATCCTTTTTATCTAAATGCTTACAATTCTGAGGGCTTGTAAAAACTGCTAAATCAATTCAAGACAGTTCAGAAGAGACTTTCACGTATATATTTTTAGAAAAGACAAACGTATTCTTTTAAAGTTTGGTTTTCTAAATTAAATATGTAAGTAGGTCAGAGAAGGTTGAGAAGGAGGGTACATCTGCTAGTTGGTTCTTGTAATGCATTCTTAGTAAACTCTCTTAAAAGGCTAGATGAAGAGCAATTAAAAATTCATACATTTTAATCCTTACCACCTACTGAGCAAAGATTTTTAGCAACAAATATGAAGAACATTTCACTGCCTGGATGACTGTCAAGGAACAAAACAAGGGAGCTGAAATCCCATTCCACATAAAGTAGCAACTGACTTGAACCATTGCTCACAGAAAATACAGAACTGTTAGTACTTGTACAATGCAGAGTAAATCAGAGACCACTCTCCTTTATTTAAAAATAGGTAGTAGTACACCTTTTATTGCTACATTAGTAACAAACGCACCTTCAGAAAGACCAACCTCTTTCACAAATCTGTATCAAGAAAATAAAATAGAGATTTTTGAAGACTTACATATATTGCTGTTGATAATACTCCAGGCATTTTCAATTGTCCATGAAAATCTTTAATTTATTTATATATCCTTCCTCTCAACTGATCATTTAAATTCTTCATTACACTCATATTTCATAGAAGTATTAGCAAGCACTAATTCAGGTAATTTCGGAACAGTAGAAAATTCTTCATATGCAAAAGTAAATGCCATTTTAAAGGCTGAGAAATTAATGAAGGAATGTATTTTTCTCTTTTTAGTATTTATTGAATGCTTCTAGCCACCAATAAATTATTGAATTCAGAATATCAGCTTTTTTTCCCCCCACTATTACAAACACATGTATGTTCACTCACTATGAGGGAAAAAAGCTCTCTATCAGGCACTCCTTTATAAAAAAGATAAATTACAGTGTGACATCAAGCCAGTATAAAAACCTAAGTATATCTGGGAAAGGTCAATTGTGCTTAAATGTTTCATTCTTGCATCCATATCACTTTTCTCCACCTAAGGAAAACAATTAGTAGATGTTATTTTATAGCTAATTCTAAAGGGTCATAATATACTAGATGTAGCCATTAAAGTGAGTGGTTAGAATTTACAGTAAGGTTTCAAATATGCCTATGCAAATAGACTGAGCAGAAAAAAAACAATAATTAAAAAAAAATCAAAACCAAATAAGCCCTTCAACCTTTGAACTGGATTTTATTAGATCTGCAGAAATTAAAGCCATAATTTGCTATTCCCTGAATGACCACACTGTATTGCACTATAAAGAGGTTAGTGGAAATTCTTACCTAATTAGAAAATATGCTGAAGTAAGCATGTGCTACATAACACAAAACAAATATTGATCATGATTGTCAAATCTATTGCAATATGTAATGACAATGGCTCTATGATTTAGCTCTCTATAACGACTTTCACAAAAATCTGTCATCAAATACAGGCCCATCTCTTATTTATCCCTGTGTTAGAAGCAAATGGTCACATAAAACTCCTTTATTTATTTATTTCTGATGTCCTAGCTATTGTGTTTGTATTGAGGCTTGATGCTCTGCCAATTATTCAGTTAAGAGCATTCTCTTCAAGAGAATAAAAGCTGATAAAATGTCAATAAAATCCTGTGAAACGCCATTACAAGAGTCTCATAAACGTAATGTTTCTGGTACAGTTTTGGGATTTACACCTTGTGTTGTCCTTTCACAGAAGCAAACACGCACAAAACCACTGTAATAACCTCTTGAAATCAGATAATATTCCAACAGCTCAGTTTCACTGACAGAAGGGGCCTGGGCATAAGCCAAGAGGCCCAGGTGCACTGTGTCATGCCAGCATTTAACGCAGTCTAATATCAGATAGATGCTACTGAGAGAAAATACTCGGAATAAAGTACAGATAATAGCACGGACAACCACTCATTGCTAAATTACTTCTGCTCGTCGTGCTTTGAGCTTTGTATTAAATTTTTTCGTCAAGTGGCAGGAATCATAGGGAGAAGTGGTTCAAAACTCCCTTCTTGTAACCCTGGATAAGGATCTATAATATTAGGCTTTCATATGATAATGGCAAATGATGCCCCTCTTTGAAAAATTTCAGGCTGGTAATGAAAGTCCTAATCAGATTGTTGTTGCAGAGAACCATGAGGTGGAGAGCTCTGCCCTTCTTTCCTTGTTCCTTCCCTCCCCTCCCCTTCTCCCACCCCCCCTTCCTGTTAGCAAATTCAGCAAACTTGACAAGATGGGTTAAGTCTTGGGGAATTTATCTTACATGAATTTCCAACAAAGCCCACGGATTGTTTTATACAACTGGAAGGCAGTGCTTTAATAAAAGCTGCACCACCTGAGGCATTTTCATTAAAGGCTCTCTCTAGACAACATCACAATGTTTGCATTATCATCCTACACCCCCAAGAGAATACAAGCACTACATTTTCAGCAGGAGTTGATATTGTGTGTGAAGGCACGAGAGAAGATGATTAGATTTTGCTTTCACTCACAAAGTAACCGCTTGCAACAATGCTGTGGTCAGGATTCCAATCCACTGATTTGTGTTGTCCACCATTTGAATGGCAAATTGGTTATTTTTCAGGAAAAGACACGTTTTGAAGGTTTTAATAGTCAGTCACGTGAATGAAGATTTTAATCCTAACCACACATTATTCTCAATGACTGCACTATTTAAGCTATCTGGGCTCTTAAATAATGATGGTAATTAGCCGATTAGGACACTATAGAAAACAGGTGCAAGGCTCTGGAGTGGAAGCATCAATGTACAGTACTAAGGAACTCTGGCATTTAAAATGATTAAACTGTTTAGCGTGTTCAGCAACAGGAAACACAAATCACCGAATTCTGAAACACAGTGTTATCTCTGTGGAAAAATTTCACACAACACGCACTGAATGCCTATTTAGAAAGGTTCACTGAGGCTTTCACCCGTTTCAGTGGACTCACCATCTGTGTAGACTTCTCTGCGCAGATGTCCTGGCTGGTGTTTCTGCTTTTTGGCAGGTCGGACCTTCTGTATCACAACAGCACTCATGTTGCTGTCGGTGGATACAGGGCTGGTGGGTCTAGGACAGTGCGATGCATGAAAATGTCTACGGCCTGGAAATGGTCACAGAACAATAGCTGTTATTTTTCTTACCTAAAATAAGACCTTTCATACTTTCTCTTTTCACATCAGAATGCTCTAGCCATACAAAAACCTAAAAATACACCGTTGGAACAATAGTAAAGCTCATCCAGTTTTAGAATGAGCTGTAACTAAATCGAAGCATTTGCTATCCTATCATTAGGCAGGCTGGCTTGGTTGCACAGAAATTATCCAGCTGCTTAGTAGTTGGTAGCTCCTGCCCCAGGAGCACGAAATCCATTGGCAGGCAAGCACAAGCAGGATTCCCACCCAGCAAGGTTTTGAAAAGAGAAAAACGCTTCCCTTTCAAGACAGGTTTCCCCTCCCCTAACTCAGGCCATGTGAGGTCACCCCTGCCGTAAGCAGAGCAAGTCACCAGCAGGTCTCAGGTCTCAGTGGCCTCTGCCACTTTGAGTGGATTTTCAGGAATGCATCGAGGCTGGATGACTGGCATTTTATCACAGATTATTTGCAGATAAGAAGTGTCACATTTTAAGGACGTGTAGTCAGGCACAGGTAATATCAATATATAGAAATCACTGCATAACACGAACTTAACTGCTGCAAAAATATTAGCAACCAGATGCAAAAAAACCTTTTCTAAATATGTAACTCTCTACACATATTTATAGGAATTTATATATACAAAATGGGTAAAATCCTGGCCCGTGGGTATGAATGGGAGTTTTGCCACCTACTTCAATCGGTCAGGATTTTATCCAGAATTACTAAATTACCTCCCCTCTCACTCTTCATGATGAACAGCTGTGTTGAAATGAAACAAAGGACTGTTAACTGGGAGAGGATGTCAGAAACGGGAGGAAGGTTGAAAATCTGTGGAGTCAGGGTGGACACAGTTGTGATAGAGTACCTCTTCTCCAGATCTGGCAGTTTAACAGGATTGATTGTCCAAACATTCATGAATCTTTCTGAAACCTGCATGCCAGCCTGGCATATTCTTATTTCTTAGCTGAACTATAACAATATCCATTTGGCCTAATCAGGTTACTGATTATCTGTATATATCCAGTGCTACTAGTACTCAGTATGTTGTAAAAAATGAAATATTTCAAATATCATGTTTCATATGTCCAGTGGTGATTCAGGAGAAAGGAAAAGAAAAAACAAACATATGCATAAGGCCCTGCTGTATATGCATATTCTATAATCATAACAGCTGTCAAAATGTGAAACCAACACAAAGCCAGTTCATCCCAATAATACAGCAGTAAGAGCTTGAACAGAAATTCTCCAAAGGAAAAAATTTTTTTTGCAAATCAAGGAAAATATGACTCTAAAGGTTTACTATTTATTTGCACATTTCAATACAGAGAGATTAAATCTTTTTATGTAGAGTGACTGAAAACATTGGGAGCCTTATACTAGGAAAAGATAGAATTCTATCATCTGCTTTTTTTCATTCAGTTCTGGGTGTAAATCCACCAGCAGGGTTGATGTTTGTTCATGATCAATGAGACCAAAGAACTAGAAACTACTTATGAAAAACAAGGTAGAGCAGCAATTTATTAGAACTGTTTCACCAAAACTCCTTTTCTGGCTCTTCCTGAATTCACCTGAATTTCTAAACACGCTCAGAACGGGAATTCAGAAAGCGTCTGTGGATAGATTCATTTCACAATGGCCACTTTTATTGTTCCCCCATCAACCAGAGGACAACTCACCTCCTGCTGCCTCGTGCATTTGCCGTCTGGCCACCTTGAGCCCAGCGTATTCTGCAGCTGCTGCGACAGCCTGTGCAAAATCCGCGTCGGTGAAGAACGATCCGTCGGAAGAGCTCACGCTGGAGCGCCCGCTGGAGATGTTGTCTTCTTCCGAGGCCGAACCCCAGCCATTGATCATGGACCCTGTCACAGAGCTCTCCAAATCCCCAACGCTGGAGGCAGGAGTCTGCTCCAGGCCACGCAGAAGGAGCCTCCTGTTCTGCATCTTGGCGACCTCTATATCTGCCTCATCCTCTTCCTCCTCGGGGGCGTCAGTATCCATGTCAGAGACCAAGGGCCCTGAGATATAGCCATAGGTGTGTGGTGGGGAGATGGGCCTTGGAGGGGGTGGAGGACTCACAGGCTGACGTCTGCATAAAAATACAAGGGTGACAAGAACTGAAATCACATAACAGAGTCAGAGGAAACAGCAGATTGATGAAAACACTTTTTTTATTTCCCAGCAAGCTTGGCCTGCCTTTTCAAATCAACAGAAATTATATCTGAAAGGTTCGGGGTTATCTGGTTTTTTAGTTTATATTTTTGCTGTAAATCAGAACTGACAGCTACGTAGTTTGAAATCTATCAGGAAGAAATCTGATTCTTTAATACGGTTCCTTTATCACTGACTTTAATGATAAAGATGTTCATCTTCTCTAAAGTAATACATGTAGAGCTAAGCAAAAAGATGGTTACAGATCATGTGACTATTAAAAAAATTATTTGTGCACCCTTGAGAGAATAAGCAAAAGAAATATCTGTATATAAATAGCTTGAAACCATCAATGTCAGCAGATGCATCTATACAAACAGATTGCTCCATAAACATTATCTTCCCTCCACCCACCTGATGATTCAGAAAGATATGAAAAGACAGATTGCTCTTTCAATATTTTTTAAATTGGTCTAGGTGATGAAATAAAAGAATTTTCTACCACAATGTTAGTTCTAGGCTTTAGGGACACCAACATGCATACAGATGTACGGGTTAACTTATTTTGATCTTAATTTGTCAGTAATGGTGTCTCCAGCTTAAAGAGGCAAAGTATTAGATACCAGATCAATGTTCAAGTCTAGTGAATACTTCACTCAGAAGTTCCAGGTAGCAACATTGTCAACAGTTCTTCACAGGGCCACAGACATGCTCTTTAATTGCCATTTGTCTGGCAGGAAAACACTTTCTGCAGTAATGGCTCTCCTGTTGGCTCTGCTCACCAGGAATTTCTACTGCAGTCTGCTTTGAAAAAATTTCAAAGTAATTTTCCTTTGTCAGCTTTGCCCTCTCACTATCTCATTGAGAAATGGTTACTTTCATAAGTTAAACCTTCTCTTTTGTGTGGGGACATGCAATTTTGTTTTTTTAAATTTTAATAAACGGGAATACATACAAATATTGGAAGGAAATATTAGCAAGGAAAGCCCTAATACTCTATGGCAAGAGCAAGTTGGATCCTCCCTGGACTACGTCATCTAGCCACTGTTTTTCACTTGTTGCATCAAGTACTAAACAGAAAGAAGAATAGTTAGGGATAAATATCCAATAATCATTTTATAACAGCACTCCCAAATCCCAGAAGTTGTTGCTGGCTGGAATCTGTACCTGGTTTGACTAGAGACCTCGCCCAATAAAGTTTTACTGCCTTGATTTACAGCTCTTGTGACAATTGTCCTTGTGATATATTTGCCTGTTCTCTAGGTTTTGGTATTAGAAGACAGGCAACTAGTTACAAAAATATGTTAGGGTTCTTGAAAATGTAGCTTGGCTGCCAAAGTTTAAGGATAGGCTAATTGAGAGCAGCTGGTTCACGGGCATACAGAATTAACAATACTTCTTTCCCTTTATCTGATGCAGGTTCTCGCTTCAACAGTGACATTGTCTCCTATCTCAGCTCTTGCTTTAACATTGATATCATCTGCTATCCCACTAAATCTTTTGTTTTTTTCTCTCCTTCTTGACTCTTCCAGAGCACAGGTTTCTACTTCAGTTTGCTATATTTCCAGCAAGCTCACCAGACAAAGAAATATTACAGAACACCATCACCACCAGAATCCTATTCTAGATGCCTGGTTCTGATCAGCAATTGAGGTAATACTCAGCAGAACTACAAGTAAAGCTAATAAAAAGTATGACAAACAGTATTTTAGGCATTATTTTCACTATAAACCCCCCATTTACAAAACACCCCGAATCAATATGGAAAGGCACCACTTGGAATGTATTCTTAGTTTGGAAGTATTGCCACACCATATTAAAAACAGAACCCCACCCTTCCAGAATGGATTACCAGCTGTTGAGCACAGTACACTCAATTCCTAAATAGCAGCCTGGTTCATATCAACACCAGTAGATGGAACAGGTAGTCAGCCAAGCCTTATAAATCAAGTAAATAGAATTATATGAGTATTTTTAAACTGATGAGATGGATGCAGCAAAAAGAAAAGAAACAATGTTTGAAAAAGTAAGATGAAAAAGACAAATTTAGTCACCAGCAAATTCTAAGACCTTCAGCAAAGCTAGACTTAGCCATTGTAGGAGGGACAAAATAAATATACATTTTATTTTTTCAGTCCACAAAAAGAGTTGTCTGCCCTAGGACCCTAAATTGGAACATCCTTCCAGCTACTTCTGCCACGACTTTTTGATGGCATTGATGGTGACCAGCCATGAGTGTTTGTGTTGAGTAAACTTTCTACTTTCCAGGCAGGTTGCTGGCTGGTTATGCATGTTTGTATACATCTTCCATGTCTACTCCATTCTGTATGTCAGGACACATATCCTAATCTCTAGAAAATCAGAGATTCTGGAAAGTCACTCAACATATCAACTTAGCTTTCCCCTTTTCCATTTGTGTCCAGCAAGTTTAGCCTCTAAAATAACACAGAAAATTTAAGTGATTAAAATGAACACCTCTGCAGACCAACATACCAGGGCCAATGGAAACTACAGGAAATTAGCCACCCACTAATAAAAAGAGTAATTTGAAAGACTCAGGAGATAGAGGAAGAGGAAAAGATACACAGTACCAGTGTTACCATAAAGAGTAAAGAAAACAAACCAAGGCAGATAAAGTAGTGGGGAGCTAAAGTAAAAGCAGATATAGGCCCATTGAACAAAAAGATGCATAGCTACTGTTTACTGAAAAAATGGGAACCATGAAAATGAACTAGCTTTTAAAAATCATTCTGGAAAATACATCCATAAATATCCAGTAAGCTATATTCATAAAATCAAAATTCTACAGTCTACTCAGGAAGATCAAATCAATGTCATTGTAATAGGCCTGTGTTTTGCTAAAAATAGAAATTCTACATAGAATACTGCAGGTGGGTTTATATATTTGTGGCAACAAACAATATGTGCAAACCACTGGAGGAAGAAAAATAATGAAACCTCATAATTTGGGATGGAAAAGCTGTGCTTTCTTAACAAAAGCAAAGAGAAGTACGCATCATACATAAAAGGTCTCATTCAGAATTCAGTGTTTTATGGGAGAGAAGCTGTGAGACTGTATATGCAAAACACTGTACTAAAAGCAACTCAGAGAAGAAACAAAATTTCCCTGTAGCAAATATCTATCTTTATTAATGTTGGTCATTCCTTTAAATAAGGGTAGATGGAAATGTTAAGAAAATTTTGCAAGCAGTAATTTCCTGTATTAAGATTTATGAGAGGAGGAAAATCTATAGGTTATATAAATTATATATTTATATATATTCATACATATTGGTGACAAGTTAATTGCACAGTTACTGTGAAATAATGCATGCTATTTTATGGTAATAATGCAGTAAATCTATTGGAAACAATGGAACTGTAATTATATGGTAAGCTGTGTTAACGATACCACTTTAATAACCTGATGACTGTGAGTTTAACTTATGTCAGCATTGTACGTACCCCAAAGTGATATACTGCATTTCTTCCCATGGTACAATAATAAAGCAACTTAATTACCTATTTCTTAGCTAAAAGTAGTTCTACCATCCTGGATTAGAACTTAAATAGTAACAGAATAACGGGGAAAATGCTGTCCTCACTAAATTCAACAGGAATTTTCAGTGGGGCTCAGATGATTCTTGTCACATCTCTCTCGCTACATTTGCAATCACACACCTCCGGTCAGGTTGGTGTTGTGTGTGTCCCAGATCCTCCTGACAGTCCTGTAACATGGGCTGGAGTTCTTCCTGGGGAGAGGGGGTGAGGGTGGCAGTTGACTGATGGCTATAGGAGACAGCGGCTGGAGAGGAAGCTGCTCCTCGGACAGGTGGAGTAGGACCTCGCTCATCTTCTTCCTCTTCCTCTAGCTCATCCTGCTGCAGATACATCCTTGCAGGTGGCACAGGACAAGGAATTTCTTGGTCATAGCTAAAATTAATTTTTTAAGAAAATAAGGACTTAAATTTGTACTGTGTAAATAGCATATCTGATACATGTATTAATAGCCCAGAAACAAACCATTGTTGCAGGTGCTCTTGAGAACAGCTCAGTAAGGATGTACTGAGTGGATGCACACCACTGTCAGTAAGTGCTCTCCAAATTGCCACAGTGCAGCTCAACGAGCAGCACCAGAACAGTGCTGAAGGAAAGTCTCACTGCCAGCTTGTAGGGCAAATTACACTTCAATTAACTAGTGATTAACGTGAGAGATGGATGATGTCTTCATCTTTCTTACCTTTCATCCACCGAAAGGCTGTAATCTTCACTATTGCTGTGGGGAGGCGGATGTGCTGGAGGGGGTGGAAGAAGATCTGCCCAGTTCATGCCAGCTTGCTTGGGAGCCTTTGGGGTCCGAGCACCCTTCTTGTGCCCTTGACTTCCTGTAAATAAAAAGCAGCATATTTGTAATGTTTTTAAGACTTTTCTCAGCACGAGGTATGAAAAACAAAATAACTGTAGTCCCTCGCAGATGCTCTTGCATTCTTTGGGAATTTACTGTTTTGCTCAGTTTGGAGGAAATTGCCATTCCTCCTTTTTACACCAGTTTGTACTTGTAGCTTCTTTGTAGAATTAATCTACATTTTAAGTAGTTGAATTTAACCAGAAACTTTACATAGCATGGAAAAAAATACATGGGATACAAAACTTTAATTTTCTAAATAAACAGTCAAAATGTGATAAAACCATAAATGAATTTTACAAGCAATCTCATTAAGAGTGAGCTTCCTACTTCTGTTAATTACATTAAAGATTATAATCTAAAACAAATGAGCTGTAGACATATTTTCCAAAGTGCCTTTATCCTATTTAATTGCCAGAACCTAAAATACAATATGATGTAGATATGATCTATTAAAGTTCTACTGTTGCATTAAGTCACTGAATATAGGTAATTTGTACTTGTCCACTGAAAGATTTTAGGCACAATGAAATTACTACTTTTAGTCTAAATGGCAGGTGCAGTTGAAAATAATTGCTGGAAGAACTAAAATAACAGCAAAAAAAAAAAAAAGATCGATGAAGTATTTCACAAATGTTTTCAACTACTATTACTGGAAAATTATAGCTCATTATAAAACAATGAAGTTTTAACAGTTCAAATAACTTTGAATAAGACCAATTATTCAGGCGGTCTCGAATTTTAAGTTTGGACATGGCTATGATGAGAACTGGCTCAACCATTGTTCCTTGACATAGATATATATATAGATAGATAGATAGATAGATATAGATATAAATTTTAATCCTTCTTTACTATTGTTACTCCTTTATTGTAGATAAAGTCACTGTGGTTTTGAGTATGCTTTAGAATCCTTCACATTCCTCTCTTAAACTGAGGCATGATTTCATATTATCACCATAAAGTCTTATACACATGATTAAATATGTTGCAGTGAGATTTAGAAAGCTTGTATTTTTCACTTCTACTGTCTCAGATTTTCCACTCTTATGGACAGTAGTTCTGCTTATTCTTGTCCCACATTAGCTGCCAGATACACAAGTTTTAGTTATGTACAGTTATTTTTTCTGGTATCTAAGTATGTCAAGCAAGACCCCGACTATCCCAAGGCAACCATCACCTGCATTCTCTACCCTAAGCACCATGATATATACTACGTTCAGCACAATTAATTTATTACTCTGGTCACCTTGCTTCATTCCTGCTGGAGTCCTTGGTACAGGACTATAAATTGTTAAGAGTTATGAATAACCCTAATAGGTGTCAGCATGGAGAACACCACCTTCTCATTTTTAATTTGCATGGGTTCATACCCCTGAGATGTTTCATGCTGAATTTCAAATCTTAACATCATTGAGCACAAGCTCAGCACCACATCCTGATGTTGTAGATGTGGGAATGGGCAAAAGGCTGTCTCCCAGAACAACACTGCTGAGCAGCTGGGAGAACTGGGAGTTGTGCTTATCTCACCCCAGCCATTGAGAATTCAGATCATCCAGAGGCACAGCAGGGCTCATCAACATATTTATGTCTCTGCCGTGCCTCGGTCAGAATTGGTCAGGACAAAGCACAGGCTGGGATTAAGGCCACTGGAATATCAAAGGCAACACAGAAGAGAATGTGAAAAGTCCTCATCTTGATTAGTAGATGTAAAGTTCAGGGCACTGGGGACTGTGACCATAACTCACTCTGTAATTAGTTTGATGTAAAATAACCAAAGCCTAAGTACCAGACTTACAGTAACGCCCCAAATCAAGCCTATGTGTAGTTTCTGGTTTAGCTCATATACCTCTACCAGAAATCAAACCTGAAAGTGAACAGGTTATACCACAGTGATAAAGCGTAACTTTTGAATTAAACCATAATCTCTGGTTCCAAAGCACAGAGTGCAATTTCAGTGCTCTGGCCAACACAAAAAGCTGGTTTGTTTCAAGATTTTTAAAAAGGATTCTTAGATAGTTTGTATAGGAGATGCCAGTGAGAAACAAAATTAAATTACCTACCATCTATATCTAAAAGATATACAAGAATAATTTTGACATATAGTGAGGGAAATCTATAAAAATGTTATGTATGCCTGAATGCTTTTTGACTCAATAAAATACATGGGTTTAATTTAAAAAATTAAAAACTTCTTACAGCAGCTCTGTTGTGTATCACTCAGCTGCTGTGGTATCTTGTGCTGGTTCATGAATGGGGTGAGTAGACCCAAGAGATGGGGAAAAAAAGTCACTAAAGTATCAGGAAGGTAACATATAAATTAAAATCTCCCCCCCCCTTTTTTTTTTTTTTTTTGCGATAGTTGAAAAGAAGTGTCTCTGACTTGCCCCTCTGGAAAACATAACATTAACCAGTAGGCCATTAGCATTGGGAAATCCAAACTATTTGATTTCACAATTTTGGAAAATCAGTTACTTCATTGACATTTAGGCAACACCAAGCAATCATAAGGATGCAACAGAATACAGGCACCTATTGGGAAAGTTTTTGTGCTGTTTACTATCCCTGTGCTGTGCTATTGTCAGTTGATTCCTCCTCGTTCCTTCTCTAAACCCAGTAAGTATTGCTAACCACAGCTACAGCATCCCAACACTACAAAGCCTAAGGCTTGGAAAACACTGCAGGTACTCACCAGATGTACTGCTGCCTCTGTCTGAGCTGTTGTAGGATCCACCTGTATTCTGGTCATATGACTGGTTGTAGGGAATAGTTGGAGCAATGCTGTCATTTGCTCGGTAATCTGCAAGTTCAATGGCATAGTTAATGCTACCCTTCAGAAACACATCTACTTTTATATACTTGCTTTATGACACAGAGTAAGATCTGAAGATAGTGAAGAAGAAACAAATTCATTTTTTGAAAGAAAAATCATCCTGCAATCATGTTTTATTTTTATCTTGTCTCTATTTGTAAGCTTAATAGGAACTTAGTAGCTCCACAGCTAAAATGAAGTAAAATGGAATTCTATGCACAGGGTTTTCACAAAGCCTCTGCAACAATTAAGTCTCAATGAATATATTTATATCTATCTGTTTCTATATATATGACCTGTGTGAGCACTTTGCATACACATACAGTCACCTTGATTGATTTTCCATGGTCTCTGCCTAATTTATGCATGCAGGGCAACCAATGGACTGTGGTAGCTACTTTTTGTATTTCAAAGGTGACAAACCCACATAGGAGTCAGCTCTGTATGACAAGGGCTGAATGATCTGCTGGAGCAGCAATGCAGCTCCACTGAATTTGGTTTACAACGGAAGAGGTCTTTGTTTCAGATTTGTTGGCTCCAAGAAGATTTTTATTTACACTGGATCATGCAGGTTCAACAGGCAGGGCCTTTTGTGCTAATGGTTGTTACTATAACCTCCTTCTCCAATTCCAAAGCACTTGGTATATATTTATTACTTTTAAATCTAGATTTGGCAACCAGATCTGTAAAACTTTATCAGAAGTAAAAATATTCATCTGGCAGAACAATACTCTCATGCTAAAAAGCAATTACAATCCACAGAGCACAGAAAGGAGATAAGTTACTCTTCATACAGCAAATAAAACTGCGTCATAAACAGAACCACTGGACATAAAGTAGTGACAATGAAGCACAGCATGTAACTCATCAAAATGGTTACTTCCCATCACAAAAGCTATAGGTATAATCAGCAGCAAGATGGCTTTGACTTAGGAAATGAGAAAACCAAGATCAGAATATCGACTCATAAAATAGCAAATCAAAACAAAAATAAACAAAACTAAGAATTCAGTCCCCATCTGCTGCAGAAATGTTTGTGATAATGTAAGCATGGGAAAAAGAGCAAAATGATAAATGCCACACCAGAGTGTATTCTGTAACAGTTTCTCAGCCTAGTTGCATTCCACAGACCACGCTGAAGCCCTACATACCGCATATGTTTACACAGAGGATAAACAGTAAATCAGCACTCTGAAATATGTATATATGACTGTCAGCAGACAATGCTTTAAGGGGGCCTTTCCACACTACAACATGCTAGAGAATATGCAGCTGTAATATACACAGTTTGAAAGATGCAGTATCTTCCAGCACATAAAAACCAAACATGTTTTAATTCCCAAAGAGATACGTAATACACAGTTCATGGAAGAGAACAATTACAAAAAATACAGCTTTCACCCTCTAGTAAGGAGCCAAACTCCCTGAATTTTCCTTTGGCATGTTTATGTCAAGGGAAGGTGTCACATTCTATATTGCCCTTTGAACTCCTCTGTGAGTAGATGGGTCCGGTAGAGAAATCAACATTCCTGTAATGAAATGTTTCTTTTTACTGGATCACTTATCACTATGCGATCACTTGAGTTACAACAATCCATGCAAAAAGTTCCAAGTTAGAATGGGTCCAGCTCCTAGGGATACTGTTTTGCAAATCAGGTTATTAAGAGAGGTTGCATGGTAGCCTGGAGGACTAGAAAGAAGAAATCACATACCTATTTCTTCCAACTCCCACACAGTATATTAAAGAAACATGCCTTCAAGGCCACAAAGGCACATTCTGATGTTTCCTGTTAACACTGAAATCAATTTATTTTTAGCTTCTGAATCCACAGACTTCAGTCAGGGTAACACAGGAATTTAGTTTCCAGAACTGTGTGTGGTAGCATTGCCCCTCAATATGAGAATTGAAGGCTTGCTAGGAACAAGTCTAAAATGAATTGGATCACTCCATTTGTGTCCCCAGTGTACAGCATAATACAATTTTACAGAGTTTGATATGCAAAATTTCATTCGTTTACATGAACATGTAGATTTAATGAGTCTCCATCCACGACTGGGAAGAGTGGGTTGACCTATTTAAAATTTAAGGTAGAGTATAATGTGACTACCATGCATCTGGCTTATGAATAAAATATCTGGCCTCTGTCCTAACCAATCCCTTAACTACTATTAAATTTAAATTAATCTCATATCCACAGGAAATGTATTTTATTTAACTCTATTCTAAAGATACAGCTTGTTATTTTTTACAATAAATTCAATATCTGAAGGTTATTGTGGTGCTAATTAACTTTCTGACACTGCTAACTGTGTATTTCTAAATCTAAAGAGGCAGAAGTCTAAAAGCACCACAGAAGCCTGTAATTGCTGAACCTGAAAGCTTTAGACTCCCAGAACCAGAAGGTCACAACTCCTCTGATGCCTAAAGAGGAGAAACAAGCTAAAAGCTCTTCACCTTTGTTTAATTTGTTTTGCTCCATAATGTTGTACTGTATGGGTGGAACCTCTTGCTTTTGCTGAACAGAGGGTTTCCAGTGTTTCTCATTCGAATCCCCGCTGCCATTGTTAACATTATTGCTGATATTTGACTGGATGAGTTGAGTGGTGGCATAAGGAGTGGGCTGCCCGGGCTGGCTGACAAATCTTCCGTCCTTTAGATTGGGACTATTGAAGGTTTTCATCTCATTGATTTTGTTGCTGAGGTCCACGTCCCCATACACAGTTGACTCAGGCAACATCAGGTTTGTCTGCTTGTTGTCCAGCTGATTGTTGTAATTTGCTATACAATCGGCTAACCACAGAGGAGAGAAAAGAGAAAAGGTCATTCTGTTCGCTTCCACCAGACTTTCCACGAAACCCCCTCTAACATTCTTTTAGTGCATAACTATATGGCTTGAATCCATTTAGCAGAGACACTGAGGCAGAGATACTGCCATTAACTGAATAATTTACAGAATATTGTTCACCTTATAAACTACTGCTCCTAAAGTAGGGTTCACTGTTCTGATTCACTGTAAATTCAGACTTTCTGAACTGCATCTACAATGACTTACCTTGCTGGGCTTTTCCACGGTGGCCATATAAACATTCATATTTTTAGATGTTATTCTCATAGCAGCATAGATATTCAATTAATAATTGTGATTAAAATCATTTGCATTGCAAGGAAAAATCAACCAAAACTTAATTAGTTGGAATAACTAAATATGACAGTCATCTCATGTCACCTCAACACCATTTAGATATTCTTGTATTTGTGATAAGAAACACAAGTACAACAGATTTTTATAAAACAGACTGAAAAATTATTACATATAAGAGCATTAAAGAAAAACAGTACAATGTCAAGGTAACTCAGTACCCAGTATCAAGTCTTTATTTGATCATCATTTCCTTGTACAGTCTTATATTTTAAACTGAAACAAAAAGACAGGAAAGCAATCTGGAATTTTTGCTGATTTTTAGTTGCTTTGGATATTGCAAAATACATAATAGCACAGTAATACCATTGTCCTGTATGCTAAAGATATATCATATAGAGAGCATGAATTCATTCTTCTGATAGTTACTGCATTCTGAGATCACCACTTATTGCAGAGAGCAAATTGACATGTGCTGATGCTCTGGCCACTGCTGTGTGAAACAGTGTCCCTGCATTGCCACATTCTCTGGTCTCTGTGTGACCACAGGATCACACAGCTTTTCCTCTCCACATCCAGTCCACTGGGAGAATACTGAATGAAGTAAAATAGTCTGTGGGTCAGCAGTTAGAAGGCTTAGTGAAACTAGCATTCAATGATCCTTAAGCAAAAATTCTCATTTTCCAGTTATTTCCATCAATAATTACACAACACTCACCAGGAATATAGTTCTCCTCTTTTAAAAGATGTGGTATTTATGCTAATGAATTTGATTCAAAACCTTAAGTCCACTACCTGTGTCCACAATGAATTTACTGGAGAGGATGCCAAGTAAAAATACATACAGAATTCAAGATTTTACCATTATTCTAAAGGAAATAACTAGCAAACACAGCACATGTTCAATTTCAAAACTCTTCCCTAATAAATACATATTTTCAGAGAAATATTACCCGAGAAAGAGAAATAAAATAATACTTGAGCAAGAAAACCACTGATTCACGTTTTCAGTGACTAAGGAACAGTATCAGAACATGCCACATAGACCTTATCACTGCACATTTCATGCCCCCCAGCCTTTGGGTTTTTTTGAAGGTTTTACTGTTTGATGTATTTTTCTTTCTTATGTGAGGTGCCATTTATTGCTTCTGTTATTTACTGCTTCACAGTCTTCAACTTCTTGATTTCTACTGTTTAAATGTTTCTATTTCTGTTTTTTCCCTCACCTACTGAAACTATACTAGTCTTTCTTCCTTCCCAAGTCTATTGTATTATATTGGGCAATTATATATACAGTATATTCTTCACTCCTGAAATCTCAGGCTTTACTATAATATCCTTGCACAGTCACTTGTAACATGTATTTTTACCTCCTTCCATTTGCAGCTACATCTGATTTGTCTGTAAGGCAATACAATCAATACAGTATATGCAGTAGGTACATTTTTTACATAGACACATTAGAATTCCTCATAACAAGTACTTAAAACTGTTTTACCTATGTAACAGAAGATTTATCCTGTTAAGATTTTTTTTTTTATGGCATCTACTTTTGGAACAATTCGTTCCCATTCTGTAGACTTGGAAGACAGTGCTATACTTAAAAGCAAATAAAAATGCAGCTACTTTGCATATTCACAACTATAGAGGGGATATCCATAGCTGCTGCTTCAGAGCATAAACCAGCCCAAGATGAGAGAATTAAGAATATCTGCCAGAATTTCCAGGAAAGAAGAGACCACTAGGAGCATATTGCCTGACCCACAAGCTCCAAAGTTCTACTTGAAAGGAAGGAAACACTTCACAACAGAACCAAGCTTCATATGAAAGCTAAAATGAGCAAGAATCCACTGCAGTTCAATGCAAGGTGTTATAATAGTTTGCAACCATCAAAAATGTGCCTTCTTTTCTTTTTCTGAATTTGTTAAGCTTCAGTTACCAGGACTTGCTATGTCTGTCCTTGCCACAGTGAAGTATCCCTGCATCACAAACCTTTTTACATAGGTAGTGATGGATGTGATATCCTGAGCCAGAGTAAGATACAAGCCTCTGATGCCAAAATCTCTCACCTGGCTCTGAAGCACCTGGCACCGGTCACTGTCAGACAGCATTACTGCAGGAGATGAGCTGCCATTACCACCACTCACGAATTACCAGCCATTATAGCTGGTTTCACATTAATTACAGGAGGTAATGCTGCTTGGCACTTATGCAACTTCACATACTCCCTCTCTGAAGTGCTGGGACATGCTACCAGCAAAAAACATCTAGAGATGCTGGTAGTGGAAGAGCTTCATTTCATTCCTCACCAGTAACACAAACTGGATTAAACCAAAAGGAACCTAAGGTCTGTTTAAAACAAAATGTGCAACAATTAGCACTCCGAGATATATCTCCCAACTATGTTCCCATGGAATTCATGAGGTTTTCTTGCAGAGCGCTCTGAGTTCTGCCCAAGCTCCCAGGAACTACCACTTAACCTAACATTTTTTAATTGCTCTAAGTGTGTGAAGTTAACTTCTTTATCCACACACCCCAAACACAACACCAGCTATCCAATTTTGTACAGAATGGCATTCAAAGGGAAGTTCTGAGTGTGCCAGAACAGACTGATTGTTGCAAGTAACATAGCAGTGCTTTACTTCTTGTTTCCCATTATATCCAAACCAGAAGGAACATCTTACTGTCATTCTGGTATTTCTCCTTCTCCATCCAAGCAACAAGGATGTACAGAACAACCTAAAAATGACCTTATCTGCTCTATTCAGAAGCTGAAGCATACCGGTTCAGTGTGCTTTTGGTAGCATTGAACTTTGCAGGGGCTCCTTGAGCCTGCTACAACCATCCAAAGGGGACCAAGAAAGGATACAAAAAGGGACCAAAAGCATAATCATGATATAAAGGAGACACTATATTAAATCTAAAAGCATTTGAAATACAAGCCCAAACAAACAAACCTGTACACTCTCTCAGGTATTAGAAGCATGTACTCTGTAAAGAAGATTCCTTAGCAAGGTAGAAACATATCTAACCTGGTCGACTGTACGTTGTGAGGTTGCTATCACTGTTGCCATTGCCAGAGGTGCAGCAGTTGATGGAGCAGTCATTGTGATTGTTCCCTGTGTTAGGCCAAGTATCTGCTAACCACGGCTGAGTGGCCGGTTCACTGATGTTTAGGAGTCCAGGCCTTCAAAAACAAAGCTTGGTCATTTCAAAAATTAAACAAAAGCATTTTCACATTGCAGATACACTCTCCTCAAACGGTGAGATATTGCAAAATAATATCACGTATCTAAAGGCTTCAGCATTGGAAAACACAGCTTTAGTCAATTATTTATTGTTTTCTAGTCTCCTATCTAACCTGTCCCTTGCTAAAACACTCAGGAGTGAACAGTCAAGGACAGCATCAGTTAATTTTGCTGGACTACACTATATGTTGGTGTGCAACCTTTATCTGTCACTTTGGTTTTAATTTTTTTTTCTTTTTTTTTCCTTAGAAGGTTGCATTTTTAATTTTCTGCCCCTTCACCCCTTCTTAAAGAAAGCAAGGTAAAAAAGAGGAAATTGGCAAGTCAAATAAACAAAAAATTCACACATGGAAGCAGGATGGATATGCATAAGTAAGAACCAAATTTAAATGCGAATAATCCCAAATTCTTGGTTATCTATGGAGCAAGCTCTCCTCACTATCAGATAGTACTACCTTGGTGGATCAAAGGGAACAGCAGATAACGGAAACCTCTGTGGCTTTGGAGCATTTGGCTCTCACTAACCATACTGAGTGGGTGATACACTTCCTAATGAGCAAGCCACTCATCTCCTACGAGAGTTTAAGGTAATTGGGAATACTGCCCACCTTAAAAATATCCAGATATGAATGCTGTGTCCTGCCTGCATTTGGAATAAAGTGTATTCCTGCCATCAGCAGAAAGAAACAGCATTCCTTGTTTTCCAAGCTGCTGAATTTTTCTAGTGAGTGTGAAAGACACTCTCTGATGAATGTTCTGTAGAATCTTTGTTGCCTCTTCAGTTTTCACACTAACAATGCACTGGCATGTTATAGTCCCACGTAAGTAGCATCCCCATACAATTTAAAATTGCCTTTGATAACTAAGGTGCTTTTAAAAATAGATAATTTTAGCTACTGTCACATATATATATACACACATACATATATGAATACAGTCTCCTTCTCATGGGATTTAACAGGCAACTTTCCATTTGAAATGGTGCAGAAACTATTTTCCATAATATTAGATGTGATGATCTTCAAAAATAAAATATGCTAATCCTCTTAAACTGGAAGTTGAAAATACAGGCTGCATGCAGTTATTTGTGGGGGATAGAGTCTGTCAGTGCTGCAGGCTTAAGTCATAGACTTAGAATGACATTTAAAAGATCTATACATATATGTGTATATATATGTATTTCTGTACTGCATATGTCATCTGACAATTTAACATAGGAGGTGATGAGGCTTGACTTGCTCTCAGGCTTACAAACCAGCCAATATGCATTCAGTGGGGAAGGTTTTTTTTTAAAATCTGAAATAAATATACAGCTGTGTAGGCCTGTGAGCAGGGTATTTGAAATATCCTGCTTTTTTCCCTACACTCTGCTCTTAATGAAACGACACCTCAAGGCATTTGGAGGAGACAAAGCATTCCAGAATGTTTCAGCACTTTAAAGACCTGTGTACTTGGTTTTCGCATAGACAGTTAAAGGTCCTTTGTTTCTAAAATTTACTTTGCATTCACACCTGCTGTCATGTAAGAAATGTGGTGTGAGGTACATAAGTAGATGAGAATTCTACTAACTGGAGCCATTTAGGTGGAACTGTAGGCAAGAAATGCTTGCATTAACAGCTCCATAGCCTGGTGATGATTTGAGATCCTAATTTCCAAGATCTTTAGCCTTGGCAGAAAATTTCTTGAATCCCTGAATTACTGGACTGGGTCTGAGGTAGGGGTGGACTGAGCAAGTGGCTGTGAGGGTGCCGGCTGGAGTCAATCCACCACAATTACCATTACTCAAATCCTGTCTAGAAAAGGGATTGCCACAGAAATGGGTATTTTTTCAGCATCACACAAGCGGGGATTATGTTGAAATATATCACTGTGACATTTTGAAATCCGAAAAATGCTTTAACATGCTCACATAACTGCACTTGGCAAAAATGCTATACCTTTCCAAAACACTGCAAATATAAAATAAGCAAGTGAAAACCTTCGGTTTGGATATCAGAGGATGGTTTCATATGCAAAAATAACATTTTTTTTTTATACTTTGCAGGAGTATGTTTCATATTCTACAAAATAAGGGACATCACACATGCTGTAAATGCTATATATGCAAATGAACAAAAGCAGCATAGATGTTTGCATCTTGAATCAATCGCACTGTTAGATTGTGGAACTGCTGCTGGAAACTAGGACAGTAAAATTGATGCTGCTTCTCTAGCAGTACCAAAATGACTGTGTACGATGTGGACACTTGTGGGTTCATTTCTGTCCTCCATCTGAGTCTGCTTTGTCTAGCCTGTGCTATGGAAAGAGCAAGAAAGCACAGTAGCACAAAGAACACAAAGGATGTTAACTGAGTATCTTTTTGAACAACCTTGTCAGGGGAAAGAGAGAGTTCATCTCTCTCCTCTCTTATTTTCTCACCATCCTGGAGTGAAGGCAGTAGCCCAGTGATTTATAGATTTGTCCATTAAAAATCACATGCTAACTCTTCTAGAGGTTTCCCTCCATGCTTTTATGGCCATGACAACACAGCAGCACACAGTGATGGGCAGAGATATCTGCAATTGCTCTTAATATGCCAGGTTCAGCTGCAGCAGAAGCTGAACAGCCTCACCTCTGCATAGCATTCAAGTAGACTGGGAAGGTTTTACTTCATGCCTAATCTTCACAATTACCAAATTTCTGCATGGTACTGCAATTAGGGATCACAAGATGCCACTTGTGAACAGCAACTGTTACAGGACTTTGTTGCCCAGCTGGTCTCTGAGATTTTAGCGTTTATTTCAGCATTGTGCCAAGTCTTTGAGTGTGACCTAGAAGAGAAATGGTGTGCTACTAAAGCACCACTGCTCTGACCTGCCTTTTTGCTAAAACCATTCTTTTTCTTCCTGAAGAAAACTTCACCTCTACACAGGAAATGTAAATTACTGCTTTATCCACGGCCATTCATTAAGTAATATCATAAACTCGGGGAACATGTCTTAGCTAAATCCTCAACCTGGAATGAGCCTGGTTCTCCGAGTGGGGGGCTGTAAATTTAAAACCTACCTGTTTCCCTCTCCTTCAGTGCCCCTTCTCTTTTCAGCAATGCTTTAACTGTTTTGCATTCATAGCAAGATTTTTTTCTTAAAATGTCACCTTTTAAGCCGTTTATGTCTTCAGCAATTTTTTCCAATAAACGTTTTCTTTCTTTGTAGTATTTGTGAAGCAGCTATATTTCTTAATCTTCATAAATGCCACGACTTAATTACTTTTACTCCCTTAATCAGGTGGGAAGCCAGGTCTTTATTTTGAAGTTAAAGAACTCCCTCTGCTGCTCATTTTTTGACATGCAGTTTTTACAGGTTAACAAAGCTGAAAATATTTCAAATAATTGTTTTGAAATCAACTTAGAAATTCAAACCATACACCCTCCTTCTAAACAGAAAAATATATGGCCAAAGTGTATAAATTAATACAATGAACTAAAACATATCTTTGCAAGTGATTATTCTGCCATCACTTGTAAGGACAATTGTACTCCTGGAATCCTTAAATTTATTTGCACACAATTTATATCTATAAGAACAAAACACATAATTACCTGCCTCCACTGCTCACGGCCTCTCCTCCTCTCTGATATGTTACTGAAATAGTTAGAGATAAAAAGAAGGAAATAATTTAAGAATCATACAAGACTCCTTCAATAACAGTATTTAATTTGCCTTTGTTTCATTTTAGCTAAGACGATAATTGTGCATTGCTTATACATTAATTCTGAGTCTCATTCTGCAAGCTACTGCTTCAAATCCAAGTTTAGACACAATACTTGGGTTGCTTGATAACTGCTAGTCTTAGCCCCAACAGGGTTTTATATTTCAGTTCTGTTCTGAAAACACACACACACACACACACACACACACACACGTATGGCGTAAGAGAGCAGGAAGTCATACATCAGGTTGGACTTATCCTTAACATAACTCTGCTGACTTCAGTGGAGTTACTCTGTGGAAGAATTTAGGTCATATATTTATTTCATGAATGGCTAGATGGTAAAGCTTTGCTCTACCTTATTATTTTGGCAAGATTAAAGAGGTATCATGATTCTACAACAGACCTTACTTCCAATGTAAATAATGGCTCATTACAGCTGAAGCTACTACAAAAACAAATGCTCTGTCTGAATGTTACTGCAATACACTCAGGGAACAAGCACACTCTAAAGGTCCACAGAAGCTCTGCATTTCATAACATTTTACAACTGGATTTATAAATTATACTATCTAATCTAAAAATTTAAATGTATAGATCTCGGTAAAAAAACTCTAGTGGAAAGAATACTTTCTAAATTAGAAGGAACAGTTTTTCTAGCATTTCAGAAGTATTCTGCACTAACGAAGTGGATGTCCATCTGTTTGTTGGCATGGATTGCATATCCTTCACAGGAAGCATGATGTTTGAGAAGTTAGCTTTTAGGATGCAAACATCCAAGAAGAAACAGTGCTATAAATTTTGCAGGTTTGCACTGGGTTTGGCAATGGGTTAAGGAGATTGCCTCCCTGCAAATGCTGATGGATTCTACACTTTCCAGCTAGGAATGTGCTGAAAACAAGCTGCCAAATTCTGCTCTTTAGAAGAACTCCAAACTGGGAGTCTGCAAGAGGGAGATAAATGCTGGCACTGATCACAATAACAGGATTAAAATGTAGGATGCATTCCTACAGGTAAATCTTTTAATATAGGTAATGCTAAAGAGGAGGGCCTGGTTCCGTTTGAAGCCAGAGTATGATTGAGATTCTGGATTGAATAAAAAAGAATTTTTTTTCCTTTAAATGTTTTACATGCTTTATGTTTTTCCCAATGCCTTCTTTAAAAATCTCAGGGCTATTTATTTTGCAGCTCTGACATATCTGAAGAAACCCTGATATTTTCTTTCAACGTTAAGAATCCAACAGAGAGAAGAGATGTTAGCTACCAACCTCTGCAGGATTTCAGTGGTGTGCTACAATGGGGATTGCAATAGAAGCCCTCTGTTTAGCCAATTAAAGTAACAGCAAAATAACAAGAGCTCGAATTATTCTCCACCGTGGCACTCGAAGGCCTTCAGAAACATTGAGGGCCACTCTGGCTCATGCTGAACAGGAAGCAACTCCTCTGAACCTAACAGGATGACTCCTGAAAGAAGGCACTCCTCGGTTTGATTACAAGCACGTGGATAAGCCTCTAACCCAGCACAGCTCGGTCTGTGTGGGTGGTGCAGCTTCCTCTGTGCTCCAGCTTGAAGGATGCAACTCAGCTGCTGCACAGAGGCCAAATTAGTACAGTGCTGATGACGAGCTAATATTCCCTGGGAAACTGAGTGTGCAGAGGAGTGGGTAAGTGATTTTTACCCTTCCTGCATATACATGTCCTACAAGTCTCACAGGTCTCTTGTGAAAACAGAAGATTTAGAACAAAGAAGGATGAAACAACCTGTCTGTTCACTCAGGGCTGCAGCTGAAAGAAATGCAGGATACTGGTGGGCACGGAATGTGTCGAATTTTATCTACTTTAGAGGATGAGCTGCTCAGCTGCCAGACTGTGGGACCCACTGAAGGTCAGCTCCACAGGATGGAAAGGCTTTCATGGACTTTGGTGGGCTATAGTTCAGATTATGTCATATTTTGCAAGTTTCCAAACAAAAAGAAACAGAAGGTGATTTTAAACCCACCCTGAATTTGAAAAGCACCTTTGTTTAAGCAGAACAGGACAATTATTTTAAAGTTTCATAGCAGAAATACGGTTTAAGGCAGCAAGCAAAGAAGTCTCACTGCTATAACACTTTGATTTTCTGTATCTTCCAAAGCAGACAACTCTGAGGTCACTGGATTAACGCAGATTCAGAGGCAAAAAAAGGAGCAAAAATTTCACCAACTATAATCCCACTGAATCCCTTTCAAGTCAGCATCTGGGCTCTGCGCTAAGTCATTCCCCCTCCATCAGAAGCACCTTTTGCATTGCTAGATGTGTGAGGCCACACAACTCCACTGGAATATGCAGGAAGAGAGCCCAGGTTGTACAAACTGACAGAATCATGCTACAAAATGGCATGCTGGCGTGGAATGGTGTGCTATGAAATGGTACACACAAATAGAAAGTATTGTCAGCCACAAAACAGATACACACAACTTAGAGAACAAATAATGATACCTGTCATTAATGAAACTCTAAAAAAACCCTTCAGAATAGCTGGGCTGGTTGGTTATGTCAGAAAAAGAGAAATAGTACCACAAACACATGCTTCAGTAACAAAGAAGGGGGGAAAAGTGCAAATATATACCTGTTGGTGTGAAGGTAAAAGACGGGACTGAAAAATCAAAACAAAATACAAACTGGTTATTAAGCTGAAGAGAGAAAGGGAAACATACCACATTAGTATAAATCTAGCAGACAGCTGAACATAAAACAAATATATACAACTAACCCACTACTTCAGTCACATTGATATAAAAATAAAACTAAAATTGCAATTCAGAAAGAAGCTTGTCTCTGCAGGTACTATTCTGGGGAAAAAAAAAAGGCAAAAAAAAAGGCAAAAAAAGCTAGATATTCTATTGTGCTCCTGAGGGGACCAGATTGTGGTTTAGCCTTTCAAATCCCTCTCACTTTGGTATTTTAGTTTTTTTTCTGAATATCCTAGCACAAACAAAACCCCCACACTGTTAATCATTCTAGAATGCAGAATGACAAATTCCTTAACAAAGCCTTATCAAGGTCCTATTGAATCTTATCTGCAGTTCACTAAGTAAATGCTCATTACACTGAACTAATAGGCACACTTAAGTATTCAGTAAGGAAATAATAATCATAAAAAGGAACAAAGAGAACTGCTGTTTTACTGCCTCTGAATCAAGAATGGCACCAACTCTCACTGTAATAAAGGCACTAAAATCTACTGCAGCAATTAATTTTTGTTTTCAGAGATGAGCCTGTTAAACAGAGTTATTATCTTTCTTTCTTAAATAATCTCACACACAAAAAATCTCCCTAGATGTAACACCTTTCTACCTTTCAACCCTTGGCTTTAAGAGGGAAAGGTTAACAACAGAACAATGACACTGCTTGACAATCTTCTCTCTCACAGCTACTATAAATCCTCTTTGGATCAATAGGGTCTCTAATCCAAATACAGAGCACCAGAATCTGCTCTTCCTATTAGCACATGCTCCCTCTCCTGTTGACAAGACAGTATCGTTTTCCTCTCACTGATGGCAGAACAAGGCTAACATCGCCCTTTCCCATGTAATGACAGCAAAAGGTAAGAGAAACAATCAAATATTCACTAAAATGGCCTGGAGACAAAAGTTGATCAGCAAAGCTGGCACAGAAAAAAAAGATTCTGGCTAAGACAAGAATTTCTTAATTTAATTTTTTAAATAACTCTGATGTTTGTGGGGAGTGCAGAGTGTCTTGTACTAATTTAGGATATGCTGTGGACTTCCCCCCTTTTTACTAAGACAATTTATTTCCCAGGATATGACACTAAGCACGAAAAAGAAAAACCTTGGAGCATTTGCCCATTTCAGGCTGCATTTGTAGCAAAGCTCTTTATCTTGGGAATTATATTGTATTTTCTTTGAGTTAGGCCTTTTCACCCAGTCAAGTTTAATTTAGTTACATTCAAAAATATAGAACCATAGTAACAAGCTTTCTTTGTTTCTTTCTATTAAAACAGAACGGGCATTTAAACATGAGCTTTTCCAAAGAGAATCAAGAATCTCAAAATTAATTTGCAATCACAAGGACACGAAAAAAATCTTAAGCTACTGTCTTGTTACTCTTCTGTGAGTTAAGTACTAAACCTAGTTTAGTTTCCTAAGGAACTGAGGAACAGAGGTTCAACTAAAAGAAATTTTATTGCTCCCACATAAAAGAATGACATAATTCTTAGAGCTTCTATTAATAAACTCTTCTGAGTGTGTAAGACTGCTAGTACAATCTGTATGTGTGGGAGTAGTGAAGTATTTTAACAGATGACAGGCCTGAAGCTAAATATAAAAATAAATAAATGCAAGACGGAAGAAAGTTTGGGCTTGCAGTGATGACTTGATGAACTGCAGAGTGGCAAACTACTTTGCAATTCATGTTTCACTAAAGATAGGTTTTGTTCTTGAAGAATACTTGATCCCAGAGATACAGACCCTACTTTTCTGTATACTTTCATTTAAATTCCCACCAAATTACACGAAAGATATTTTTACAGATATTGAAAAACACAGCTGTTTTGAACAATAGCTGATGTCACTGAAGTAACCATTTTTAAGGACAAATTGTATGCCTTTTGCTTAATCATAGGTACTGCTGAAAGCACAGTGATGTTAGTGTGATGGAACTGTAGAAAGGCAGTGTGGCAGCATGCTATTAGTAAAACAAAACAGCGCAGGCCAGTGCAGCAGGACGTGGGGGGCTGTCCTACCTAAGAAATCCCAGCAGAGCAGCATCAAGGGTGGAATTCCTTCCCGATTTCCGTGGTTGCAACTCCACTACAACCACTGTGCCTGGAGTCTACAGTGCGCATTCGTACTTCAATAGCATGAAGGACATCTCAACTCTGCAACACTCTGGACTTATTTCCATTTCCACTCACTCATTTGCTATTTTTAGCACTGCTTCTTTTACATAGCAACACACTGCTGCTGTTTAAAACCATTTGTGTTAGATTTGCCTGTCTTGCCCATAACACATTCATTCTTGAAGGGACTAAAGAATGGAGTCTCCTGACACCTTTTATACATGAAGATGTGTCCACCTTTTAAACCTAGGCCTATCTTCTGATTGCTAAATATCAGATACTGTCCCTTTAGTCCTTTAAAAGCAGGATCTCCCATTTTCTGATACATTCCAAAATTTATGGTTCATATTCTAAGAGTGCCTATGAGGTACTGGCTTTGAGACGTAATGAACTGTAAGTCATTGAATTCAGCTTTAACTTCAGGGCTTAATCAAAAGATTACTTAATCAGGAGGAGTCAAGTTTTTATTCCAGGAGATCTTCCAGGTAGAGATTTTAGTTCTGTTTGTCAGAGATTATACTGCAAAGCACTGCTTGACCATTGACAATGTGATACATAAAAGGCATTGATGACATGAAATAACATGAAAACTAAGACTGCTTTAAGTTAGCCCCACTGCTGGCATTCCAACCAAATGCAGATGCAGGATGTGATAGCCCCAGAACTCAGTCCCAGCGAAGGGTCTCACAACAGCATTTATGAAGAGTCTTGGAAAGCAGCCTGACTGTTGTGCTTTTGCAAACAGCCACTTCCCCACATTCCCCCAGAACAGAAGAAATCCAAGTACCCGCACCCAAAGTGTTACTGCAATGTACACCACTGTTAGCACTCCCAGCAGCAGGCAAAGCACTGAACAGGAGGGACAAGGAACTACCATCCACTTGGCTCCTTTTCAGATGGCACAGTGTCACAGAGCAAGGGCATATTGGAAGCTCCCAGCCTTAAATCCATCTTTAAATTTCTCACTTGCAGGAGTATCTTTATAAAAGGCTAGTCTAGGTATTTAGCTTAAGAATTATGCTCTAAAGCCAGATTTAGCACATTATATAAATATTGGTGCTTTCTGCACTGGCTCCTGACCCACACTTCATGAAAGTATTGAAGTAAGCTGATAATTCCTTATTGGAGCCTTAGAAGAACAAGAGACGGATGACAAAATAAATAGGCAGCAAACAGGCATTCAGCAGCCAGCAGACTGAAACATGTAATAGGGCACCTTTTCTGATACCAGCATAAGTACTTGTGAGCCCATTCCTCTTCTTCCTGTGCCGATACAACCAGATGCTGAAGACCATGAGGATAATCCAACAGGCTGCACCAATTCCAGCAATAAAGGCAGGCTGCTTCACTACATCAGAAATCTGCTGGGCTAAACTGACTTGATCTTCTGAAGACACAGGGTTTCCATGAGAATCTAAAACAGAGACACCCACAGCAATCAATTAATTTGAATGAACAACTGTAAGAGGCAGCATGAAAAGAGCTGAGATAATTGCAGTCCAGTTCCTCAAGGTGAAATCCTTAAGAATGCTCTTCAAAATCTCTTTTTACAGGCCTAGACAGGAATAGGGTTTTTTCCATACAAGATAGGTACCCTCTTTGCTTACAAAAGCTGCTAAAATCAGGCTACCAGGTATACAAATAGAAAAGCTCATAAAATACATAATTGTGGACTGCTATTTTTTATTTTTCTTTTATTTTAACAAAGCAACATCAGCTTCAGAAAATTATTCAGAAAATCAGCAAAGAACACACCAAGTAAAAGAAAGCTCTAGTGTGAAACATGAGTAGTAATGTGAATGGGTCGAAGTCAGCTCCCCAAACATCCACACTCAGAACTGAAAATCACAGTTACAAATTTAAACTACATTCACAAAAGGTTGGTATTGAGAGATGTATTTTAATCTACCAGTTCCTGACAGATTACTTCAATCTTGTATTACACAGTCTAATGTACTCTTTGCAGTCTCTCAGTCTCTCACTTTGACCTCAATTAAAAAAAGACTGAATATTTAAAAGGATGTAGAAAAGTAAAACTACAAAATAACCAATCCTGCTGCCTTAGATATGGATGAAAAAGCTAAAGGATAACTAAAAAATGATTTATGAATTGGTAAAAATAGCCAAGCAGTCTCATTAGTAGTGAACACCATCAATAATGAACAGCGCATTTCAAAACCAGTTTAGCCTTAAATATCCCACATCAAAATAAGGAACATGTAACAAACTATTAATTTTTTTTTTTTTAATAGAGACAGCATCTGTAAGAATTGGTCTTTTCTGCTCTTTCTGTACTGAACTTTTGCCGAAACTTTCTAGGAACAGCATTAAGAAGATCCAGCAAGTGACCAAGATTTCTGACTGAAGCGAAGCAACTCAAAACCAAAATACTGCCTTCCTGATGCTTTACCACCACAGCGAGTGCTCACTGGAAATTTCATTACTGCACAGGGCGAGGGCAAGAATTCAAAACCTTTACTCAGAGCGGATATTGCTTTACACATTCCACAGCTCAGTCTTTGAAATTCCCACTTTTACTCCTGTATAAATCCAACAGATAGTTGCTTTATACTATTGGTAGTGACATCAAATTCAGAATGAGAGATCAGTGTTTTAAGGAGAAAGATGCTGTTATTAATGCTATTAATATGAACCGTATTAGAAATGAAAACCTATTTATTTAAAAACGTCTTTTCCGTATGAACTAAGCAGTGATGTCATTTTTTTTGATGACATCTTGCAATATTCCAAAATAAGCCTAAATAAAATATAAGAAACTGCAATACAAACAAGAGATGGAATCACAACAAATGATGCAAACAACAAACCTCCTCTGGAGAAGAATACCTTTTTGAATTGAAATGGTTGAATTAATAACAGCTTCTTCCAGATTCCAGTTTTTGTGACCTTGAAGTCAAATATCTATTTTGCCGAGAAATCACCCCCGCCTTCGACTGCTACCTTATTGGAAATTTTATTTCATATTTCAGCTCTCTTCATCTTCTCTGATCCTAAGTGCACTGCCTAGTCTGAAAGTTCACCAGGCAGACTCATTCTTTTCTTACTAATACACTCTTTGTGTCTGCTGGGTTTACGGATTTCACGCCTATTTGTGCAAGGTTAAGAAGGGTTGCCTCAGATTTTATGGAGACAGCCAAGTGAAGTTCCACACAAGTGGCCAGATGGGCTTAAACGTATAAAGTATACTGTGACCAATGAATTAAAGCTGTCATCTCATCTTTTGTCTCTCTGCAGCTGAGGCCATATTAAGATATGAAAACTTGCATCATCAGTCTCTTTTTCAAAATGAGACTGATACTATACACAATATTTCTGTGTATTTTTAAACAGCTACACTCCTTTATACAACTTAATGGAATAGAATAAAACATTTATGGAGAGCCTTTGGTCCTGAATAAATAAGACTGGTAAATATTTTTTGTCTCATCCTTAAATATATATTTTAAAAAAATAAATCCAGGGGAAAAAATAATCACAAACTCAAAACCTAAATAAGAATGGTTTTTAAACATGTCAACAATTCAGCCACGCAGAAAGACAGTACCTTGATACATGTTGCTCAGTCAACACGTGTTTGAATATTACAAAATCCTGAAGAATCTCTTTGAATGTTTATTATTCTAATTTTTAATTAACATTAATTTCATGCTATTATTTTACTTGCAATTGCAAGCATAAGAACAGCATAATAATATACTTGCTTTTAAGAAATTAGGCTTATGGCAGACTGAATATGGGTGGACTGTTAGAGCCATTACATAAGCTGGTATATATTTATGCACATGGTAAAGAGAAAAATGCATCTGTGTTCACACAGAGGCTGATAAGCAGCATCAGAGAAAAGGAAACAGAAGGGCTCTCAAGAGGTCACATTTGACTACATCCTACTCCTCTTATAATTCAAAAACAGAAAGTAAGCTAAATATAAAGATAATGAAATCTAGTGATCTCCTCCCCACCACTAAGAAACTTCCAGGAATGTTATCTTGGAAGCCTTTCCTTGAAAACGGCTTCTTCCTTCTCCCTAATAGCCCTGTGAGATCCTGAATGATCACTCACGAAAAAAAGCTCTTGAACTAAAAAAAAATAAGTACTTTTTCTTCATCCCAGGAAATTTCTGGAACTTTGAGTGATATATAAATGGTTCATAATGAACATTTCTGTTCCTGCTTGCACTCTTCAGGGAGATGTGCCAAAATAATAAGCGAACATAAACATCCTATGGCAAAGTGCATCCTACTGCCAGAGCAGCAGCCGCAGCATTTAATGTGCTTGGAAATGCCTCAGAGTTGTTGGAGCAGGCTGATCCCACAACTCCCTGAAACCAGCATATTATCACAGTGAGTCATCCTTTCTTCTACCCCAAGATAAGAGCTTTTTTTTTTTTTTAATCACAGATAATGTTGCTATGGCTATTGCTCACAAGCTACTCGATTTGAATGTCTTGAAGCCCCAAGTTTCAAACTTCAATGGAAACTAATTAGAATTTACACAGAGAAGAACTGGAACCTCTAATCCTCTAATATTAAATATTCAAATAAAAAATAATAATGTGAATACTAATATTTAAGTTGCTAAATGATAAATAAAAGATTAATATATACTCAAGATTGGAATGACAAAGATTTCAAAAAAGACAGGAAATTCCAGGTTCACAGGTGTGCAAGCAACCTTAACTTTGCCTTGTACATGTACGACCTATGGAATGGTACTTCTCCATATGCGTGTCTCATTCAGTACACAAAACGTACAAAGAGTGAATAGGAATATCTAAAATGATGTTGACATTGCTAATTCTGGCAATTAAAAACTTGCAAAACACCTGAAACCTGTAACATTGTCTGAGTGTTTTCTCAAATACATGCGCATGATGCAATATGAAAACTAGTTGGTAAAATATTTCCAAGGTAAGAATATGCTACTTTGTCTCCTTTCTAGTTATGTATGTTTCCCAAACTGGTAAAATATCAATTGTGCACTTCAATCTTGTAACATACAGCTTGAGGAGACAGCACCAAACTGATTTGGAAGGGTTTGCTGTGAGGGGGAAAAATGAAGATTACTTTCTTTAAGTTGTTTGCAGGCCACAAACAAAAATATCAACAAAAAAACTCTTTACAACTATCACACTCAAAGGGCTGACAGAATAATATCCTAAAGGCATGCTAGCTAGTTCACAAATCACATCTCCTAAATGAAGCAATTAGAGTAATAAAGATTCAGTGAGACTTTCTTGTGTTTTGTACACTTGAGACATCCACTGGCTGAATAATACACTCAACATTTACAGTGATTGTGCAGACATCTCTTAATAAATAACTGCATGCGATATAGTCATACAAATTATGTGTTTAAGAGTAACATTAACTGCAGTTGTGGGGCTTCCCAGAGTTGGTACCGGAAACAAAATATGTCAGAACATATTCCAATGTCACTACTTATTTGTCAACAAGCACAGGTAATACTGCCAATCTACCATAGGTAGTATCCCATCACTTTACAAAAGCTAGGCTAGAGATCAGCAAGAAATTGTTGTGCTAATTCTCATCTTTCTATACAGAGCATTTTTGTAAACAATGTCTTTAAGTTACATATTGTGACAAGAAAAAAAGGTTCTATCGAAATTCTATGGTTTTGCTTCTCCATAGCACAATATTATAAGCATAATATAGTGAGCTTTGGCTAGATCTCCTGAAAGTTTTTTCTTTAACACCAAAGCTTTTGCAGTCTTTCTCTATGTAAAATATAATCTTTTCTTTTAAAACAAGCAAACAAATGGTTTTCCAGTCCTTGGAATTCCACAGAAAGCTTTAAAAAGTCATTCAAAAGCCAAGAGGAAAATTCAGAAGCTTCGTGGAGGGTGTTTTAAGGAGACACATAATTTTTCAGTTGATCTCATGATTTTAAACATTGAAAGGTGATTTTTATGAATTACAAGCAAGTTATTTCATTGTCTTGTCCCCGGTGGCACAGGAAGTCTGGGGTACCACAGCTCAGTGAGCCGCTTCATGTCAGCAGAGATGTGGAAAATGAAAGAGCTTCCAGATTACAATTTGTACCTGTCTTTGTACCAGGTTAAGTGCGTGCACAAGGTCATTTATCACAGCTCAGCTGATGCATGGGACTGCGGCTGCACGCCTCAGCTGCCCGAGAATCCAACGTCTCCCGTCCTCCCCACGTGTTCTGGAAGGCGGCCCCCGAAAGGTGAAGCTTCCTCCTGTCACACACCCGGCTGACGCTCTGCCCAGGCACGTCCCAGAGCCACAAACCCGGGAGCATCCCACACGGCACACAGGCTCAAAGAGCCGGCCACAACCCCATCTCAAATTTTTGTATAAAAAACACATTATAAGGAGACAGATGTTGGATTTTAATGAAAAGTTCTTATAAAAAAAAAGTGAAACTCAGAATCACACAGTATATTCTCTTTTCACACATGGATTTTTTTTTTTTTTTTTTTAAAATTGAAGATTGCACTAAATCAGGTATCAGGACAAGATTTCCTGAAGGAACAGGTGGGAGCAGTGTCAGGAATGTAGTAACTTGAAGCTATCACACAGCTCTCAGAGCACGTAGGTACAGGGTGTCAAAACTGTTCCAAACCTTCTGCAAGGAGCATCCTTAGTCCTCTTTCCTCCCCCTTCCTGGCCTCCCTTTCCTCTCTCTGTAACAATGTTATTTATTGCTGGTGAAAAGTGCCAATTGATGACATCAAATTAATTTTCTTTCTTCAAAAAGCTTCCACAAAACTCTGCTCCACCCCCACGCTGGGAGCACTTCTAAGAACTAAGAATCCAATTCCTTGAGGGGGCTGGAGGAGAACTTGCATCACAGGGCAGAATTGGATAAACTGCAGCCGTTCTCCTACCTGGATGATTTTAGGTTGATCTGTGCTACCAAAGGGTACTACCTCTTAAATTTAAGCACCAATTTTCAGCAGCCTCCTGCAGCTGCTGAAAGGACTGCAGCACCATCTGGATATTTCTTTGTTCTGTTTCTTGTGGCAGGGATCTCCAGAAGACTCCTGTCTCCACGTCTTTGCCATGTAATAACCAAATTATGGGATTTACTACAGTATACCTAGATTTGGCCATGCCACTTAATTAGAAGCAAGCAGTGAAGACAATGAAAGCAAACTCCAACCATGAGGAAATACATGTGTTCTACTGGACTTGCACATCTGAACACCCTTCAAGGCGTGGGATCGCTTCTTATTTCCTAACATAGCGCCAGTAAAGGCCAGGAACCCAGAAGCAGGCAAAAATCTTACCCTGACAGTCTAATTTGTTTCTTTTTCCACTCACCAAAACCTCGAAGTTATTAAGTTCCATTATAAAATTCACCTTCATTTAGCATTTGCTTATCATCAGAGAAAAGGAAAAAAAAAAATGGTTATGGAGCCTTTGGCTGTGAAATTTGAGGTTATCCTCATAAATCTCACTAATGTAGAATTTTCTAAACCTACGCCATATAGAACAAAATTGATTTTGACTGGTTGCAGAAAGCTGTGAATGGTAGCTGGCTGTAGGAAAGAACAACCCAACAAATAACTATCGAGTTTTCCCATAATAATTCGATATTAATGGAATATCATGCATGCTGTGTGCAATTTTATTGTAAAATCTCCATCAATGTAATTGGGAATCATATGCCTGTCTAATTTAAGTAAGTTAAAGATGGCCTTCATTTTAATACCCAAGGAAATGTACACGTAATTTTCCATATTAGTTGCTCTGTCTTGTTTTCACAGGCTCTTAATTATAGATTTTTAAATACAACAAGTGAAATAAGAAGGTAGATCTACTAATGATACAGAGACAGATGGGACATAAAGTCCAAAGCAACATGCTGAGCTTGCTTTCATAATTACATACTGCAAAGATAAGGTATTTTGCTCCAGGCATACTAGTAAAGGAGCATATAACTATACTTAAAGCTACTTTAAATAATCTTCGGCTAACCAACAGCAAAGATGCATTTTTCCCAGAAACATTTAGGAGCAATGTCCTTGGTCTACATTTATGACAGAGATGTTTGGTGTAAATGAGATTAGAAGGTCAAATTATAGTAAATCATCGGTGTATCTCTTTTTCCTGTACTCAGGTTATTTACTCGCTTTCACATATAGTTGATATTTATTGTGCCTAATTTTAGCATGCTTGTTTTTTTTTTTTTTGCTTCAGTAATGATAAAATCTGATCAAGACAAATCACATCTCTAAAGTGAATCAACAGTTAGTGATTCATACTCCCTTACAAGTTTTATTACACCAGTCCTAAGGGTGAAAATTCACTTTGAAAAGTCAACAACCAAAAAGCACTGCTGAATTGGGGGATTAAAAAAACCCCGTGTTGTTATAATCCCACCTTTAGAATGCAGTTCTAAGGCAAGTTTAAAACCAGAAATGCCAAATCCTGCTATTCCAGAGATCAAGTAACAGTATCTATTTCACTTGTCTTGAAAGTATTTCTGGTGCCATAAAAGAGGAAAGCAAACAAACAGAAATCACCCAAACCAATAGGCAGGATTACCAGGAAGCTTACCTAATTGGATAAACTGGGGATCACTTTTCACTCCAGGTCCTGCCCCAGTGCTTGCTGCCACTTCCACACTGTATCTGATACCAGGAACTAGGGAGGGGATGACTACGGAAAAGGTGGTTCCATCCACTGTCTTGTTTATATGGTATCGACTTTCATTGCCAAGACACCAGACCTGCAGGGAAAGAAGCCCATGGTACCCATAAATGTCAAAAATTCAACACTGAAGGATAAGAAGAGGGAAAGTCACCACATTCTTCTGGATAAAGAAATTTACACTTTGTCACTGCTCTAACAGCTGCAGTCATGGATTGCTGTTCTAGGCACTCTCTGAATACTGAAAACATACTTCTTGTTCCAAGGAGCAGCTCCAACTACTACCATTACTTGATGAGTTTATCATAATTCATTTGGAGTTCAACAAGTGCTAATGAAACTACAAGCAATAGTAACACAAAAGAAATGAGGGAAGCCCCATAGCCAAGAACTGTTCACACAAACAATAAAGTAAGAGCATTCAGTTAAATGAATTTGCAGTTCTCTTGTTCAGGAATTATTTGGCAAGGAAGGCTTTTGTCACTCAAGTGCACAAGCAAGTATTTCATCACATGACATCATAAGAGAACCAATGCCACGTTAGAATCCAAAAGGTTTTTGTTTTTTTTTTTTAGATGGTAACAAGGGGCAAATATTGAGTGATACACTGTCTTCTAATTGAGACAACAGCCTGACATCAGATCTCATTTTTTGGCTGAGATAAGATACAGGCCTAGTGACTTCAAATCACCACTTTATAAATTACATCAGTGACATTAAATGAGTGGCACAAACAATATGATGAGATATTTTTATCTCTTCAGGCCTGAACCACTGATGTGGCAAATGCTTTTAGGAGTACGGTTGAACTCCCAACTGCTATTCAAGGTGAAGTAGGAGCTAATTTAGATCTACCCAATAAAAAACCATGAAGTTGTGTTCATTTCCTTTTTGTCCCCTTTCCACAAACGTATTGCTCTACAAAGAACATTTATCCAGAAAGTGAGTTAAATTCAATACTTTATCTGTAAAGAAGCAAACTTGGCTGAGAACAGCAGCATATCTGAACCTGGGCCGACTGCACACAGGAGGGAAGCCTTTGCTTTCAACATATGGAGCTCCCAGAAGATTTAGTACCCAGATAGCTGCTTTAAATCCCTCGTGCAGTTCTGCTGCTGTGGAGATTGCCAGGTGAGGGAGATAGACTTTCATATGTAGAACAATTGCTACAGCCCTTTCTGTACAGCTCTTTCTGCCTGGACACTGGAAATTTTATCTCACCTTCAGGACATTGTAAAGACCCTTTTTTCTTTCTCAGGATTCCATGGACTGAAACAAGGCTAGTGGGACACTGTGAGGGATGTGAAATGTATTTTAAATTCCTTTGAAATTGAATCCCAACACAGGATATACACAAGTGCTGCTGCAGAGCAGGTCAGAGCACGTGTGGAGAATCTCCTTTTTGTGTTCTGATACACCATAGAGACTGTTTCAGTCAGTACTAGTAGTAAAACTATTGGTAATATTAGTACTAGTACTAGTACTAGTAGTAAAACTATTGGTAATATTGCTCTGCAATCCTGAAGGTTGGTCCTGAAAATGCTCTTACGTAAATAAGAACTCAATTAAGTGAGGAACAAAAGATTTAAATCTACATTTTGACTTAGGTCATTTTCACAGAAATTATTACTGCCACCTTGTAAAATTGTGCATGAGCAACCAATGAAAAACATTTATTATGTACTTATAACTATGAACTACTAATTCAGAAAAAAAAAAAAAATTGTTCCTAGGTGCTCAAGTACACTGAGAAGTGCATGAAACAAGAATGTCAGATTAAACATCAAGTTGTTCAGTACTTGCCATCCTACATTTGAATGTATACATAAATAAGCAAGTGAAAACCAACTTTTAGAATGTTGTAAAAGAAGAATGAATTCACATTATAACAGACACATAAGTGAAGAAAGAATTAGTGTAACAAAAGAATTTCTAAGTTCATGGTAGAGAAGGAGAAAATAACTTCTGCTGTGAATTTCAATTTCTGGCTTTTTGTGTATTCTGCTGACACTTCTTCATTTAAGATAGTATCCTTTTTATTTTGTCCTTTAATTAAAGTAGGTACACCCTTGCCTTTGATCTGAGTTGCTGAGAAAACAATGAATTCCCCCACATGAGCATTTTTTTTTTTTCTGGGAGAAACCATAGAAAAAAAAGGAAAGAAAAAAGAGAAAATTTCACAAGGCTTCTATTTGGGTTTTTTTCTTGTTTTTAGTTCTCAATCTCAATTCAGTAGTTCTGCATTTATTCAGGTTTTTTGACAAATCAGTTATTACATATAGCAACTCAAGTAGGAACCACATAAATATTTTCACATATATATTTTTTTGCGTCTGTTTTCTGTTCATAGTGAAAAGCACAAAGGAAAATAATGGCATCAGTGCAACAAATGTAGATGGCAAAATGTGCCACTGTGCCATCTACTGCCAAACAAGCACTACAGGATGCTTGCTCCTGCACCTGATAGCCTGTCACCTCAGAATCCTAGGAGGTGGGGTAGGGATTATATCCACTCAAAAAAGTGAGTTTCCTGACTTTTATCGTTGTATCCTTGCAAGCACAACATTCCTCTGATGCAGTTTCTTATTGGAAATAATTCCATCTCTCCAGCTCAAGGTCTGTCTCTAAATTAAACAACTTCACAATTATTTTTTCCAATTACATTATATATCTGAAACTAGGCCATAAACAGGTTTTTTTACCAGCTGACCAGGTTCTGAAAAGTGTTTTATTATTCTAAATTGACCATGAAGCTTAGCGATCTCTTCCCTTTCCCATTTTTACTCAGAGGAAAAAAAAAGCAGAATGAGTTTTGATGGCTAGGAATATATATTTATAGCACTGTGTTTAAACCTGAAAAATAGCCAAGACATTCTCATTTAGAAGATTTTCTCAATAATCTTTGCAGGGGGCTGAAACCAAAGCTCCTGCCTCTCCATGGCTATAAAACTTACTTGCTATCCACACTTAAACATTTAAAACATCTCTAGCTTGCTTAGGAAAAATAAGCTTCATTTACTTTGCTATGTAAATTATCACAAAAAAATTTGAACTGCAAATAAAGTCTATGTTCATAAATGAGTATCAAATAATAAATATTTATAATGTACTTTCAATTTGTTAAAAATTAAGTAACATAATGAGAACCGTGTTTGGAAGAAAAGAAAAATTTCTATGCACTAATAGATTTATTATTATACAAGCACATTCTTTTCTTGAAAGTTTTCCATTTGTTTTAACTACCCAGTTATGCATAATTTACTCAGATCTTAGTACTGTTAATTATTATCCCTGGGCTTTTCAACTCATTAAGCCTGTTTATATTTAGTACCTTGGCCAGTGTCTTAGAGTCACAAAATGGTTCTCAAACAGGTATGGTTCCCTCTCTCCTTGTGTATGCATTTCCCAAGTTATAATGAAGGCAAGGAGGTAGCTGTTTTAATTAAGTGTTGACCCTTTCCTTTGATTTATGGAGGCTGTTTTAATTGCCTTCCACCACCTAGGCATATGGAGTTTGATTCAAAGCAGTGATTTTCTCCCTCATTTTCTCTGCGTAACCAGAAGATGGAGCCAAGCATCCACAAACAGCCCTTCTCTCACTACCTGGCCACGCTCCCTCTGCCAGGGGAGCAAGGCGTGCCAGCAGTACCTTGTATTCCTGAACCATCCCGTTCTGGTTGTCCTCGGGGGGTGGCTGCCAGGTGACCACGATCGCCGTCCCGTTCCCGTCGTTCTTGGTTACCGAAACGCTCTGAGGTGGAGCGCTAGGAGCTGTTTGTTTGGAAAGAAGGACTGAATGGTTACGTCTGGCACACCCAGAAGCGAGTGTGTTTAAGAGGAAGATGGCTTCTGGGCTCTAGAAACGCAACCTTTTGTGCCCCATCCTTCACTGAGGGCAGTTTGTGGCCACAAGATAAAATAGTACAGAAGGAAAGTGTGTCACTCACCCTACAACCAGGCTCTCAGTTCTGCCATAGCCTTGCTGTACAGGCCAGGAAAAGGAACACTTCTCATTATACTCTCCAAGCTCAGATATCCATTACCTGAATGTCACAATCCCTGAGCACTGAATTCCTCACTGGTCTCAAATCATCTCACCCAGGATCAACAGTTTTGAAAAATAAAGCCTATAAATAGTCCCCAATCTAAATCTCAGTTCCTCTAGTGTGTAAATAATAATAAACAATACAAAACTTATTCAATTCAGGACAGACTGTGTTAATATTAACATATTTGTAACAATATGTTATGTTTTGCATTTGAAATCGTCCTTCTAGAAACTGGATGCTTAGCTGACGCTTAGGATGAATGCAGCTATGCACACATTTTGAACCACTTGCAGCAATAAACTGGAGCTACACAGCATTTCTAATGCAGAAGGAAGATAGAAAGGGAAAGGTGGCACATCCCAGCAGAAGCACCAAAATCCGTATTCAGAGGCACAAGCCACCTTGCATACTTATTATGCCCGTGCAGCAACAAAAGGAAGAGCTTTATGAACCTTGTCTTTTTAGCACATGTATGAGATGGAAATACATAATTTAGTCCACTATATCTGTTGCCCTCATTCATCTTTCCATTTTGTCTCAGTGATTGATCCAGATATAAAAGCCTTCTAAAAACCATGGCTTCCATTCCCTCAGCTACAGCGCTTTGATGATTTCTGTGGTGTCTGCTATCTACTCAAGATAGTGATTAGCAAGTGCTTGAATCTGACAGAAGTCACTTGTGACCAGCCCATGAACTCAGCAGGGAGGAGCGCACACACTGCAGGGAAGATAAAAAAGCGCATTTCCCATTGTGTGTTGGAGGGGATTTTTGCACATCCCTCTCTCTCTGTCTCTCGTGCCTGGCTCAGAATATTTACTTCTGTGTCACCAAACAATTCACATAATGATCAGTCCGCCACAGCCTCCTCTGCCACAGATTGCTGCTCTCAAACAGCACGCACTTCAAACAAGATCAAATAATGAACATATCAGAGAGAAGCCGGCCAGGCTGCTACTTCAAAAAGGAAACATGAAGACAGTCTAGCTCCTACTTGCCTTCTTCCAGGGTCTTTGCAAATTTCACTTCACTGTCTGCTCCCTGAAACTCATTAAAGAAAGGGCGGGCCTTGATTTCGTAGTTTACACCCTTCTTCAGCTCCGGAATGATAACGCTGTTTTTAGTTGGCGTCCTCACTTCAAAGATTAACCACTCTGACTCTCCATAGGATGCTGGTGTAGGCCGGTACAGAATTTTATATCCTTGAATATACTGGGATTGCTGGTCCACCTGGCAAGACAGCAGAACACAGAACACATCCATGAACAGACATGAACCAGGGATGATGCCCGTGGCACTGTGTGTGGCCCCCCGACTATCCCTCACGTTATTCAAAGTAAACATTGCTGCCAAAGCAGACAAAGGCTCCTTGCACTACAGCAAATTACAGGCCTGGTTGACGAGTGCAATAATCTCTTTGATGCTGGTAGAACTGTGCTGCTTTCCCTGGATTTAGGAAGGCATTAAAGGGGGATAACGGAGTTGTATAATATGCCCCAGCTCCATGAAATGAACAGTCTTTGCATCCATGGAGCAACAGAGCTCAGCACAGGCCAGACTGCTGCCCACCCGAATCTGCACAGCACACAGGGCACACAGGGATAGCGGGATCTGCAATGCCATGACTCAGGGTGATGAATATGGAGATCAAAGAGAGAACCTGTCAACGCTCCTGAGGTGTGGAAGCTTCCCCAAACCCATGAAACGAGCACCGCTTCCTGCCTGCTTCTTTTCGGAGAAAAAAAATTGAGAGAGTGGCCAGCTGGCACCATCTCCATCACTGTGGCTGGGCTCTGTCAGAGCGCAGATCTGTCCAGACACTTCTCCCATGTCCATCCCACTCAGTGGGAGGGTCTCTGATGGAAGGAAAGGGTTGTTCCAAGAGGGAACACAAAACTCAGTATCTTAACTTGGATGAGACTTGGAAAAGCAGATCAACCTGATGCTCAATGATCTTTTTGACTTTTTAGACCAAGGCGCATTTCCACACATTTTATATCAAATGTGTGGAGAAAGAGATCTGAATGTAAATGAGGGTAGATCCAATATGTTTGGCTATAGCTGAAACACAGAGCTATCTTATACAAGTGATCTGTCGTGGAGCATTTACTATCTTTCTAACTTTCAATTTCTGATGAATAAGAAAGTCCAATAACAACCACAATGAATTTTTTTAAAGTGCATCAGATTTTCCCTGTTTTAAAAAATCTCAAACAGTGATACAATAAAACTATGTGCTTGCAATTTTACTCAAAAGAGCAACACATTTCATTTTTAATAATCACGTAAAGAATGCATGTGTTAGCTGAAACTGAGGTAATGCTTATTTTTGAAATTGCAGAGAAGCCACAGGCCACCCAAGAGACTGACAAAAGCTGCCTGTCTGGAAAAGATTTTTCTGTAAGTAAAGGTCAAACAAAACTGTGCTAGGAACCTCAAAGATGTTTTAATGTATTAGTTAAAACAGGAGATTGCCTGCTGCAGGTGGCCGTGCTGCAGGTGAGAGTGTAATTACTGTGCAACACAGCAGATATTATTGGTATTCTTGTAGCATCAAGGAGCACTGGTTGTGAATCAGGACTCCTTTGGGCTATGAGTCTTCTACAAAGCCAAAATGCCTTTTGTTCCTGTTCAAAATATTCTGCCATGGCGTGGCAGGGGCTACAGCCTGTGCTCTCTCACACTATCCCTGCCAATATATTGAAATGTTCAGATGGAAGTCCTAAGAAGACCTCAAAGTTCACTCTTTACGGTTTTACTCCTGTATGTGGTATAATTATATCCCCAACTTTTTCTTAATTTTGCATTCCATTTTAAAACTGATCTTTGAATCACATTCTTCACTCCCTCAGTTCCTTTGCTGTATCCTCCACGTGGCCTACATCCTGCTTCCTCCTGCCAGAGCAACATCAATATGACATTGCCTTTTTCATCTCTTCTCCCTGCACCACGTGTACTCACAGGAAAGGATAGGTTCAGATGAGGCTATCTGGATTTGGGTGTGTTTGTCAGTGTGTCTGTAGGATGGAGGTAACACTTTCAAACAGAATTATGCAGTATTTCTCTCCACTGGTGACTGACAGGCAGAGAAGTGCCCATGCTACCTCATTAGGGGACTGATACACGTCCTACTGAAGGCAGTGCAAAGGCTTCAAATGATATGACTTAGGAGGGCTTTGATCAGTCCTTTAGCTTCCAGAGGAGGACTCTGAAACTCTCACCATACTGTAAACAACACTCTAGGGAGACAAAGATGGTGAAAATGGGTCAAAATTTAATGAAGTAGGAAAGCAAAGCACAAGTAGCACCCTTTCCAAAGAAAAACATTTGCAAGCACACGAGCTACGCAGCTTCTTAAAGTGTGAACCCACTGCAGTCAAATTAGGACAATTCAGCAGTACTTGTAACCACCAGCAGGATACAGATTTATACTCACAGTCCAGTGAACTTCAATTGAGGAGGAAGAAAGGATAGTAGGGTTGTGCAGATGTAGCACCACGTCACCCAGCTCTCTCTGGACCTGCTTGTGATCCACACCTTGACTTGTTGGCGGCACATCTGTAACAATTTAAGATTCCATTCTCAAAAGTATATATGATTGTCAAAATTAGCATATGTAAATAGAAAGGAGTACGTCAGAAAGTACATGATGCTATCATTAATAAAGTTTGCCCTAAGTACTCCCCAATCATGTAAGAAAAAACTACAGGAAGTATCTTCTTGAGCAAATCACCAATGCTTAGGTAGTACCAGCTCAATACACCGCACTTTCTTTGACACACCATACTCAAGGGTGACTTTGGTAAATGGCTACAGCAGCAACTCTTTATTCTTTCCTGCTGGGAAGAGAAAATGTTCTATCACCCACTGCAAATACCAAGAGACCAGGAAACCTATAAGGAACAGTAAAAGCAGAAGCTATATCTTTAGATAAATTAAGTACAAACTTACTGGGTTTAACTACAAAATAATGTTAACAACTAGAGAAAAGAAAAATTAGTCATATGGCTGCAGCTTCTCTAATGGCAAGAGACTTCTGTAAATGGGAGGCAAAGCCCAGCTGAGGGCTGTCTGGATCATCTGACATTTGGTCTATCCTATAGCTGGAAGGATTATTCATGCGCATGAAGGGACAAATTCCTCTCAAAAAATGGAATGGTACAATGAAAACATGTATTTTTTTGATACTGAGCCCTTGGAAAGCATATTTCTCTGAAACTGAGTGACTGTCAGACATGTATAAAATTTATAGGGCAATCACTAAGAAGGTATCTAAAACTATGGACAGCAGAGCAGAGTAACATAGTTTCTGTCTTGATTTCACATCTCACTCCTTGATCTCTTCATTTTAAACAAATACCATGCTGACTATGGCTAAAAATGGCTATGACTGGGAAATTAACAAAAAGTACTTGCAGTGATTACTACTGAGGTTAACATGGAGTCAGTGAGTGACAAATTTGGATCCTCAGCAAGCAATATCAGTAACAATAAAACAACAAAACCAAAAAGTCCTCCACTGAGTCACTGCTATATCCCCATGTAGCATGTTCTACAAACATTCCATTATCACAGTATTTCCCTCCTCCCAAAGTTTGAAAGCATTAAAGACAAAAGCTTCTGTTTGGGAGCATTGCCTAAATACCACCCTGCTTAGAATGTAACAGGAAAGTCAGTGGAATAATCAGTTCTATCTTTGCTTGTCATAAAAGATGAGTCATCCACAATGTGGATCAAACTATTCACAGGCTCAGCCATTTGTACATTTGTGCTATACAATGATGCATGTGCTTTCTCGTTTTGGCTCCAAGCTTCCAAGACAGAAAACTGGCAGTGAGAAAACTCAAGTTTGTCGTTGTTCATGTCTGTGAAGGGCAAAGATGAAGGTAGTATTGAAGGGATGAAGGCATTGAGGGCAGTAACCTTACTTCATCTTGGTTTGTGGACTGGACATGCATTTAGGACTATACCACCCTCTAGACAAAAGCAAACTGGGAAATTTTTGAACTTGCTTAGCTAGACCACAGCTTAAACTAAACTGAGATGGTATTGGAAGAAGAGCAGAACTGCTTTAAAGAACTTGATTATATTTCTTACTATTGAAGGAAATTCTATGTGTTAGTTGTTATTTTCACTGAGGTATTGTGTGGTTCTCAGGTTTTCAGCTCTACTAGGTGTCCAAAGAACAGTGAAGCTTTTCCATGTCATTATAAACCATTCAGTTGAGTGAACAGAACATTTGCTGTTTATCAGAATCAGGTCAGTAACCAGTTAATTTGGGACAGACACAACACCTCATCTCACCTCCAGGAATCAAACTACACGACATGAAAAACAGGCTCATGCAGAACACTGCAGCCTGTCCACATAATAACACGTGTTGCTCTATTCCCAGAAATCAGGAATCCCTAGAAGGTTACTAAATCTCTCCTTGGTAACAGACTTGGGAAGCTGTGCAATCTCGATTTTCTATGGGGCTGTGACTCTCCTGTCTATACATATCCACTGAAACCGTCACCCACCAGGAGAAATGCATAATGCCAAAAGACAGCAATGTGAAACTGGTCACTCCCCAGGGGAGATGAGAAAGACTTGCTTTCAGACCAACTACAAAAAAAATGAGAACTCACAAAAAAAAAATGCTTTGTTTCCTTTAGAGAACTTCCTTTTAAAAACTAACATGTACTTACTTATGCAAACAAAGAAACAAACATACAACACAGACACTCTTAATAAGCCAATGGGTCAATTTCTCCAGTAAGTAAGAAGATCAGAAAAACAAACAAACAAAAAAATATGATCTCTATCACTTCTTTGAAAACAAGTGTGTCTAGTTTTTCCCCTACGTAAGAATCTAAGCATTTCTACTAGAAAAATGCAGGCCTCAAAGCTGCAATGCATGATTCCCTGTACATCACCCTAAGTGTCATTTATTGACTACAGTGAACACTAAGGCAGTTTTAATTTTACACAGCTGGACTCAGTCCATAGCTGGACTTCAGCTATAGCTGGAGTGAGTGGATGACTCCTTCATTCAGTTCTACCCAGCCTTTTCTTCCACTTGGCTATCTGTAAGCACTGTCTTTCTACCCTATTTTACATCCAACAGTTGTACTATTGAAATACTTATACTGCCAAAACCTCTTTACTGGCTCATGATGCCAAATTCCTTCAAATTTTAGACTTTTTTCTTTCCTAATGCAGTGAAATCAACTTAGATTACATGCTGTTTCTCTCCCTGTCTCAGTCTTAAGCCTTATTTGATTCACTGGACATAGTAATAACATTTCCATGGAATTTGAGGATTTGTGTGGGAACTCAAAAAAACCAGAGATTACTGGTTGCTAGCAAGAGCTATTCTGCAAGTTGTAACTATCTTTGGATAAGAAATACTAGGGTTCCCTTAGGCAAGGCAACATGCTGTCAGAGTCTATGTTATAGAGAAATGCAAGTTTAAACACTGTATTTTACTGCAGTATATATTATAGGCAGGATAGGTAGACAGTCCAAAGCTACCAGAATTCCTGCATCTGGTATTGCTTAGTCAACTTGTGACAGCTGCTGTGGACACACAAAATGTTCAGTATCCAAAGCTTACCTTGAGTTTTCACTGGATCAGATATTTGGCTTGGGTCGCTCAGCCCATATGCATTAGCTGCTCTCACAAGGAAGAGATAAATTGCATTAGGTTTTAGCCCTTTAACTGCAAAACTCTCTGTTTTCACATTTTCAGCTACAGTTTGCCAGCTGCTCCCCGATGCATGGCTAGGGATAAAACACACACGCACAGCAGCAGGTTAGTAAGTGGTTCTTTAGCAACACATCACATATAAACATACAGACAGCAGGGTCACACAAGACCCACATACCTGAAGGCCTCAATTATGTAAGAGGTTGGTGTTGCACCTGAATTCAAATTAGGTTGCCATGACAATGTTACTGTATTTCTGCTGACATCTGTAACCTCGGGTTTTGACGGAGCGCTAGGAATCAAATTTGGGTCAGTGGGTCTTGGTGGCTGCACTGGGACTCCAAACTCTGACAAAGAAGAGAGAAACGCTGAGTATAGACAGGAAGCAGCTGTAAGCTAAAATGCTGTTCACATCTGCACTGGCAATTTATGACAGAGTCAGATAACTTCTGCATTTCAGTTGCTGATTTTCCTTCAAGTATTTTCTCCACGCAGAGGAAACACTAAAGGATTTACCTTGCACCTCTATGTATGCACTCCACGTCGCCTCGCCGCTCGGGGTTGAAGCGATGCAGGTGTACCGGCCGGTGTCGCCCAGCTGAACGGGAGAAGAGAAGAACAAATATTTGAAACAATCAGGCACTCAGTGGGCTAGAAAAGTAATCACAGCTCTCCGTGTTCCCCCATGAATACGGATAAATGTATTAGCCCGCAGAAACTTCGAACCAGAAACTTCTTCCATTGGAAGTTATGATTTCGTGTGCCTCAAAACAAAAATGGATATTTGTTTCTGAGCAGCCACAAAAGAATCAACAAAGCTGCAGATTCTAATTTAAGATTAACTATTCTGTAATGAGCAAACCGAAGGCCATTTCCTGTAACATTTATTCCTTACTCTGCAAAGGTCCTAACAAATAAATTGAGAAGGAACTCAGATGACAAGACCCCATGCAACTGTCAACCTTCTACATAAATAATGCCTGGGGATTTATCAGGACTGGAGCACTGGAGAATGTGTTATCCCTAAAACAAAGCTTAAATATTGCACAGGGTACATATGAGGCTCCCTGTGTTAGTATAAATTTCACTCTACAGCAGACCCAAAAAAGAATCTCCATATGCTATCCTCATCCAGTTCTGAATGTTGGATTATTTGTCCATATGTGACTTAATCACATTTCAAAAGAGTTTCTTTTTTTTTCCCCAAAAAAGAAATGCTATCCTCCTAAGGTCCCAGCCTCAGCAGACGAGCTGAACGGAAGTGATCAAAAATCAGAGGTTCAAGCTCTAAACCAGTCTAACTTGTAATTGGCAACAGGGCAACTCTGGGGAATATGGTAAAGTGATGTATTCAGCCGAATTTAAAAAAAATTACTACATTTCAAACCACAGAAATGATAGCAGAGAATAGCCAGTATGCTACAACTTAACATTTTAAAACATTTTAAAGTGTGCAATGCATGACCAGCAGCAATACTGACCAGGTACTATAACTCCCTGAGGAAGCCAGGCATTTGACAGGTGGTTAACCATTGTAAGCTATGTAACATTGATGAGTGAGTATGTTTAAACACTAAAAACTCTTTCGAAAAAGCTGTGTACATGGCTCTATGCCATGTTTAGCATATGCTAAACAAAGGTTTTCTTTACAGACATTTAAATTAACTAGATCATTTTAATCTATTAGTGCTAACGCCCAGATAATTTAATGATTTGTCTTACTGAACTACAAGTTTTGCTTTCCGCTTCGTGTTTTAAGTACCAAATAATTCCCTTAATTAATACCTCTTAAAAGCATTTTTCGTTATGAAATCTGAAATAATGTGCCCTAGGCAGGTGCTAAGCATAAAGAATGCACTCTCTGGAAACACGAAGTATCAAATATTTTAGTACATTTATGTAACCTTTCATTAATTCTAAATGTAGGGTTTACTACATCAAAAATGCCTGGAGGTGGAAACACAAAGTGAAAGAAGCAACAAGAAAACCCCTTTCCCAGTTCAGGCTACCTTGGCATATCGGATCTGTAGTGCTCCTGTCTCCAACTGCTTGATGCGGGAGTCTTGCGTGGAAATGAGGATCCCATCCTTTTTCCAGAGGATAGTGGGCATTAAAGTGCCTGTGGCCACACAGTTCAGCACTAAAGTACCATCTACAGCTACAGTCTGATTCACAGGACCCTGCCGAATGACAGGGGGAGGCCGGTCCGCAATCACTGCCCGGAGAAACAACAGGAAAGACATTTCTGCAACTGGAAGCAATTTGCTAATCATCTAAGCAACAGCAGTGGCTTGAGGCTTTGAAACAAACTCAAAATAATTAAACAAGTAATTAAAGTTGGAGGCATGCATTATTCAGGGCAGGGTGCATTATAATGATGCGCAACTGTGGAAGTTGAAATGATACACAACACAGTACTTTCAGAACAGAGGAAGTATTAGATATGACACACTGGTATCCTCCAGGCATTCTCCAAGTCCAATGTCTTTATAAAGTGATAATGGAAAAAGAAAGGACTTGCCAGATCCTTTGGCAAGGCACACATATCACCTTTTTCATCTTTGACCACCACCAGGCCTGTATAACACAGCTCATACTTCCACCATTTAAAGACAGAGAAAAAGGAGGTGGGCAATCAGGGGATAACCTGACAAATACCTACTGCTTAAATAACCATTTATTACATGCTACCAACTCATCTTGGTGCTGTTTCCTAATCGTGAGATGCCCAGCAATAGAGTAAAGCAAACACAAAGCTAATGGATAGAAACATATTGGAAAAATTTCATCTACTAAACATTTTTCCAGTAGTTTCTGACTTTTATGATGACTTCAAAGCCACAGAGAAGATCCCACAGTGTATTTAGGTCAATTTTAATGCATCTCTCACACAACTGAAATTAAATGTTATTGATGAGTTATTTAATTATACTGCACAGAAGGATATAACACAGTCTATGTATTCACTGGAAAAATTATGATTCTCTTCCATTATCCAAAAAAGAGATAAAAGCTATTATGCTGTATTTTGGTGATCTGCTCTACGTGCACCATCCAAGATGACATGGATGGATGGTCTGAACACAGCCATAATTTTAAATGCCATAAATCTGTTCAGCAGTGGCATGGGGCTCACGTAACTTAAAAACTGGTTTGGTAGCTGAAACATCAACCTGAAGTTCTGATAGTTTGTGAACATCAGATATTTCTAAATTACTTTTCATAACAACAGACAGGATGTTAGCACTGCTTTTTTTGGCTGAATTCCAACTCCCATAATTTCATTTGCATGTTCAAATGACATCCTGTTTTCAACTGCATTACTTATCCTTTAATTCTTGTCCCAACCTGTTGCAATACACTTTGAGGCCATTACTATCTTTCTCTGCAGAGACAGTCAAAATAAACCCACTTATAATTTGCATTTGACTTTGACAAGTTTGTAAAGAGCTTTGCAGTTGCCAAAGGTAAGAAGCTGACTGATCTGTGAGAAAGAGGAGAAATCTAATGACACTGAAATTCATGGCTAATTTAAGCGCCACTGAAGTTGATGGCAACTCCTACTACCTTTAGGAAAACCATTCATAAAGGTATTTTAGTACCTTTAATAATATTTAGCATATTCTGCCTTCACTTTTATAAAAGTACCAAAAACTGTCCAAGTCATTATATAAAACAACCATCAGATCAATCCAGAGCATATAGTAAAGAAAACACATGTTTCTAGTACTATATTATTTCTATGTTTTCTATAGGGCAAAGGGCTATTTTATGGAAACTCTTCTCAGGCAACAGCTTCTCTCCCCTCAAAGTCTCTGCTCTCATCCTCTTCCCCTGTAAGTGCTAAGATTACTATTTTCCCTGTGTATCTTTGCTGTTAAAAAAATGAAATATTTCTGATATTTGGCAAACTGGCCTCACATCAGCATGTATTACTCCTTGTAGTCATGCTACCTGTAGCTTTTTCGTCTTATATTTTTTCCTAACTACTCCTAAAAAAGGATGTATAATTATATTAATTTGTATGTTATTCTGCTGATCTCCATACAGGTTAGGGTTTTTTTCCTTGCTATAACACAATATTAAGAACCAGGGAAAAAACCAGGTAAATGGAGATGCTAAGCAAATGGCCACACAATAATAGGGATAAAGAACCAGGCAGCAAGCAATCTGAAAGTAAATTAAATCTAGCAGAGGAAGATAAAAAGGAGTCAGCTAAAAATTAACAGATCTGACAAAAATCCGTAAACTGAATATACTTACCAGATACAAAATGGAAATATAGAGTTACACATTATCCAGAATTTTAAGCCCCCGACAGAGATGGCCAAAACAGGATTTTTATGTTCAAAGAAACATGCAATCCACATTTATGCAAAACAGATTGCAAAGTGGTGTCACATCAACCCACTGCTGTCTCCAAATAAAAATAAAAACTTGGAAATGATAAAATCAATCTGTGATTACCATCTGTAACTTCCAAGTAAGCTTTCGTTATGATACTTCCTGCAACATTTAAGGTCTGGCAGATATAGTACCCAACATCAGATCTCTGGACGTTGGTGATGGTGAGGTCTCCCGTCTGGGAAACTGAAAATCGGCTGGATGACTGAGGGGGCTGGTATGAGAAAAGCAGATTCTAAAAGATGTGCAGGAAAGAAAGTGGGGAAAAAATAGGTTAAATAAATCCAAACATCAATAAACTTAACTTCAACATGTCTAAACAAATGAATCTTTTCACACTCTGCTCCTCATGTCTTAAGCATGTCTATACCACAACGTGAATAGCTTCTGTAGGATTTTTTTGTGATAAAATAGGTGCAGTTATGCACATATAACTGTGTAAGACTTTTGGGATTGCTCTAACACCCTCTACAATCAATGCTGGACTTTGCACAAAGTTTAACAGTCTAGGGAGGATATGAAATGTACAGATACCACAGTGGTGCAAGCAACTGTGGTGAACCTCAGTAATTTGCTTTAATGTTCTTTTTTAGAACTTGCTCCAGGGCATTCATTTTCTTTCATTTAAATGCAGATGTTGGTTTACTTATCTGTATTTTAACATTTGCCTTCCTAAGAATGGAGCAGTTTCTACAAAAGAGATGCTCTGTAGATCTCTCTCAACAGAGTGCTCGTGTTTTATGAAAAGTCTTATAATACAGAATTATTTACACCCTTTGGTCCTTTACACCAAATACCGATCCCAAATTTCTACCTCTGGCTGAACAATTTGAGAATGAGAATACTTTAAGATCACATTTATCTCTTTTTCTTGGCTAACTACATTTTGCATTTCCACACATTGCCCAAAGGAATGGGACACGATATTCTCTACTTCAGTACTAGCAAACCCTATTTGTTGCCCTCCTCTTTCAGTTCCCTCAATCATCACAAGTGGTCACCACTCAGCAGTGTCAAAGATGAGTGTAAAAGAAATGTGGGACATTTCATGACATAGACAACGTGCGGGAATATAAATAAATAAATAAATAAAATGCAAGCATGATATACTGCTATCCATATACCACTGAAGATTATCATCTCAATTTGGCTAGCAGTCTAGTTGTACTTAGGTATTCAGACAGAAATGTTGCAAATGGAGTAAAGAAGCCAGTCTCTAAGTGTTCTCAATTTCTCTGGCCTATTGTTTTGTAACACAAAGAACCCTGTCATATACTATTGCACCATTCATTCCTTCATTCACAGGAAAACCAGAATCCCATATTCCTTCTTTCCTTCCAATAAAGAATACTTTGTGTCACATCCCTTCTTCAAAAGATGACTCTGAAAGAAAACTGCAGTTCTCTTGCAGTGCTATATTGTGTTTCACCCACTGGCTTTCAAGATCCTTTACAAAGAAGATGAAAATAATTTTCCCTCCCATTCAAATAAGGAACCTGGGAGAAAAAAGTGACCTATTCAGGTATGGTCTGTCAGTCAACTGATGGAGTGGGAAAGTAGTTCTCCTCAGCCCACAACTAGAGTCCTACCCATGCAGTGATGCAGATCAATGCAGGCAAATGGTTTAGTTTGCCAGAGATTCAAAAACACATGGCAAATGAACAGCTGCACCATAAACCCAGAGCAAAACTTTCTGAACATTTGGGAGTGTTTGGGGGTTCAAACAAATTTCAGCATAAACCATCTCTCCATTTCTTAGAAAGTCTCCCTGCGAGGTGAAATAGATTATCAGAGTAGTGAAACATGGAATGTTTCTAGTTTATTCATAGATGTACTTTTACATTCATGGAGAAAATGGGAGACAGCAAAACCCAGATATCCTTTCTACTACGCCTGACACCACTTAGCATTCACATGACTTAGAAGTAAAGAACAAGCATGCAGCATCTCCAAGCTCTAAACCTTTTTTCCACATCCTTAAAACAGTAATTAAAAGATTTTCCTCTCGTGTGAAATCATCTCTTCATGAAGCTGCCAGGAAGAAGGACAGAAAAGCTGCTTTACCTGACTCCCTTCTCTCCGCCAAAAGATGGCTGGCTGAGGGTTTCCAGTTGCTTCACACTGGAAAGTCACCGTTCTCCCCAGTGCAGCTACCTGATCTCGAGGCTTTACAACAAACTGTGGAGGCTCTGAAAGGAAAACACCAAAAAGAAAATAAATCACACTGCTGTCAGCCCATTTGAAAGAACAGTTTGCCTCCTGACTTTAAATGGTATAAACCAGAACAGTTGAGTTTCTTTAATAAGGAGAGGCAGCACAAAGACACATCAGTCTGTAACAGCCTCAGCTTCAGCATCACCCAGATAATCTTTTCTGTGTCTGGACCTCCCACCTAAACTCTGACTGCACATCATGTTGCTTTTAATTCTGACTGAGTGTACAAGGAAATAAGTCCCACCAGCTTGCTGGGACAACTTGCAGAGCAACAGTCACCAATACAAACAAATCTGCTACAATTTGTTTTTTAAAGGAGGAATAGGGCTGCAAGCCAGAATGGAGAAATCTTTGAGGGACAACTGGCCCACAGGCCACACTTTTTTAAGGGCTGCAAGACACACTGTCGAGCAACTATGAATTCAGGCTTACACACACCAAACCCATCATCTCTGACTTAGGAAAGCTGAGGAGAGAAAAAGCTTAAGTGCTTATATAAGAGACTTTTGATGTAATCGTGGTCTCAAAAAAACTTAAAAGTCAAAAGCCCAAGAAATACTATTAAAATTATAACTACTTAAAATCTCCAGTTCAAACACTGAGAAGGAACGAATTTAAAGGAACAGCAGAGCTAAATGTCTTCCTCATTTACATACGCAAGAGCATGTTCAAACAAAATATATATGCAAATGAAGGCAAATTTGAAACATCTGCTTAGCCTAACATTATAAATACTGCCAGCATTGTTTGATTTATACTGACTTCAACAACCCCTTCATCCAGTAGTAAATAGAATGTCAAAAAGTCATGTCAGTCACGTGAAAAAAAAAAAAATTCAGCATAGATGACAGCATTAGATATCTTGGTGATGCTAGCACAGAAAAAAAAAATCTAGCGTGTTCCATAGGCTGTTAACTCTTGCTTCTTGAAAAATGTGCTTTAAATAAAAGTCCATTTATTTATTCATTTCCAATTCTTTCTCATCGTCTGTCTAAAAGTAATTATGCTCTCCCTCTTCTTTGGACTGAGAATAAAGCGGATGTTTTGTATCTGACTTCATTAACTCAAATGTTTTTGGTGCTTGTTTCCTTCTTTTTGCCTTTTGAACATTGATGTATTCGCAAGATTTTCCTTTAAAAACAGTGTAAAGCATGTAATGCAAGGATGTGTTTTATAAACATCAAGCAGTATAGTGGCTTTATCTAGAATAAATTCAAAAACACTTAAGTCCTTTCTAAAAAAAATCTCTTTTAGTGTTCCTGTGGACCACTACCTGCAGTTGTCTGTTCCCCAGGCCTTGTGTTTGCTCCCTAGTGAGTTCATATCGGAATATTCTCTTCCTACGACTCTCCTGCTTTGAGAGGAATTTTTGAAGCATAACACACTACTGTGTATACTTGGATGCAAATGCTACCTTTCCTAGCATTTCCTTAGATAAGAAACTATGCAAAGTGAAGCTAAGACTGACCTACTGTAATTAGCAGACTTCAAAACATTTAGCTCTGAAACGTTCAACCAGTACCTTGGAAGAAGATGTGGGAAGACTCTGACATGACAGCACGTTGCATTTAGGAAGGAGGGTGAACCGGTTGGGGGTTTGCCACGGGGTTGTAAGGGATGATGGGGAAAATGGAGATGAGGGTGAAGCACTTTTGTTACGCTGCTAGGTTCTAACAACAAGAATAAATGTAGCATATAGTTAAATTTAGGGCTTGGCTGGTTCTGCACTAGTCTGTGACACAATAGGGAACTGAGGGTTTCTAAATCCTGTGCTAGCGCAGAGGATTTATGAGGTTTCAGATTTTGTTGAACTTGAGGACAGGTACAACTATAAAGAGATTAAAATGGTTCTGACCACTGGAGAAACAGCTGAATGATTGTGGTTACAGTCCCTGAAAATGTCCGTTCAGGGACTACTGAACACAAAAAGGAAGGGGGAATTTAGTCTTATAGGCAGCTATGGTAGAATTTATAAAATGTAAATAGGTACATCTTTCTCTAGGTATTATTCTAAATAAATATGCATATTGCCCATATGTGTATTATTCTAATTCTATTGGCATTAAGCTAAATAATAAAAACCTCATTAGCTTCAATGTCAGAAGAATTAAGCAAGGTTAAGTGAAACTGTTATTAAATTCCATTCTATGTTAACTGTACAGGAAGCTTTTTCACTGTCTTTTTTTTAAATTTCAGTTCGATTTCACACCTTGGGTCACGTACATGTGGTATGCAATGATGAGACTGTAAAAATAATATATGCCCATAGGAAAAGAACAACTTTTATCCTAGAAACCTTTTAACCACACATGATTTTTACAGCACACTGAAGTTCAACCAATGCAGTCACTGAAGAAAGAAGACATTAGGATTTGACTCTTACATAATAGAAAAACAGAAAGTTTGCAACCCATTACCTTTCTCTTTGCCATTAAGTTACCCATACTTCATGCAGAATTTATTCTGTTCGATGTGTCTTGCCAATAACAAGTAAAACATGGGAGCTGATTGGTTGGAGGACATGGAAGGGGATGGATGGGAAGGGGAGGAGAAGTTCCCGTCACAGTGATACGATGACTAGAAGATGGCCAATAAAATTTCAACTTACCAGACACAACTAAAAACAAAAACAAAACAAAAAGAAAACATGGAATGAATAAAATTGAATAGACATGAAACAAAGCAAAGAATAAAGCAAAATCAAAAAAAAAGAAAAAAAAGATCCTTGGTAAGGACCTTAGAAAGCACATATATATTCTGATAAATGAAAAATAGGTTTAAAATGTTGAACAACATATTTTCAATCTGATTTCTTAAGCAGCAGTCTATCAAATACTGAAAGCAGGTGGTAGAGGAAAATGGGTAAAAGACTGAAATAATGGTCAGGCAGTCTGGGTTCTACTCCAAGCCTTTCTAATGAACTGATGTGTACCTTGACTAGAGTTGGTTTTTTTCTTTTTCCACATTATCATTATTCCTCTGCATCAAGAGCTTTCCATGATAAAATTAACTTAAAATCTCCACTAAATATCGATCTGCAACATTGCTGAAATGGAACAATGACATTTACAGCCTTTCTAAAGCATCCAAACATTTACAAATGGAATATATTTTTCTGAAGCTAATATCTATTAAAAAAGGAAGTTTATTAAAAAATTAATAATATGCTAAGGTATTTAGCCCACACACGAATCTCTTTAGTACAGGATTGCTGCGTCAAGGTCATAATGTTCACTATTAAAACTGCAAATGCAAAGTAAACCACAATTAAAATTAGTTTGAAAAGTTTCTTAACCCTTTTCTTTACCCCCCAAAACCTCAATTTCATTAAAATAGTCAAAACCAGACATTTGTTGCAAAATATTAGATTTTTCAATGGAAATGGTCAGTGGTAAATATTAAATTATCCTTCAACCATAGTTCAAAATGTTCAAAAACACTGAAATGGCACAGGTCCTGTCAAGCTGATTTTGCTTATAAAAGAAAAGCATGTTAGAAAGCATTCCAACCACATATCACTGACTGAAAGAACAAACTGAAATTAAAAAGCTAGAAATAATACATTTTGAAAATATACACAGATACTGACCACAAAAAAAAAAAAGTTAATCAATAAAGGGTAATTGGTGATAATTGCAATAAAGGTCCAAAAATGTATAACTTTTTAAATGCATGCTACACTTTGGTCTCATCACTCTATGTTGAGAGTAAACCCACTCTTGTTCAGCAAGGGCACACTTTCATATTGAGGAGCTAAGCACCCTCAATTCACCATCCTCTGATAAACCCATGGAGGAAACCAATAATATCCAGTTTGCCAACATTCATTAGGCAAGAGGAATACTGGCTTCCTGTTCTAATAAATACAGAGGACGCCAGGTGTATTATGAAAATGAAGCAGAAAGAGAATCAGATATAATATTGGAATTTGGAACATGTTGAAGACAAGAAGCTGCAACTGAATATGCCAAACCCAGATCAAACAGATTTGAGTTTTATGTTATCAGAGACATTTTTTATATGGAAACAATCCCAAACAGAGGAAGTTGAAACTACCATTTTCCAAAGATTTGAGTTTTAATTTTAAGGAACTGTTCTGGATGTGCACTAGCTTTAAGTGGTTGGTGTTTCTCAAAAAGAAAATCAGCGTGCATTACTCTGCTCGGATTATCTGCAAGTCTACGACTCCTAAGAGGAGTGACCAAGAAATGCTACACACAAATTCCTGAGAAAAATCTGCTCTTCCCTGAGATTCAGCTCCCAGGTACTCTTGTTCATGTGTAACTATATTTCCCAGTAATCACTGGTTTTTAACTGAAAAGCTCTTTACTAAACTTGCAATTACAGTCTGACATGCTCTGGAATTAGAAATGATTCTCCATAAAACACAACTCATCGTACATGAAACAGCCTGATAAGAGACTTAATGGAATGCAATTCTTGCACAGAGGCAGCAACTCTAAATTATCTGTTTTCCATTAGTTGAGTAGTGCCAAGAAGAGAAAAGTTCAGCCTTCCCAGTAGCAATGCAGAGCTGCTTAAACCTTCTACTGAAAACTCACTGGAAAGCGCCTAACAGATAGAAAGCTTTATTGCTTGCTCAATTATTTTTCTACAAATTAAATTAACTACTAAGTGCTGAATTTCCACTTTTCTTTTTATTAGACATTTCTTACTGTAGGTCAAAAATAACCCTGTCAAGCAAATATATTTTTTTCCCACCTGTAAAAACACAGGGGATACTGATACGTGAAAATAAATCCCTGTAGAAACAGGGCATCACATTGGTTGCAAATCTGTGGAAAGGGTAAACGGTGAAGTTTCATAGAAAAATTTAAACAATTCTGTCAGAGGGATATCATGTGGTTTAAAAGAACAACAATAACAGCAACATCTACAACAAAGACCACATTCTTACTCTGATTTGCAGGCTATTGATATCTAAGGTTACTAAAACTGAGAAGCAAATAGTTTCTCCTCTATTATAGCACATTTTATTTGACAGCACTTTCAATTATAAAGTAAATTAATTTTCCCTGTGTTAATCATGGCTTTTCACATGGCAATTAGGTGGAATAACCTGTTTGTAAAGACAGGAAGTTAGCATGTAAAACCACAACTACCAAAGGAATAATATTTTTGCCTTTTGTATAATTTCCTTGACATGCAAGGCTTTTCAGGGAAGACGTGTCCAGTCACTGAACAAAAACCAAAAGAGAAGTGGTTTCCAGACTAGTGACGTGATCTTTTAATGCCTTATTCTTTCCAGCAACCTTATCAATCTCACTGGGACTATTGGTATCATTAAATCCACTCACAGGAGGAGGAATTTGCAGTTTTAGGACTTAAACTACAGCCTAGCACAGTTGCCAGATGTTAAGGGAGCAACTATTGTATTTGACAGATGTAGTTTTTGTAGGTTCATATGATAATCAGGTTGGAATCAACCTCAGAAGTCTCTATTCCAACCTCCTGCTCAAGAGGGTCAGCTACGGGGTCAGTCAGGGATTGATCCAGTCAGGTCTTGAAAAATTTCAAGCAATAACAATGCACAGACTCTGGCAACCCACTCTCCTGCTTGGCTGTCCAGCCAGTGAAGAAATGTCTTCTCATATCCACCCTCAATCTGCCTTGTTTCAACTTAAATCCATTGTTTCTTGTGCTCCCTCCATGCACAAAATAACACATTTTGTAACCTTCCTCACAGAGATGAATGTAAATGTTGATCTAGTGTTTCTCTACAACTCATTGGTTTCCTCATATTTAGAATACAATATTAGAGTGTCGTGTCCATTTCTTAGTCTGACATTGGGCAAGCTAGAAACTTCAAGTACCCCATTCTTGAAAGCTGTGGTAGCAATTATCTATCTAAAAAGGAGTAAAATGATAGAAATTTTCATTCATTTATACCAATAAGGTGCTTTTGAGGTCTTGAGATCCAAGGTGGTACTTAGTTACTAAACTTAATTACTAACTTTTGTTCTGCATGTTAAACACTCATTATTGTTCTGACTGTTCCTATTTATAAATACCTTCCAGGTGCTCAAAAGATATCCTGTTATTTAACTGACACAAGTTGAATACTTTTGATTTAAGCTCAATGTGTTTCACTTTTGATTATTTAAATAAAAATCTTCACGTCTTCAAGGACTGCTTGACACTCATAGAGGCTATTATAAAAGAAGCAAGAAAGTGTAGCTCTACACCAGAGAAATTAAACAATCCCAATTTTCAGGCCAATAATTACATACAACAATCAAGCTCATATCCAAACTTTAGCTTCTGTGATATGTTAATCCCAGTTCAAGTGAAAAATATCTGAATGTGCCTGAAGGAAAGAAGTGGCAGGAGATGAGACAGGAACATGAGCAGATGTGCTGGAGCAGACAGTGAAGCTGAGGAGCTGGAATTTCCAATGGGATTGGCCACGTACGGACCAGACAGTGATAGAGGAGAAACTGCAGAGCTAGCAACAGAGATAGGACAGAGAGAGCTGTGTTATCTCTCAGGGAGCTGAAACTCAGCTCTTTGTCATCTTGATATGAAATGAATGGTTGAGAAACCCACAGTTTCTCTGTTTGAAATTAGTGGGTACAGAAAATCTGGGTACTAGAGGCACAGGCAGAGGAAATGTGAAAGGCTGAGTATGTTTAGCAAACTGATGAAACTCTGCCTGCTCACTTCTTGGGAAAAAAAAAAAGAAAGAAATTCTGAGAAATTCCAAACGAAAATTCAGCAAAAAACTGCCAACATCTTCTATTCAAAAATATGTTTAATTGCTAATCCCGCTAAATTCTGAAATCTAATGAAACACTTTTTACCTTCAAGTATCTGAATGAGGACCACTGAATGCCTCTCTGCAACCTGAGTACCAGATATTTATGTAGGTGCTTTGCAAAAACCATTATTAAGGGAGATAGTTTAAGACAATGTGCCATGTTTCATCTCCTATCTAGTGATTTGTAGGCTATTTGTTCTTATCAAAGCAATCTGAAACTCTCAATATCCTCGATACGGACATCTCTCTGCAGTCATTTGTGGGAAGTATCACTTTCTACAGAGAAATAAACAAAGACCTGAATCTCTTGTCCTGAAAAAAATATAAATGCTGCCATTCAGCTGGCTCCTGGCTTCAGCCTGTGAAAAATACAGGAAAATAACACCAGCTACAGTACAAAAGAATCGGGGTGTATATCACTTTTCATCCTAACGGGTCTCTCTGTTCTCAGCTGTCACTTCTTGAGGTCTAAATACATATACAAACAATTCATATTTTCCCAGATTTTCTGCTAAAATTCACATTCATGTAAGACCAGCCTGGGACATCCTGACTCACTGGGAATGCTTTCACAGCACGTGGTCCCAGAGCACCAAGTGTGACACAGTGCAGCACAAGCTCCTGAGGAAAGGTCTCACAGTCTGGCGCCAAGCACACCACAGCCACAGAGCTGAGGTGAAATGTTTACACGAGATTTCTGATGTCTCAAATCAAAAGTGATGTCTTGTAATTCTAAACCCCCAGCAAGGGAGTGAGCATGGTTTGTTGTATTTATGAGGACTGGAAGAATTCTGTTTTAGACTGCTGCTGATTTGTCAGATAAGCACTTCTTAAGTTTAAAGGAACAAGTGACTACAATAACTACAAATTTACCAAATCCGAGGAGATGAAAACCTAGCTGATTGGAAAAGAAAGAGATTAATTGTTTTCTCTAATGGTAACGTAAGTGAGAGAACGAAATTAAGACAGAAAGCCGTTGACTTATTAGTTGGAAAAACAGTCTGGATATTAAGATGACCTTCACAATTAGTGAAAATCTGGAAACCCATAACAACATTTCACATTCATGCACTGAGAAGTTAATGCAGGGAAAATCTCAGTATCAACTGGATGCTGTTTTGCTCAACAGGAATTTGTATTTATTTATTTTTGATTCCAAGTGATTAGTCACATTCCCTCTTCTGTCTGAACACTGAAGACCTGTCAGGTTATCCTGGTTTTGGCTGGGATAGAGTTAATTTTTCTTCTTAGTAGCTGGTGCAGTGCTGAGTTTTGGATTCAGTATGAGGATAAAGTTGATAACACACTGATGTTTTGGTTGTTGCTGAGCAGTGCTTATCCTAAGTCAAGGACTTCTCAGTGTCTCATGCTCTGCCAAGTGAGGAAGGGCACAATAAGCTGGGGCGGGGCGGGGGTGGGCAGGGAGGCACGGCTGGGACAGTTGACCTGAACCGGCCAAAGGGATATTCCATGTCACAGAACATTCAAGCCCAGTACTTAAACTGGGGACAACTGAGTGGGAGCTGTCAATCGCTGTTCGGGGAAGTTAGTCATCAGTCAGCAGGTGGCGAGTAATTGTATTGTGCAGCACTTGTTTCTCTTGGNGACCTGAACCGGCCAAAGGGATATTCCATGTCACAGAACATTCAAGCCCAGTACTTAAACTGGGGACAACTGAGTGGGAGCTGTCAATCGCTGTTCGGGGAAGTTAGTCATCAGTCACCACTCGCAGGTGGCGAGTAATTGTATTGTGCAGCACTTGTTTCTCTTGGATTTTTTTTCTCTCTTTTCTTTTCATTACTACTATTGTTACTGTTAGCATTAGCATTATTAGCATTAATATTTCACTTTGCTTCAATTATTGAAGTGTTCTTATCTCAACCAACAAATTTCAGGGTTTTGTTTGTTTGTTTGTTTGATTTTTTTTTTTGATTCTTCTCCCCATTCCACTTAGCGGAGAGGCACTGAGGTAGCGACTGAGGGGCTGTGTGGTACTTGGTTGTCAGCTGGGGTAAACCATGACACATGTGGCGGGCAGTAACACAGAAACAGACTGGCTGGAGTCTGTGCCCTACACAAAAGTGCCACTCTCAGGGTACCAGGGGGCTGCCAGCTGCACTAGTCATGTGCACTTCCCCAGATGCAACCCCAAGACAGCTGCAGTCTGAAAACCTGGTAGTCACATCATCCTGGCACTGCCTCTGACCATGCAGGGCAGGATAGATGGTCTCATTCTCTCAGCACAAGGCACAGCCTAGGAGGCTGGATTGAGCTTGTGCCTCTCGACTTGAACCCCAAAGGAGAAGGGCCGGCGCCTGTGTGTGCTCAGAGAGCTGACAGGATCTAGGGCAAAGCGGTCTGACCAGGAAAAAAGGCAAGCATCGCTCCTTGGTGCTGACAGGACAAATAAAGCCTTGAAAATGTAAGTGTGTCTGGAGCTGCTGCACATACCAGAGAGAGATACAGGCCAGGATAAGGCTTTGGAACACCTACCTAAACAGGGACGTCACAACGCGCACAGCAGGGCAGCTCAACATCACCAACTCCAGAAACAATTATAGAGATGAGCTTTAAGTGCCATGGACTCAAAATCAGTGATTCTCCCTCCTGCAGCAAGCAGGAAGGTACCCGTTCCCAGCTTTGTGGTGGGAGCAACTAGCAATTCGTTTCAAGAGTTGTTGTTTTCCCTACTGGCGTTAAAATGTCACTAAACTTATTTTCTTTCTTTGGTGGTTTAAACTCCACCCTCTGCTGATAAACACCACAAGATCTGTGCATTAACCAAACCCCCTGCTTGGGTGATATTATCATTTAGACAGCAATCAAATGGCATTGACTCCTTATGGATTTCTGGCCATTTTGAGATTTAGTTTAAGCTGAAAGGTGTTTCCTTCCTCAACTCTAATTCATTTCAGTAAAATCTGGCTCCATTTCAGCTGTGTATTAGTCATGTAAATATTATTTTAAAGCCTGATACACAGCAAGTTAATGAATTTTCCCTTTAAAAAAATCAAGGTGAGAAGGGCTACACAAGTGTGCATGTTTGTCTACATGTGTGTGAGAGGAACATACTGCAAAACTACGGGAAGACAACAGTGTGTGAAATGTACTTATGTGAGACTTTTTGATTTGCAACTGATTTTGCTGATACTAGCAACAAAATAAGATAGTTCATAATCTCTCCTCCTGCAGGATTCACTGAAGATTTCTACGATAAAAACCAAAAATATGGAAAGAGACTTTGCAATCTGGCTTTAAAGGTAGCAGTTCTCAGGTTAATACATGTAGTACACAGTTTAAAACATGTATAAATACTGCAGGCATTGCCTTGAGGTGACAAAGAGAAATCTGAAAAAGGCAGGGTAGAAGACAGAGAGAGGGAGAGAGGGATTTAAGATTTTCCAGAAGTTCCTCTCCTAGTCTACCTTCCCCCTTCCTTGCTCTGGATCCTCCTAAACCACACCGTAAACCAAACATAATTTAGAGAGCATACTCATGACAAGGCTAATTCCATCTATTTAAAAACTAGAGTAATGTGGTAAACTGTGAAGTCCTGTTTCCCAGGCTTTTCTTTTCAGAGAAGAGTTGTCTTCCCCCGTGTTTTAAATGAACTGAGGCAATTTTAGGCACTGCTGCAATCTAAGTAGTCGTGGCTACAAATATTTATATGAAAGCCTTTTAAAAGAGTGAAAAGAGATGAATTTTAAATAAGCAGTGCAGAAGTACAAAAAGATTATGATAGATAGATACTATTTGAAGAATTCTTAGGAGCTTCCTACTGCATTTTTTGACTTAAAGATAGTAGAGCTGAAAAGGAAACTGAGTGGAATTTTTTCCCCAGCTGTTTATGATAGCACAGAGTACTTCTTGGAAAGGAGAGCTTGAAACCCATAGCAACCTTCTTATAACAAGTTAAAGCTATTTGTGAAAAGTGGCCAAAGGCCCATGATCAACGGATACCAACACACACTAAAAATGGAAGGACAATAAATCTCTACAGTGCAGTAACTTGTGATCATTAAAAAATGTTATTTTGGGCATGCAATACTCAGTGAGGAATACTGTCAACTGAAACAGATATTATTTCAAAAGGAATCTGGATTTCTTCTGATGGGGATGCCATACCCCCCACATAGAAACAACCCAAGTCTACACTAACACCCCAACTTATTTTCCAATAATGCTAACAGGAAGGTAGCAGTGACATATTAACAAATTTTAATCATAGGTAGCAAAAAATACAACATATAATAATTCTATGCAAGGCAGACTATCCATCAGGTACCAGGAATTTTTACTGTCATGGAGGCAGAAATGGGAACAAGTTTCTCTAGGAAATAAGCAGGATCTGCAAAAATAAGATACTAAAAAATTCAGGGACACTTAGCCTGATTTTCATACAGTGATGCAGCAGTTCACCTCTGTCAAAAGATGACAAGGCTATCAAAAGTTGCTGGTAGTCTGAAACAAAGTATTGCTGCAGCTATGATGGTCTAGAGATATTAGCAAAGATATTTTGCATTTTAGATTTTAGTTAGGTTATATCCTTCAAGGAAAATATCTGTCAAGTTCTACTCAGTGAAGAACTCTGAAGGAAGAGGTACAGAAAGGCCATCAGACTGGACCACACCAGAACTCTCAGGTGACTTCCTTCTCTGTACTGACACTCAAGTGTCAATGTGTGACCTTAACTGTGTCAAAAGAGAGAGCAGCTGTGTAATTTGAGGAGGTGCAAGTCCTAAATAGGTTCTCATAGGCCAGTGGAAGAGAAGAAGAGAACAGGTTCCCCTTCAATGCTGTGTTTAGAGAGCACAGAGCATTTATGAGAGCAACCAACAACCTGGTCCATCTAGACATTTTTTGTTTTTCTGTTTCTCAGTCCTGTCATCCTATTTCATACTTAAAAGGAAAAAAAAAAAATAAATCATCCCAAACTTTGGAATTACTGTGTGGTCACAGGGACAAGAGGAGCATGCAAATACATCCTGAAGAAAATGGTAATTTGTATTTAACATTTAGCCTGAAAGAAGCCACTTTTTTTCTCACATTGTAAGATTCTAATACTGAGCCTAGGAGGCAATCAAGTTCACATATAAAGAGAACAAGATTCTTTATTACCAGTTCTTGGTTGTCGTACAGCACCTAGCAACAAAGCATTTTAGTGTTCAAACAAAACACAACTCACAGAAACAAATGCTACTTAAAACAACTTATCAAAATAATGTTTGAATGCACTGTTATTCAGCATTTTAAAAATTTTTTTCCTAAGACCAATTCAGAGGTGATTGACTTTACTGATGCATGTAAACTAACAAAAGTAAGGGAATGTACTGCAATCACTGTATTACTCACAAGCTGTGAACAAGGCAAAAATAAAGTGTGTATTAACTTTTTATGCATGTCTAGCATAATGTAATAAAGCCTATGTTTATTTCAGAGGGAATGTATAGCAAAAGTAGTGTTTACTGAACGACCAACTTAGATTATTATTCCGTGCACTCGATTTTATTCATAAAACCAAAAATCTTCAAACTCTACAACTTGTAGTAAAATTCTACTTTGTCTATTCCAAAGACAGAACTATTGAAATGTTATCTTTAGAACAGCAGTCACACAGTAAAGTCTGCAACAGCGAAACCTGATACAAAACCAATTGATTTTTCCATAGCCATGGGACTTAGGAAATTTCAGGCACTAGAAAACAGCCTTCAGATTTTCTTTGCTACTTTTTGAGTGCTGAAGTATGCTACACAAACCTACTTGCTTCAGTTCTCTGCACTGAGTGATTAAAATGCAGAATTTTTGAGAGCTATATAGTAAATAAACCCCTTCCAGCAGGAACAAGCCTCCAGCTTCAACTTGTATTTGTAGTAACATTTCACCAAATCTTTCAGACTCCTTCTCTTCTACTTGCTCAGAAACATCTGTCTCAAGTCCTTGTTTCAAAGTACCAAACTGCAGGAAGGAATATCAAAAGTTTTTATGTGTTATTTTCCTGTAAGATATTGTTGTCACTGTTGTGAGATTCTATGTAAAAAAACAAACAAACAAACAACAAAAGAAAACAAAAAATCCAACATCCATTTAAAACTTAAAAACATGAAAGCAGTTATTTATTAAAATATTTTACATGGATTTGAAGCAACTATATATATATATTTAAATAGTTTGCTGAAATATTTACAGATTCCTTCTTTTATCCATATTTTAGAAATGCTTCAGGAATCTTTATGTTCATCACTTACATTAGCAGGACAAGGACCTTCAGGGCACTAATCTCTTCAGATAGTTTTCTCAATTCCTTCTGATTAACTTTTAAGATTTCTATTCTTCCACCAGAAATTGGTTGCAGTCAAACTCCTCAGTTCCTTGATAGAAATCTGACATTCTATCAGAGTTTACAGCAGTCATTAAGGAGGAAATGGGTTATTTAAGATTAACAAATCACAGGAGACGGTCTCCTTCATTCATCCTGCCAAAAGTTAACTAATTAAAAAAATCCTGTAGTTCATGGGACAATCATTATTCCTCTTTCCTCTTTCATGGGACTGAAGACAGAATATGGCTTAAAATCAGTTCTTTCAAAAGGAGAAATACTGATTTAAAGAGAGAATATGTAGACAAGTGTAGATTTAAATCCAAATCCTAATTTTAAAATTCCAGTGGTTAAATTCACCCCTGAGACTGTGAGGCGTTCACTGCAATGCATAGTAACTGCTGTACACCTCAACAGCATTTTTGTAATCCCATAAAATTCTGATTTTTGTCTTTGTTGTTTTAACGTAGATAGTTCAGATGCCTATAAAGTAATTACATTTACAGCCAACTTAAAATGTGTACCAGCAGCCTGACACAGTGGAAACGTTTATATGGTATCAGACAGATGAAAGAGCAAATCCTATTCCTCTTCATTCCGGGTGGTGTTCTCAGCCCTTCCCAGAAGCCTTATCAAATAGATGTCTTTTGCTGTGTGCCTTCAAGCTACTTTGCACAAAGAGGAGGTGGAAGGAGGAGGAAATTCCAGACCTGAAGCATGTGCCACCTTTTCAGATTAAAATTCCTTGTCAGTTGAGTCGTACAGCAAAATCACAGCCAGGAGTCACTTATCAAAAGTCCCACTCACTATCTACCTTGCAGACAAGCTCTGTTAACCATAAAATTAGACATCATAATCTAAAAAGGCTTGGTATCAAAGATTGCCACTGTAAAATATAAATCGGCCAGTGTAATTTCCATAGGAATTCCTCTTTTTTCCTGCCAAACTGATAACACTGAATGCGTTTAGCGCCTTTGAATGGCAAAATTTACATTTTACAGTTCAGTCACTGCTGCTGCAGGTTTAGGTACATGTTAGGCAGGGCCCTGTAGCAAGTATTGCACACTCCTCCAGGGCCACTACTCGAGGAAGGAGGGTTAAGAAGAACCCAGAGATTACTGTTCCCTACCAACCTGCTGGAGACTGACCACAGTCACCAACAGCCACAGCGCCCGTGTCATTCTCGTGAAGTCCTTAAGTCAACTGACCTACTCAAGATGTTTTTCTTAACTCCTGCTGAGTCACATCCACACTGTCACGGCTGTAGTGGTTCCTGGCCAGCTGCAGAGTAGGGCTGCCACTGGAGCCACAACTTATGCTGGTTTCAGAGAGTACAGCTCGTTCCACCATAAATTATTACCTTATTATAAAATTAGATGTCAAAAAAGCCTAATTAAGTACTGCAAATGGGAGCAAAGCAAATGGAAGTAGGTGAAAATATGTAAAACCTTTGGTTCTTAGGTTTGCTTGACAGCATTTTCATGGTTAAATGTGAAATTTGCAGATTCTTGAAGAAGCCCTACTTCTATTTGCAGTAATGGTAAAATAATATATGTCTATTTGCAGTAACGGTAAAGCTAATTCTCTTCCAGTACTGAAGTTCTGAAGTAGGCATTTTGGGTAATTTTGTGTGTCTTAGGAACATTGTTTTCAATTACATACGTAATTATGAAATATATAGTAATATAATTTCTACAGTCCTGCTTCAAAGCATAAAACTAAGCGAGTCAGAAACCTACACAAAGCATCTTGCATATATATCAAATACAATGCAATATAAATACAATAGATACATCCAACTTTCTTAGTGCTAGAGCAAAAGAGAAATCCACTGGTACCAGAGATGCACTTTTGCCCATTTTTTTCCTTTTCTGAAGCACACCACCTACTTGGTAAAATGTAACGGACTGGCAAAATATAATGTATTGTACTCTGGGCTGCTTCCTGGCATGATGTATTGACTGAAGTATTTTTTTAATAATTAATCTTCTCCTGAATGAAATGCTTCCACGTGTATTTAGCAATGTCTCTAGATGCCTTACAGATGCAGTACACATTGCTGCAAAATGAAAACAGGGGGCTGAACTCTCCAATTTTAGGTAAATGGAAACAACATCAGGATTACATTTTCTTAACTATTTAATTTTCCAAGGAGACAATAAGATAACTTGACAGTTTTAGGGATGGAAATGCTTCTAAGCTGCAGGGGTAAAACTCTAAACGAAGGGTTCAAACTTCACCATGTCAATACAGAACTCCAGATTTGGCTCACGGATATGCCTGAAGTCACAATAAGAATACAACATCTGTATGTAGGAAATACTTATGATCCCCACAGTTAGGAGTCTGTATAGAGGAAAGTAGTGATTCCAATAACCAGCATCTGTGATGCCAGTGTCAAGAGCAGGAAGAACATTAAAATGGAATTCATATTCCCTCCCTTCTTTTGTACTTGCTGCAGTTAACAGTTTATTTAATACACAGAGAGGGAGAGTTGAACTATCCGAGCTGACAGCTCCTAGTCCAGGGACACACACTGGGCGGCTCACCCAGCTCCGAGGCAGCGCTGTGCAGCATTCCCGAGAGCATTCCCGAGACAGGGAGCCCTGCAGGGCACACACATGCGCTCCAAGGCCTGCTACACCGAGCAGGGACAGAGCTGAGCTGGAGGAAGCGATCCTGCCAGACCCAGGGTTAGCTGTTTGCCACATTCCATCAACACCTCGCTGACAGCTGAGTATCTCAATTGCCCCGGTGCTGCACGCTCCACCTTTTAGTACCCCAGATAACCCTCCATAGGACAGAGCACACATGGGTCAGTCATAGCGTGTGAGGCCTGAAAAACGATGAGTAGAGAAGATAAGTCCTTTTCTTAGCAGTGCTGCCAGCCCTGAGGCTCTGAAGAGCACTGCTTGCAGCCCTGTCTGCTGTGTGCCACATTTCATTCCCTGCCACAGCCCCACTGTGCAGACACTTGACAGACCAGGACTGTCCCTTTCGTGACACGGACACACATCTGGGGTCATCTCTAACAACTCTCATGTTCCTTCTCTGGCATATAGTCTGGCACAAGAACACCACACCCTGAGACACTGAAGAGGAAAAAACCGAAAAAAAAGCCCCACAAAAAAACCCTAACCCACCCAAACCCCCTCCTTGTCTTTTGCTGAATTTACCAGGTCTGCACAGTGGCAGCTGCAACTTCTGAGGCTGTGATTTGCAACCCAGCCCTCTGTCTACAAATATGGAACAAGAATAACTCTCTCTGGCACCACAGAACACACATTTACTAAACTCTACCATCAACAGATCATGTGACAATAATCGAAAGTGCAGAAAAGATTTGTCATTTGCATTCTTTAAATCACCAGGAAAGAAAATCATAAAATCATCAAAAAGCAACCAACCAAACAAAAAATTCAAAGAACTGTATGTTCACAAACAGTCAGAACGTTATTTTAGCACTGAAACAATATCAGTCTGCTTTTCTAGATGGAGCGTAGTCAAAAAGCTGGCTCTTCAGGGAAAAAAAAAGGCGTTTTAACGAGGGAAGAGGAGAGCAGAGGAGGGAAAAAGAGAAGAGGGCAGAAAAAGGAGGAAAAGTATGAAAAAATCTGAATGGAAAATGTGTTTTCTAGAGGAGTATTTTTTTTCCTCCCATAAAACTTGGTCTCTTGGATACGCTAATAAATGGATTTTGATCATAATTTATTTCATTACCACCTACAAATTGTCCTTACACATTACAGTTTCTCACATCAATCCCTTCTATGAAGACATTATTGCAGACAAATTGCTCAGGAGGTAATCCATTCACACTGGGAAACAAATTATCCTACAACAATATTCTCAGAGCAAAGCCACTACCATGTAAATATCTACCGTGTAATACAAGCACTTAAAAAATTAGAATCTTGCTGAATCAGGACTTAGGCTATGATCTTGTTCCTTAAAAATACCAGTTTATTATCAAAAAGATCTCACTTGACTACATCTACATACTTAAGTCATTTTATATCTATTGGCACTGTTAACCTAAATGGGATTTCACGAATGTTTTTGTTTATTATTTTGAGTAGGACTACAAAAGATTAGGGCTACCAATAGCTTATTCCCAGAAATGTAACTGCTCAAAGCAAATTTACTTAATACCAACATTTTACAGTATTAACAGTTGATTTAAGATGTGATCTTCAGAACAAATCATCATTTTAAAAATAATTCAGTCTTTTTCCTTTGAATAAACTGTGCTTACTGCTTACATGTTTATCTTTTATTCTGCGACACTGAGCGTGAGAGCTGGTTATTTTACAAACATAAGGTATCAGTTTTGATGCATAAACATCATGGTGACTAACAAAACAGAACATCTCAAAATTCTTGGTTTTATGAGAGCTTCAACAAAAGAATTCATACTTTCCTAACAGAGGGACACCAAATGTTTCTGGTGGAAAAAGGAGAGCAGGTTAAGGACAAGCCCTTTCTTGTTATAGTAAATGTGTCAAAATAGAGGCCTGTTACCAAATAAAATACTTTTAAGCCTATACTTCCCCAGAACTCCATAATGACTAATTCCCACTGAACAGGGAAAAGGACAGGAGGACCATCAGTGCCTCAAAAAAAGCATCAGGATGACATCATTGCCTGTCTGCTAGCCAGGAAAGGAAGAGAGGGATTATCTGAATGGTGAACATCTGGATTGTGTATATAAAGGCAATGAAGGATTTTTATACATATTAGTTCACCGAGTTCCACTGAATTTTTATCTTACAAAGAAACAGTAGTGCTACGATACGCTTTTATAATGAAAAAGCAACAGGAATTCCAGTGGTCTGGGTTAGTGTATTAAAAGATACACAAACAGATTTATCATTCAGTGCTTCTTTACTATACTTAATTGAAAAAACTTGGCAGATACTTGAACTTAGAACTCTTTCTTTTTGAATTAAAACAACACAGCTTAGTAACACTGACTTTCTTCTTTCTGTTAGCATTTCAGATACAAAGATTGCAAGTGACATGATTCTGAACTTGAAGTACTGAACTTCAAAACACACTCAGTTCCCCATCCCAGTATTGTAAAGACTGCTTTAAAAAATCTAACATGTGAAGTGTTTCCATTTCCTCAGAATACAACTCAGGCCAAATTTGTATTTTCACATTTTTTTATCTCTAGAGTTGTTGTCCAAAAAAAATCAACTTTATGCTAGTACAACTTTACTCAACTTTATTCTTTGCAAAGAAACTTTCTTACCTTGAACTGTTAAAGTTGCTGATGCCTCAGCTTTTCCAACCATATTTTCTGCAACACAAGTATACGATCCCATGTCTCCTGCCATAACTTTCCTGATTTTCAAGGTATGATCATCACGGATTTCGTATCTTTAAACACATATAGTAATTAACAATGAATAGGAATAATGGAACTTTGTACAATTTCTGTAAAGAGTAAAAATATCACGGATTTGCTCTCAAATATTCTTATTTCTATATTTCCCAAAGGGAAAAAAAGTATAAATATCTATAAAATGATTATGTAAAATAAAGTTTTAAAAACAAAATATATCTAAGTATGTGAAAACCTTATTCTGATATTATTTGCACACAATTGCAAAGCCCTAATGCAGAACATCTTAAGAATTCTTTTAACAGGTAAATATAATAATAGCTATTATTCTCCCTACAACTTTTCCATCTGAATGAAAGATTTTTTTTTTTTTTAACATGGTTGAAAAGAAAATATTGTTCCAAAGAAAATCAGAATTGCTTGAACGTCAAGGTAAATCACAATTCACTCTCTTTTTTTTATAAAGAACAATGTGGCCTTCTACCAATTTCTCTCCTTTCATCACGTTTCTCTCTTCTTTGTACAACGCAGTCAATGTGTTTCTATTTATGGTAAGTAGATTTTTCTCTTAAAAATGATAGTTTTTGCTAAAGCTATAGACTAGATTATCAAGAAGGTGCATTTGTTGGTCAAAGTCAACTTTTAAAGGGTTTCTTCTTTCAGTCCACTCCCCTAGTAGTTTTTTAAACTCATAATTAGGATTTCAAAGAAAGTAAAAAGGTATTTAATCTACCTGTATATCTATCCATCTATCACAGGATGTATTAAGGTGTTTTATTTTTTTGGCTGAATTACAGCAATGACAATAAAAGTAAGTTCATTGGAAACCTAACAAAAGCATGTATAACCAAGGCAGCTTTTCTGTTTTTGATGCTGTATCTTTTACTATTTGTTATACATGCTCCAAAACTTTTAGTAATCACAATCATCTGACTTTGTCAGGTGAAGAATTAATCTGTATCTGGTATTACTGGCTGAACTTGGTTATTTTTTGTTATATTTGTCACTTGTTGTCACAGCAAAAACTTGAGAACAGGTTGTTGTTAAGTTACAACATAAACTGTAACTTCAGCTAGAGCAGAATGGTAATTAGAAACATCTCATTAGATCAAGCCAGGCTTTTTGTACTCAAGACAAATAAATGCCAGCTGTCAGTTGTTGAATGGCCCCATCATAAACCAAGCTAGATGTCACAAAAAGGGTAACTCCAAGTACTGCACCTTGCTTTTGGTAGTTCCCCATCATCTTTCCTCCATCTCACGGTAGGGACTGGGTCACCTCTTGCCTCACACTTGAACTCCGCACTGTCATCCACAGTTACCGCCAAATTACTTGGTCTCTTCACAAAAGATGGTCTCTCTAAAGGGAAAGGAAAGCAAAAAAAAGATTAATCCAGCAGTTCTGTGTCCCAATTGCACAGCATCTCTGTGAGGCTGCTCGCAGGTGCCAGCAGCAGCAAGTGTTCCGTGAAAGTTCCAATGCTGCAGTAGAAAGGCAACGTTTTCTTGCACTAGCACACATAAAATAAAACAAGCCAAAAAACCCCAGAATGTCCTCTCTGTAATTTTTGTTCACATAAATTGCTGTTATCCCCAACTTATATTATAGGACATGGATGATCCAAGTCCTGGCTCACCAGAGTCAGATTAATTGCCGCATATTTATCCTCAGACTTTCTGGAACAAAATGGGATCTCAGTACAGGCTGTGCTATTCTGGTAAACCCAGATACTACTGCAAATTTCAGGAAAGGTATTGATACACTTTTCTACCTGTAACAGGGTTCAAAGCTGTGGGTTGCTGGGCTATTCACACTTTCATAGTCCCACACCAGGCTGCAATGCAGTGAGGTTTGCGCACTCACAAGGATGAAAGCGGTTTTAAACAATTTCTGGAATATTCCAGGAATGACCCATCTAGAAGAGCAGCACCAGATGACAACAGCATGTCCATAAAAGAACTGGGAAGGTTTAACAAGAGAGTGCAGGGAAGGTTTAACAGGACAGTGCTTGGCAGGCTCCTTTGCCTAAGGCAGATGAACTTTTTGTCTATAAACCTGTGAAAGCTCTGAGGGAGTTGAGAAGGCAGCTGCATGTTTTGACTTGTATGTATTAAAGATATAAATATCATTCCCTGGAACTGGAAGAGTCTGAAGCCATGGGCACCATCAGAAAGTGTGAATACCCAAAAATACACCACAAATTTCTCATAGGGGTACAAAAGCACCAGACAGAAGGATAAAGAGACAATCAAAACCTACTACCAGTAGGTTTGAACTACCAGTACTACTACCAGTAGTTCAAAAACTACTTAGGTGGAAATGTGAACTGAACAAAACCCTATTAAAAAAGCTTCCTTTATTCTCGAGGATGTCCAGACCAGCTGGACAACTGTGTCGTAGAAAACTTCGCTGGCAATGCTAGGCAATAATGTTAAATGAAATAGCAAGTTGATCCTGAAGCTGTCAGTTCTAGCCTGGGTTCATATACAAGAAGTGAGAAATAAACCAGAGATCTACAAACATAAATCTAGCTGTGAATGAAAAAGATACAAATATAGACAATCCCCTGCCCTGGCCCCTTTCTTGTAGGTGCTGAAAAAACAAAACCTGAATGTAAGAAAATAACATTCCAGATTAAATCTCAGACTAAGAATAGTTTCAGGAAGAATATTTAACTTAACCATGGAAGAGAAAAAGGACTGATCTGGTAAGCCCAGGACTGCTGCCCAACTGCAAAATCCACAAGAGGCACATTGTTCTCTACATCAGTTTCCTGAAGGAAGAGTAATGGACTTCCACGAGTCTTTGTCTGCCCATTCAAAACACTCTTATTCAAATGCAGAAACGGATAAGGGAAATCAGCACTGATTTAAGTATCTATCTTTGTCACACGACTATTTGGTACATCCAAGGAAAGCTTAGCAAGGATCACTTTGAAACTTTCTAATATTACAGTTTCTGGCACACAATCCTCCCTCTGATCTAAAGCAGAGACCTAAAAGCAAAAGTTCAACTTCTAAATAACCAAACCTCATAAATAGAAGATTAATGTAGAAAAATTTTAATATATGAAGTCAGCATATTTCTCATGCTTTTTCACGCATATCCAAGTCTGGGTTGAAAGAATAAGGTGTATTAAAGATTTCTAGACACAGACTGGGTAAGACATTCAAAGCCTTACTGTCCCATTTTGAAACCTCACTAGTTTCCCCAGGCTGAAAATCAGAAATATGTTTGAAGGGAACACGAGATGAAGAAAAAGCCAGATAGAGCTCTGCCTGCAATGCATCCCTCCTACAGGTGTTTAGCAAGAGCTAAGTATTTTTTCTGCCTAGATTACCAAATAGTCCAGACCATGATTCCCTGGTAGCAGACTAGTGATGAGCTATTAACTGGTACAGTTAAACAGGAGCCTGCTGCCAGGACTTTACTCATGTAATTACAACTTACTTCCAATTCCAGATTTTGCTTGAAAGGTCTAAAAGTTTATTTGACAATAAACTTCCTCCCCAAGTGCTTCAAAAGTGTTGATACAAAACCAAACTGAAACAGTACAGTAGATCACAAAGTGTTCCTTAGCTTCCAAAGGGTTAGACACTACAATCTTCATGGATATTCAGTTTCAACAACTTTAAGATGGCCTAAAATCTGGTTTTATTAGGGAAACCCCTGCTTCACACAGAACTCTAAAGAGGTCTTCAAATTGCCTGAGTCCTAGCTCTACAAAGTAGTGAAGACAGATAAAATTGCCAAAGACTGATAAGATAGCTTTTAAACATGAATTAAAGAAAAATAAAACCAACAACAAACTACTAATACTGCAGCAGCACTGCGATGGAAACCAGTGTGCTATGAACCAGGGCTTGGATAGTCTCATCCTGTAAAGTTAAAACACCTATTTCTTCTTCGTTAACAACTAAGCTATCTCAAGCCTCCTCTACTTAAAAGTAAAATGGGACATATTTTGGAGGAAAACCACCTAAGCTGCATCTGTAGTGATCATGAGGGAGTTCTCCCATGCTGAAGAAACTCTGAGATTGCCCTTGGAGTTACAGCTTCCACATTGAAGTAACAACAAAACATGCAATTTTCAGCTAAGGTCAGTTATCTTACACGAAAACAAACTTTTTGATGCTCAGAGGGACTATCAATAGGATCACTTGAACAAGTAGCTTTATAACACTCCTATAAATAAAAGGATAATTATTCAAAATAGAAATTTAGAAGAACTCTGATTCTCTCAAGTAAGATGGAAAAATTAAGCCTCTGCTTTTTAAAGTTGTTAATTTTTGTTTTGCTGTTATTTCACAATATTGATGCAGTCATGGACACTGGAACTGTTTACAGTTTGAGAACTAAGTACAAAAGCATCTTCTGATAGCAAAATTTGTCCCAGATGGGCTGCAGAGCCATTAACTGCCTCCTATTTGCCAGAACACAACCATGAGAAAAACATTTTCAACACTGAAAAGGAAATGGATGAGAATGATCTTTAAAAAAAGGCTTACCAGGAAAAGCCAAAGTTGGACATTTTCATCAACAGAGTCTTAAAGGAGTTCTTACCCAAAACAGTGAGCTCTGCAACTTCACTTTCACGTTCTCCAACCATATTTGTTCCAACACAAACATATTTGCCAGCATCATTCTTTCTCGTGTATGTGATCATCAGCTTTCCTCCTCTGATCTAGGACAAATCAAGGATAACAAAAATACTTTAATATGAATTAGCGATTGAGTAATAATATCTTTAAAAATATTTTGTACAGATAATGAGACAGAACAAGCCATCAGTGATTTCCCAAATCATACCAAAAAAGTGGAAAAAAATCACTATTAACCTCATTTCCTTCTCTTATGCAAAAAGCTTGCCTTTTAGTTTTACATTAGTATTTTAAAATCCCTGAGATTTGGACTCCTGTTACTTTTTTCTTCATTCTGTGTAATGTAATGCTGGCTGTTCACCAGTCTGTTTATTGCTTGTTAGCCACAAGGACTACAATTCCTTCCTACGTACTGATACAATCAAGAGGAGAGTAAAAATTAGCACGAGACATAAATCTCATTTTCACATCAAGTGCTGCAATTACTTTTTTTTGACAAGAAATATGTGCATGCTATCCTACTGCTGGTCGTGCTCATTATTATTCATGAATTTTGTGTTTGTTTTGGTTTTCATTTCTTAAGGAAGTGAAGAAAATTCTTTATTCTTTAGTTGTTCACCTTTAAATAAGTAACTTTAAAGGCTGATAAGCAGATGAACGGAAGCAATTAAATTCTTACTGGGAAATGAATAACATTCTGCTCTTAATTTTGAATTCAGCTTTTGGAAGATAATGGAATTCCAGCAACCCCCAAATTAGAAAACATAGTTACCTTTGTGATTCCAAATCTTATTATTTTATATAAAAATATACATTAAATGTATATGAAAATATCTGATCTTCCTTTAAAAGGATTTATTCTCTTGTTTTATTGACCAATTGGATGAACAAGTTTCAAAGTTCACCAAAACGCAGGAAAATTTGCGTGGGCAGCTGAATATGTACAGTGCTTATTTTAATACACACAAAAAGTTAATTACATAAATTACATTTTGAAGTGCACATATGCTTATGAGCCAAATCACTTATGAAAACCACTGCAGTTCAAGGCACGGGTGGAAGCAGACAATAAATGAAAGCCACATAAGAAGCTCCATGAAAGGGTCTCATGCGGTCAGCGACAAGGAGGAGAGTGTTCTCAACACGAGGTATTTAGCTCGAGTTGCCTGCAGCTAGAAATGTATCCCTGGAAATCTGACATCTCGAGCGGCGTTGGGCTCTTATTGTCGTTGTAAGATGTACAGGCACAAGGATGACAGTCAGTTATTGAGATAAATGGACGTGCACGGCGAACGCAGAGAGCCTCGCATACAAATTTCATTCTGTTGCCTTTGGCACTCATTGCTCGAGAGCAGAAGAGATATGTCCTTTATCACTCAGAAAGCTAGTAATGCTGAAATTTCAGTGGAGATTTGAGGCATGAAGAATGAAAAAATAAAGGTGACCTGCAAATAGACATTTTTCAAGTACCTACGTGCATTTTTAGATTGCTGACTGCCTGAACTGGAGAAGAGAATGTAAAATATAACTTGAAGTCTATCTATATTTATTCCTGTTTTACATCTCCCTAAATCACGGAAAGCAATTTATTTTCCAAATAATGTATGCAAAGGATTTAAAAAAAAAAAAAAATTAGAATAACTTTCACTTGCATTTAGGGGGATTTGTATATCCAGATACATATGCAGAAATATATACCTTTCATGTATATAAATACTGACTGCACTGGCTGTAACAAAGAAATGTATTTACATATCACAAGAATTTACCAACTCATCTGATGATATCAAACCCATGAAACTGAAAAAAGTGATTTTTGTACGTCTTCAGAGCCTAAATCCTAGTGACATTCAGTAGCATTTGTGCTCCTCTGTTATTTTATCACTTCTGAAAATCCCATCCAAATCCACTACAATATGACACAACTGCATATCTTGCACAAATTGTAACCTTAAGCAAGAACAATCCTAGGAATTTATTGTAGGAATAGCTACAAGACTCTCTTCAAAGCATAGATGGAGAGGAGCATTAAAGCAGAAACAGATGAAAAACTAAAAATCATTGAAAGCTGCTTTTCTTGGAAGTTATTTGAGATTTAGGTAAAGAAAGAGATGCAGAGGAAACATTCCCTCATGGATGTTGAGGCAGACTTCCTGAGATGTGACATGCATGCTGAAGGAAGCTGTGCTTACAAGATGGAATTCTGAATGCATTTGCAACGGGGTTTCTTTTGTTTGGTTGGCCGGTTTTCTTAAAATATGACAAGGGTTTGCAACTTTAGCTACAATGATGGTTATGCCACATGGAATTGTGATGAATTACACAGCTACAATGAAATGTACCATCACTGGATGTGGAATTACACGTGTCTGTAACTGGAGCAGTCACAGATGGCCAGAAGGAAGTGAACTTCTGCTGGTGGGTAACTCCCAAAATTCTTCATTACATTTTTAACAGTTGGGTACCCACCATCTCAGTAAGATTGATCAAGCCCTTCCGTTTATTAACAAGACACTGCAAATGAAAACTGCAGCCACGGAATATTTATGTTGCCTATATGCAATATTTCTCTCAGCAGGAAATCCCAGAAATACCTACGGACTGTAGACCAATGGCTTTGAGTAAGAAAGTACACAATGAAAGACATGCATATGAAATTTTGGTAGGAACACATAAAGAATCACTGCTGAATTTGTCTAAGTTCATATCCAGTAAGACCAGTTCATATCCAGTATTTAGAGCTGTAAACAGTCAATGCTCCTTTGGAGACAGTATCTGAAATCCTGCAAATTATCCTGTGTATACTTAACAGTTAATGAAGGCATTTTAATTTGAGTGCTTTGGCTCTTCTTATATTTTTGCCCCTGCCCCAGAATACACCAGCTGGACTTTATAGCAGCAAATGATATAACGGTTTGAAAAAGTGACAGGCAGTGTACCATTACATGCCAAACCTCCTGAAGAGTTGTGACCATAGTGAATACCAAGAGAAGTCCTTTCTTCCTGGTAAACAAGATGTAGAAAAGAGTTTTATTCCACTGCTCTGGTAGATGTGGTGTGTCGTGGGAAAAGAATCGCTTTGCTAACTGCCAAAGCTTAAAGTCTAATTCTGAAAGTAAGTGTCATGTTTCATTTGCAACAAAATGAAGCCAAGGCACTTTTTGACTTTTCATGCCCCTTCAGGATTTTGTTCTATGCCTACCAGCAAATCTATCAGGACTTTGCAAGCAGGATAATACAAGAATAGCACTGAATTCTACTAAGAGAAAAAGATTGTGATCAGCCTTTGACAGATGATCTTCAGCTGCCTGTAACATGTATGGATTGTTGTATGCATGCTAAGAGAATATATGACAGTATGGTGGCTTACAAAGACTTATTGACTATTTTCTATGACCTGCCTGCCTGCCCATATTTTGCTCCTCATCAGTAAATTGTTCATTCAAGCAAGTCCACTTCATTTATTTCTTTAAACAATAGTTGGAGATGTTCATACAGAAAACTCTAGGCACCCACAGAGTTAACTAGGTCCAGAATTGTAAATTATGGCCACCCAGCAGCAAAAAATCATATACAAATAATGAATCAAGTCAGTCAGCCAATAAATCAAATCCATAAAAACTTACCCAAGGGTTCTACAACATACCACCAAGTATTCAGTATAGCTGTACACACATATATTCTTATTCTAAGACCATATTTTATATACCTATATGCGTTGTGTATATGTGCGTAAATTTCTGTATGTATAAATCCATACCCATCTGTCTGTGTTATGAAATATTTTTATATGTGTGGGTGATTCATTTACTTTTCACAGAAATGTGGTATGAAATATGAGACAGAATGAAGCCCTGAGAGAAATGCTTGGGAAGTCCAAATATAAAGGTGACTGACATTCTTTTTAACTTTCTTTCAGTTCCTAGTTTAATTCTATTTAACAAATGAAATCTGCTCTGATGTAAAATAATTCTAAAGCAGACTTGAATTCATAGAAAAATGGAATTTAGACTGCACAATGTGATACTGACCTCTGTTTGTATAGCCAGGGTTTCTGCTTATATGGTATCACAAATTTCATATATTTCAGTCTTCTCCAGTACACCATGCCCAACAACCCATTTTCTTTAAACTGAAAGTGGTGGGCATGTGATATTAACCTGTCAGACACTGCCTTTGCTTTAAAATACCATCTAATTATAAATAACAATATAACAGTCAAAGTACAAGGTGACTACAGGCAATTGTAACTAACAGTGTCATCAACAATATATCCTAGTAAAATGGAGCTTTTATTTCTTAGTTAAGAGACACAGAGTTTGTTCATTCCCCTCTATGTGGTCTAGCACCCCAAAATATCCATGACGACTTACCACTGCAGCAGAGGCTGTAAGGCATGGAATGTCAGCAGTAGAAGGCAACTTTGCAGTTTGAACAAAGTTGAACAAAAAAGAGTACAAATGACTATCTACCTTAAATTTTTATTTAAACATTTGTATCTTGTTACAAGCCTTGTGAATCCCATGTATTCTTCCCTACCTATTATAGCATGCTTAAATATCAGACACTAGACATCAAAATGTGTTTGGAGCAGGTCTTCAACAATGATTAAAGTTTGTTCCTGTTTAACTTCAAAGTTCAGACAGAGGCGTCTGTCCTGCTTTCCATTCCATTCTCTGGGACCCCAGGAAGGTACATGCTGCCTCCTCCAGATCAAACACACAAAAAATTCTATTTGAAGGTAGTCTGAAACATTCTTTCAAGTGGTCTTCCTGTGCTGTAAATCTGTCATGACAAAGTGCAAGTCAATTGTTCCCCCCTACCATACAGACCAACAAAACAGCCTTGCAATACTGACAGGCCTGAAGGTAGCCTAAAGGATGGTGCAAAAATGCATAGGAAGGTGGCTTTACGTAAAAAGAAAGAGCATTTAAGGTAGATAAAATGACAATAGATTCAAGCTGCTGCTTCTGGCACCCCTGCCAATCTAGCTAGGACACATCAGAGTCAGAATCAGATTCAAGTCCGCTCATAAGACTACTTTTCCCACTTCTATGGCCTCATTATTAATGGCTGTAACTACAAGAAGATGGATATCTACAAAGGCTTAAGGGTTATCTGTGTCCTGAACTGCTTGGTGAATTCAGAGGCAGCTGAGAGTTATTCAGCCCTTGGCATTATCACAAGACACCAAATATCAGAACTACCATGTGTTTGATACTTTACCCAACAAGACTGTGGAAACAGCCAAGACATATGCAGAATGTCATAAATCAAATCCAGAAAAGAAAAATCCATGCCTCAGTATATGCAATTTTCAGAAGTTTAAAACTGTATTAATCCAAAACTAACCTTCTATAAACATTTGCCTTTTGTTAATCACAGAAGATTTAATTCAAAATAATCTGTATTGGCTCATTATTAGTCAGAACTAATTTCTGAACAGATAGCTATGTTTATATGACAATATTTGAACCAGTAAAATACCTGAAATGCTTTCACAGCTACATTACAAAACATTTACTATGCAATACTTCCTTTCTTATTATAAACCAAGATTAAAATCCTATGACAAAAGCATATTACACCTATCTTCATGGCCTTAAATCTGCTCAACAACTATCACTAAAAAAATAAAAAAAAGAAGCAGCAAATGCTTCAGAAACTGTTTTTCACATTGTTATTTACTAAGTGCAGAAAACACACCAAACTCAACTAATGGACAACACATAGGCACATTCTGTGGGTCACTAAAAATGTATCTGGGACTAGGAATCTTTCTGCAACACCCAAAGAAGGCCCAGCATGGGAACGATGTGTGACAACCATGATACTTCTGTAAAACTGTAAATTTAACCTCATGCATAAATCTCCTCTGGATGCACTGGTGCATATGTAGCTTTCACTACAATCAGTGATTGAAATCAGAAATAAAAGTGAACTTGAACTGAACTCAGTGTCTGGTATGTCTTCATTTCTCTTCCCTTAAGCAAGTCAGACGATTTGAAGTATCAGTTACACAGGAATTTTCTTTTAAGCATCACCACTGTGTTATTTGCACACCTCCAAGGATAAAATCTCAGACCAGCCGGGGTTAATTTGCCACACAAAACCTCTCAGTTTTTAATTACGTTACCTAAAGAATCACAAATGTAATATGGAAAAATAAGACTAACAAACCACAAATTTTAAAACATATAAAAAATCCTACCTGGTAACCATAAAAGAAACTACATAACCCAAATCTCCAGAGGAATTTAGCAGCCTGTTTCCCACTGCGAGTGCCCACACCGTAAAAGACAGACCAAGGTCACTCTGAGGGGCTGTGTTAGAGTCACCAAGGATGAAGACAAGGGTCCATCCGAGGGCCCACCTACGTGACCAGACCTGACTCTGCACGTGGCAGATCATACCTAAACCCTGCAGACAGCACCAGGGGTGGGGGGAGGACAGTACAACCACCATGCCATTCCCAAGGGGTCCAGACTGCTGCTGATTCCAAGGGGATTTCAGTCTCTGTCATTGCAGGTATTGATGTCTTACCTTTTTAAGTCTGGAGTTAATGTTGGCAGGATGACAACATGGATTTAAGACAACTGTATATTATTGGGTGTATTTCATCAACAGGAAATTTCCTACTTTCCCCTAAGAAAAGAGCAGCTGTGCGGAGCACGAGTCTTCAACAGCAGAGTCCTAACTTTCAATTTCAAATTTTGGAAGGGTAAGTGGGTAAAACTTCACTGAGACCTGTAATCTGAAGAAAGACATTTCTCAGAGTGCAGATCTCTCACAGCCACCACGCTAAAATATGGGATTTTTCAAGGTCCTTGTAGAGGGTCTTCTAAAGGGAACTGTTATGACAGGACTCACATTATCAAGAGATTTGAAGCAAAAGTTCATAGGTCTTCCTTTACCATGAGCTCCCACAAGAAACTGAAAGGCCTTCAACATGCAACTCCTAGACTCAGAAGTACAATTGTGAAGCAACAACAAAATTGTCACAGTTTGAGAAGAGAGAATAGAAATTAATTATTCTCATTTTCCTCTCGGAGCGTCTGTGCAGCAGGTCATTATTTTCAGCTGTGGCTTCAGTCACTCTGGGACCTTCTGAGATGCAGCAGTTGTGGCTCAGACTCCCACTTGTCTTGAAGAGAAGGCACATCCCCTCTGCCCATTGCTGGCTCCTCACTCAAGGGGATGCAAATCCCAGCCTCCCGGATCCTTCCCGTGACCGCTGCACTTCCTGCACTAAATTGCCTGTGAAAGCTTTCCTCCCGTGAGCTGGCACAGCAGCTTCCCCAGGGAAGAAGGATTTTCTCTGTTCCTCTGGGGGTAAACCTGAGCTCTTTATGGCAGAGAATACAAACTGAGAACCAAACTAAGCAAATAAAATTAGTCACAGGTGACAAAAATGCCATGGATTCTTTCATACATTTCCCGGTTTGTATTTCGACAGTTTTAAATTTTGAGACAGATTCAACTTCTCATTCAAAACATTTTCTTTCAAAACTTTATAATCAAGTTTACTTCCAACAAAAGTTTGGGACTTGCCAACTAAACACTACAAATAAACAAGTATTTTGCAAAACTAACGTTGTAAAAATATAAAATGTTTTCTAACATAACAAAAAAGCTAGTGATTCTCTGACTTTCGACCAAGATGACATGCCATGGAAATGAGACCACACTTCAAAAGAAGCATATGAACTCAAGTTTCTATTGCATTTATCCCTGACTGAGCTTAAGCTTAGCAGAACTCTAACTTTTATAGTAAATGCTGGACATACAAAGTTGTGAAAACATTAAACCTTTCACATCATTCATGGAGCATTGTCACAAAAGAGAAACATATGCACCAGAATGCTCATTTTTCATGAACAGTTAAACACGAAAGTCATATATTAACCTGCCACATTTCACTCTTCCATCAGCGATCACAGCAGCTCTCGTGACTGCAGCACATGCAAATCACAAATCACAGTTTTCCTTGTATTTTTTGCGGTCTGCACACAAGCCTTGTGTCACAGGACTGAGGCAAAAACCCACAGTCACAGGCAACCACAAGCAAATCTGAGTGTAACTTTCATTATTAGTGAAAGAGCACTGAAACGCCGCTGGGCTAGACATTACAGCTACAGAAGGGCCCCTCTCGGAAGATGCTAAAATTTAAACTTACAAAGAATAAGGAGGAGAATGTATGCACAGGGAGGCAAAGAGCAAATCCCCCAATTTCCCCAGCTCACAGAGCAGCCCAGAATCATTATTTCTGTGCTCAGCTTTAGATCCTCCAGAGAGACTCCACAGGCACGGAATGACCTGCACATCTCAGTGCATTCACACGTGTTCAGCCTTCGGTTGCCACAGACTGTACAACACGATCTGATCCTTAGCAACACACAGCGAAGCCAGGAGCTACTTGGAGTTCCTTTTACTTGCAAAATAAGCCAGCACAGGTTGCAATCAACCAGAACAAAGCATACACTGTTCTCATTCTCTGTATGTCCTGGGAATCCTGCTCCTTGATGCTCACATGTTTGCCCCTGCCATCCTTTGAGTGCGATACCCCTGAGCGCTGCTGTTCGTGGGTACTGCCAGGCTGGACACTGAGGAACGCGCTCCAGTGGCAGCAGGAACAGGCTGCCTTCCAGTCGGGCTCTTCCCACTCAGCCCTCGCCTCTGGAGCAGCAAACCCTTATTACTCAGAGTATAAATGGAAGTGGTTACCCAGTGAAAAGCCAAAGAGAATGAGGAGACTGAAGCCTGAAGAACGGAGCCTCTCGCCTCGCCTCGTCTGCTCGCGGCTGGGGGCTGCCCGAGCCATTCAGGGGGGCTCTGGAGCCCTGCTGGGATAATTGCTTCCTTTGCAGCAGTTCCTTGCTATTCTTCTCAGATGCCACAGTGGGTTTAAACTCCCGGCACAATTTTTGTTGTTGTTAAAGGGGCATTGTAAACGGCACCAATGGAAAAGGCTGAGAGAGGAACGTGGCTGGAAAGGGGGAGAAGCTGTTCTGGACACTGAAAATACGAGCTGCTCAACTTTTCACATTTGTATTTACCAAGCAAAGTAAACTACAATCTAGTTGGCCAGGTTCTATATGGAAATCAGTCTCCTGTTTGCTGCTGTTTGCTATTATTGGAACAGGCTTGTAAAAATGGCAGAGAATTGAAATTACTCTGCACTTTAATTTTCCTGTTTTACCTTGTGCCTGTGTGCATGCCTTTTCTAAAATTAGTACTATCCTAACATAAATGAGAAGCTTTCACATTTTCTGTATGAGCAATGTAAAAAGAAATAATAAAAAAGAAGTAATCTTTACAGAAACATAAAAGTGTTACTTGATCAGATTTCAGTTCACTTGGTACAAATTACCTTTTTTATGACAGTGACAGGAAGTTAAAAACTGCATATGCACTCCCACAGTAAACTTTCTTCCCTGAAAACACAAAAAGAGCCTACACTGTGCTTCCAAAACACACAAATCCAAATATTGAGTCTGAAGTAAACACTTAACTTTTAAAGACATTACTGATTCTTTGCCAGCTACTTAGCATGACAAACAGACAAAAACAAAGTTATACTTTTGCATTTAAAAGACTCATCTACGTCACATTCTGGCCGAATTTTTCAAAACCACATGGCAAAATTTAGGAGTCCTTGGCTGCTGGGGAAGGTGTGAGGTGGTCAACATTTCTGCCTGTCAGATGGACATGTTGACATGTCCAGGTAGTTGTGTTTGCAATTCAGCTTTTAAAACCTGGTCCTGAATGCTGATCACTAAAAGGTGCTGCCTGTAGCCCCTGGCACGCAACACACTGAGTGCCACCGCGACCCATCGGGGACCATTCACAAATGGGACAAGTGAGAGCTGCTCTCTGCAGAAAGGCCACCAAGGTCTGAACTCACCACTCCTGAGACACTCTCTGACTCCAATCAGTGCCCCAAATATGTAAAAATATTTATAGGGAAAATGTTTTAGACTGGCATTTCTTTGTGTTGTAAGGAATGCAAACACACACTAGAGAGAGCCAGGTAAAGTGGACCCATGTGAACAGGTAAGGAAGACAGTATTTAAAGTACTGTCTTGATAACATCCATGCAAACAAAAGACCTTATCAATAAACTTCCTTAGTCTTCTTGTCTCCCTTTCCAACACAAGCATTAACAGGATCGACCCCTACTGCAATACATGAACAAATTACAGTATGTCACATCAGTACCCTGATGTCTGCACCAAGGTATAAGCTTACAGAAAGGTTTGTTGACAATAAAGATCACCCTTGTTTACCTTAGAGGACACAGATCCACTGTTTTATCTTATTTATATCCAGAAAAGCTAAATAATTGATATTTGCTAGTCTTGTAAATTGTTTTTTAATGGAAGACTCACAATATGGTTTTCCAACTCTGAATAAACATTCAGAATTAAGGGGTAAAGTTCTAAGGATTCTCAAGTATGATAAATATAAAAAGAAATACTCAGCTAATCTAAGAAATCATCAAGTGTGCATTGTATTTTGCATTGTACTATTAGTGACTGTCCTTGATGTGTTTCAGTAAGACTTTCTAATATTGTTCACTTTGGAAGACAAAAGAAAGCCAAATTCTACTGAAAATGGAAGTCAATCATGACCAGAAAAACAATAATTTCAGAGAATTTTTGATAAAGAGAGAAAAAAGTATTCCAATGATTCTCTTCTCCTTTCCAATAGCTCCATGTGTTATTGTAGATTTGACCAAAGTGCCATAAAATCTTAAATAGATTTGTCCTTTGATGAGGTTCACTTTCAGTGGATTGCAATGAAATACTACATGTTTTTCCAAACCTAAGGTTTGGCAAGAAATATTTGGTAGAATATAGCATGAATATTTTTACTATATCTCAGAAGAATGCTTAAATATTCTTAATTTTCTGAATACAGGAATTCTGGACAATCCTACTAGATTGAAAATTTTGTTCAAGACCCACAAGAACTAAAGCATAAATGCTGTATTACAGATATTCTTACTGACACTTTCAAACATGCATGCAAAAATGCAAAGAACAATCTGATATGCAGGCCAATATTAGAATATTAAAAGATTTGCTGTATTTAGAGTTGCCTTTAATAATGTGTTAGATTTGGATCTTGGCTCACTGTGCAAGTGGGATTGCCTGGAAGTTTACCACAAAGGTATTAGTTTATGATCCTAATGGTAACTTTTCAACAAATGCTTGAGAGAAATTCACCTTGAGGCAGAGGACTGGGCCTGACATACTTGTAGCCCAAGCAGAAACTCTGTCCCTGAGACATAGCAGAAGGCAAAAACCAAAGCAGGGAAAGGGATTTAATAAGATGCACACTTCCTTGAAGAGCAAAAGAAGCTCATTAAGTATGGACTTGGAAGAAAGAAGGTATACATACAGGATTCCACTCAAAGGATATTTCATATGCTAAATTAGTCAGGTAGGCACAGAGATATCAGAGTAGCTTCAAGTGTTTCTTTTTCTGTACAATCATGTGGTTAAATAAACAATACTTTGCCTTTTCAGAAAGCTCTTTTGTAGCACTGTCAACTACTCTTCAAACACTTCCAGGGAAAAACCACGGGATCACACCTAACTGGAGTGAGCATAATTGTTACACTGTTAAAAGTTTTCAGACAAGTCTAAGAGAAGGAAAATTACATAAATCTAATTGAAAGGAGTGATTTAAGGCTTGCTATCCAACAGACTGTGTTCAAAGTGCTAACAGAGAGGACAGCAAAGGATACAACACTATCCCACTATCATCTCAACTCTCTCAGCTGAATGTAAAGTGGACAGAGAATAACTTTGCATATTATTTGAATGCTACAGACTGGTACCTAGGTGTAATGCTTGTAGACTTATTTTCAAGACTGCATTTTGCAGCAAGTAAGAAGCAAAGAATAAAAGGATAAGAACTAGTAGATTATGGGCTGCTTGGGGTTAAAAGTAATCTCCTCCATGAGCAGAAACAAAAAAATCCCTTTGCATTCTCCACTGCACCTGAATAAATACATAATCTTTACCTTATAAAACTTGTCAACACTGGTAGTGTCAATTCTCCAACGAGAATATGTGGAAGTCCTTTGAAACAATGTTCAGAGAGAGAATTAACTGATTTTGGCATCGCTTGGTTTCATTACTTCATGAACACAAAACTGATGGCCATTAACAGCATCCAGAAGGTCTGGCCAATCAAATGGCCTACGTGTTTTATCAGAGGACAATCTCGGGGAAAAAAAAACCACAACAACTCTGCTAAGAGCACGTTTAGAATCACAGAATTGTTAAGGTTGGAAAAGATCTTCAAGATCAGTGAGTCCGACTGTTAACGTACAATATATTAAAAAAATATTGTAATACGTACTTGGAAAATCTGTGTCAACAGGTTTCTCTTATAAAAGAGTTCCCTTGGCTAGTTATCAGTGGCACAGATAAGAACAGTATTTGTAGGTACCATTTTCTGGGTTAGCAAAACAAATCCCATTTTAATTATAACCAGCTTATTATCCAACATGATACCTTAGTAAGAAAATTCCAAATAAATAAAGGGTCCTTAACCTGTCAGTAACCAGATCTTATCCCACAGAACCAATACTTAATGCTGCCATTTAGTCTGTCACCACACACTTTTTTGCACTGTGCAGCAGGTATGAATCTGCCCATTTTCAAATTTAAATAGCATATTTTCAAATTTAAATAGAAAATGCTTCTTCATCTTTTTATTTTTGCTTATAGTCATATGGTTGCTGTTTTAATAATTAAGGAAGAACAGAGATAAAGCTGTAAGTTTTAAAATTTCACATCTATATTGACACAAAATTAGGGAGAAATACAATTCATTCTCAAAAATCAACAAGACATATTCCTATGAAAAGCAATGAGAGACTGAGACTTCTGTTTAAGATGTGTGAAACAGTGTAGGTTGATAAAGGCTCCAAAAGCACAGGTATCCCTAACACCACAAGCTGTGGTGATGTGTTAACCTTGGTGACAGTCAGAAGAGAGGGGTCAAAGGTTCAGCTGGCATCCCTGGGGCTGATCCTTCAAGGTGAATTTGAGACTCATTGACAGGGCAGCCCAGTAAAACTGACACTGCAGTCTAAGAATCGTATATGTTACAAAGATGAGGAACTGCCTTTTTCTTGAACTTGCTAGTCTAGCAGTAGAAAAAATGGTCTTTGTTAAGATGGTTTAAGTAGGGAGAACAGAGTTTGCTACCAGTTGAGATCCTAAAAGTGAACATTTTGAAAGATTACATCTCTTTTTGAATTGAAAATAATTATCAGAGCAGGCTTGCAGGTTAATTGATTCTGGTTGCTCCAGCTGCTCTTAATTTTGCATATTTTATAAATTATTTCCCCATGTCCTACTTAAAACGTTCAGATTGCTAAAGTTAAGGTTTCTCCTCCTGCTGAAAAACCTATTACAACTACCTACCTTTATCAACTTCAAGAATAACAGATACAACAAACGACCTCTTACAACACCAAAGCCTTCGACAATCGATGACAAAAGCAGAGTAACAGCTGTCACTTCCAGTTGTGTAATTTCTAATATTCAATACAGTGCAAAAGGTACTGGCAAGACATGGAATTTTCTTAGCAGAAAGTCTCATTTGAACAAAAACTGAGAATCAATATGCAGTATGTCCACAAAACTCCAGCTGGAATACCTTAAGTGAAGTACCTTAATGACAAACAAGACAATAAAAACAAGAAGTGAAGCAGTAACAACATTAGCAACAAAAAAGTGAAGAATGTCAACTCATTTAGCACTTCAAAAAGAGGCTTCTCTCTTGCTATAAATTATACTATATACTTGCTTGGAAGGGGTGAAATAGTAGTCTCAGGAAAGACAATGGTAAAACTCACACAGATTTCAGTAATGCCAGAATTTCACCCTGAAAGTTCAGGATGTGTGCAAAGTGTATTTTAGTGAAACATGCTAACCATAGCCATTGTGAATGCAAATTTCCCAGGAGCCATAATCATGTGAAGTACCCTACTCTATAGACATTCCTAGATTATTACAAACCCTTGAGATCCTTGAATACAAGAGACAATAATCTCAAAACCACTTTAACACTTCAGCATGTAACTTGAATGATAAAGAGACATTTTTCTTTAAAATCACAGAAAATCTCTAAGTATCTGTAGCTGGGCTAGATCCTGCCAGCATTACACAATCACAAACACCTAGAGTGGAGCATGGCCTGAATATGAAAGTGAGGACATGATTCTACTGTTTTATCTACAAAAAAGAGCCTATTTATGATTTGGGATGCAATAACACTTTGCACGGTGGCACAACACAGTTTTGTTGCAATAGTGTCAGGCTGCTTTACATGTATGAATGAATTCAGGCCCACAACTCACGAAATGCTGAATAAGAAGAACTGAACAACTTCAAGGCTTGCCCAAAATCACACAGGAAGATTGCAGCAGCCCAGCAGTCTGCTCTGCTTAGCTTGCAGACTCCCTACCTCAAGGCAATCTTTCGTTTGCTGCACAATAATTTTCTCTGTAGGAAAATGTTTTGCAGCACACTTCTAGAAATCATGCTGCAATGACTGTGTAGTCTCATGGCAAAAACAGATCTTCTGTGACTCTATTCAGTGTACAGGTCTGCCACAGTGCACAAACACTCATTTCTGGAATACCTACTATACACCATGAAATTGCTTCCATGCAGCTTCTGTGGTAACACTTTACCCTGAACAAGCAATTTCTTTTTCTCCTTGATTTTCATTCGGTCTTACTCCAAAAGAAATGCTCAAACTGAACACCACAGTTCAAAGAAGTCCTAAGAGACAAATGATTTCATATGAATGGTTCAGAGATTGAAATGCAGAGATTGAAATGTGAGGCATACTGGAGGGAAGCCCAAGCCATCATGTCAACATCTTCCACTTTCAAAAACTTGACATTCTGAATGGCATAGACGCTTTGGAAAACAATGATGCAAACCCCCCACAAACTTACAGTTAAGAGATCTTGTTCCATCACCATTTTGTTCAAGGAACCAAACTTCAGATTTTCCGAGGGAAGGCAAAGTTACTTAAGAATAGATATCTCTATGGCTGGATTCAAAATTCAATATATTCCACGTGGCACTAGAAATATTTCGAGATTGACACCATGAAAGCACTTCACTTTCTCATGCTTTACTTTTTTAACAGCATTACTTTCCCTGAAAAATCTGTGGGGTTTATTCACTCTTACACTTATTCCTTTTTGCCCCTCTTATAGCTATAGTGTAATTTATTCTGCCCCATGCAGCCAGAACCAGGAGGCCAAGCAGAGGCAAGTAGACAACAGACAACAGCAACAGACAGAGGCAAAAGCAAAGCTGCTGAGTCAGAAAAAACAAGGTGAGAGATCCAAGTATAACTAACCACCCACACTCCCACGTTAAATAAAGCAACAATCTTCATGTGACCGTGTGCCAAATAGATTCTTGTTAGATAACGATTTTTCAGGAGGGAGGAAAAAAAAATCAATTAATTGCTCAGTGCAGCATGAGTATTAGCAAGAATTATCCTACAGCTAGATCTTTCTCTTTAAAAGAGGACGACAATAAGAAGGCAGAGTTGGCCCTGCATAATATTACACAGGATTGTGGAATAACACCCTGCAACGTGTGTGCGAATCCCACACTACTGCACGTGGTGAGTATCTGAACTTGGCAGTAAGTAATTGTGAGTATATTATTACCTGGAGAGAGAGAAGTACTCTGTTGGGTTGAGGAAACCCAAGAACTGAAAAATTATTATTTTTGAAGTGCTGTGATTTGGACTAGACTTTTCATATAACCAGAAGCATCACAGGAAACTCAGTAAGGCAAAACTATCCAAACAAAGTGAAATAAGCAAAAGTGAAGTTGACAGAACTTTCAAAAAGTAGACCAAAAAATCAAAGCAAACCAAACAAGAAGCTCTAATCACTTACAGCTGTTCAAGGCTCCAAAAACGGGCACTGTTCTTCTCTACTATTTTTATTCCACATTTTTCTTTTGATTATGAGAACATAATATGTGCAAACTCAGCACACAGATTGTTGAGGTTTTATTAAACATGCTTTTAGAGTTAGTGTCATTTTTACTTTACAAAAGTAATTCCTAAAATAAGCATGATACACAATAAAGTCTCAGTTAGTAGTTATCCGATATTTAGATTTTAAGTGACAACATGTGGCTGCTGGGGTGTGCAAGTGACTAGGAATATCAAAAATGCCAAGTACAATCAAATTTATAAGGTCCACTAGAGACTTTCAAGCACAAAAATGTTGGGTTTTTTTTTTTCTCTCCCATCCCCCGAAATGGAGAGGGTTTCAGTGTTTGGAAAAGAGTGAACACAGTGAGGAGCTGGGTTGCTTTGCTTCACTGTACAGACTTGCCACAAATAATACATTGATTTCTGTAGGATATCTGTTTTTTTAAAGGTCCTTCATGCTTTACTAATGGAAATAGCTCTGTATATGAGTATAAAAAAAACCCTAAATACAGTAAAAATAAAGGCTGACAGGTCCAGGAGTCTGCATGAAAGAACCTTGGATCGCAGAAAATTTGTACTGCTGTTGTGCACTTTTGATCTGTAGGGATCCTAAGTCCCACATCCAGTGGACTGAACTCTACTCCGAACACTTTTTCTGCCCGCACACAGGTTGCACACTTCCCACTGTGAGTCCTAATGTTCGGTGTGTCAGACTCATAAAAGCCTCTGAAAGCCTAATTTTTTCAATATTGCTTTGCCATTTATTGGTTTTGCTCCTGATGAGGAATCAGAGAAGGCACAGCAGTCCCTAAGCGGTTGGGGAGAGCAGTGTTTCCAGAAATGGATTTTTAACTTAGAGTAGGATGTCCACACTCTACATGTAAGATTTCCCTGCAGCTGATGAAGGGAGGGGAAGAATTAGCTTTCTAAACCCAATCTTCATCTTTTTTGTCTGTAATATAAGCAAAGGCTCCTTTCCTGACTGCTTAAAAAAACTAACCAAACAAAAATGTTTCTTTTTCATTAGGAGAATAAAATGAATGAAGAAATAATTTCCCTCCCACATCCTTTTTTCATCTCTCTTATTCATCCAAAAAAACCCCCAACAACGAGACTGTCAGCCAAACAAAACAAAGAATTTACTTTCTCAGCATAATAAATCACCTTTGCTCCTAACCATCCATATCATAAAGTCCTACACACCCTGGATAGCTTAAGTAACCTAGTCTGAGATAACAACCACCTGGCTTTTTATTATTTTTTAGGGAGAAGCTTCCCAGACACCATTTCTATAATTTCAGATGGTCCCAGAGGTTCAAAACACTCAATAAGCCATTTTAACAAGAAAATCCTGATAGTCTTAATGTCTAGGCCTGTGGATGTCTCAAAACTCAGATATCTAACACATACTCTATCTGCTGCAGGCATTTATTTTCTTTTACTATCTAGGTCATCAGTTCATGACTAAGGACAAAAGAAATCCGTAGAGAATTTCGACTCAATGAGGAGTTTTCAAATGCCTCTAAGTCCACAGAGTATCTGCAAAAGAGCTCCATTCTTCTTCACTTTACTTCCATAATTGAAAGTAGAAATTGGTGTAAAATAAAGCTGACTGTAAAAAATACACACTTACTTCACATTAAAGGAGTACTTTTCACTACTGCTGGGTGATACAATACTGAGAAACCATAGTTATGCATGTCTAATGCCAAATGTTTTAAGTAGTGAGAAGAAAAAGTAGTGGAAGCAAAGGACATCACTGGTGCGAAAGAACATTTTTGAAAGTTGCAAGAAAAAACAGAAGGAACAGATACTCTTATAGCTATAGGGTCAAATATGATCAGCAATAATTTGGTTTAAAATGCCAGCAGTTTAATGACCACAGGGAGCCTTTTAATCTAACACTGAATTATGATGAGTTTTAATTCCAGTGCTTTTGGTTAGTGTGAATGCAGTCTATAAATCTGATAACCTCACACAGTGGATTACACTACTACCAGGCATGCCTTGGGGAACATGGGAGGTCAATTTGGTCCCAAACGCAAAATCTAGTCCCTGTGACAGCCAGCACAGGCCTGGTGTTCTCCTCAGTCCACAGATGTTTGACATTGGGCCACCTCCTGCCCTGTGTCATGATGCTCCTTCCCTTTCCCCTAATTCCAGAGACCAATATTCTTTGGAGATGTCTGCAGAGAAGTGTGAACCCATGCATGGTCCACCCTACCCAGAAATGTTGCACAGAAGATTAATAATGAAGGGTTAATTCCACAGAAGGGTTAATAATGAGCCATTTAAACCAATCAGAACAACGCTGGGCACGGATTATGACCAAACACTTGAGACTAATGGGCTCATTCCTCATTTTCTTACAGCAAACGGGGAGAGCGCCTTGTCCCCTGAAGAAATGTTCGGGACAGTTGACTGAAAGAGCTGCAGAGAAGAAGAGAATGCCCACATGGGCATTTTCAGGCCGGTTTGGCGCATGGATGGAGACGTCAAGCTCCTTTTCCCCTCAGTGCCACAGGAGCCGTGTGGCCGCATTAGCACCGTGCCGTGCTGGAGAGATCGAGTCTGTCTCTCAGCAGGGCTTATTAGCTCGGGCTCGGCGCCACATTAACTGCTGCCATATGGCTTCTGGTCGACTCAGAGCGAGCGGAGTGAGCTCACATCTGCCCGACAACATCTGCACAGCTACGCTCTTTCAAATGGCAAACCTGAAATACAAGCTGCGAGGGGAGAATCTTGTAATAGGGTTAGGATTTCCAATTCGCATTGACATGTAGAATTCAAGCTCTCACTCTTGGCAGCTGTGGTCAGGGCTGGAAATTACTCGTGGATGTGTTAGAGATGAGAAGTTTTGTTTCAAAGAGTTGAGTCTGAAAAATGAAGTGAGGATGGTAAGACTCCAAGTAGGGTGGAAGAAGCGAAAGAGGAAAATGAATACAAAAATAAAAGTCTGTGTGGTATTTCTCCACTTCATGTTAGCCCAGGCTATTAGGCAGACTTTTTATAGCCTTCCAAGATGAGCGTGGTCCTCTGTAGGAGAAGGCAAGTTTTTTTAGGGCTCAGCCAAAAACCCGACAAACAACATACAAAACAGTGTGACAAATGCTAATCAAAGATCAATGTACCACTGGAAAGAGCTTGGATATGCCTATGATAATAAAAAAAATTACGTGGGAAGTAGCAGCATAGCAGAAGATCCCTGAGAACCTTTTGTCTTAACAGAAAGTGGTTGTGCAGATGTGGAAACTTGAGTGGTTTAGACACGGTAGGGGAAGAGGGAGGCATGCAGAGAGAATTGAGGGGAAAGATGGGAAAGGTGTCACGATGATAAGGCAGGAGACAGCACAAACACATGGCATGGTCAGAATGGAAAAGAAGGGAGAGGTGATCTAGAAGACACACTTTGAAAGATTTGTAGAATCTGGAGAGCAAAAAGATTTCAGTAGGAGCAACAGGGACCCTGAAACACAGCTCTAAGCATGAACACAAAACAACAATGTCACAATTTGGAAAAACCAAGCGGAAGAAACAGCAGAATTTAGAGCCCTTCTCACTATCCGCTGGGACAGCTGTGTGGTTCCAAATTATTTTTCACAATATTTTACATTTTTTTCCCCCTTGGGGTGCCAAGTTAACTCACAGCAGCTCCAGCTGTGTTACCAGGAGAAACAATATTCATAGCAGAAGAAATATAAATCATTAACAAAAACTACTCGTGATCCTTGAGGAAACCACCATTGTAGGGATCAACAGATGAAGGAAAAAGAGAGGTAGAGTGGGAAGCCAACCCTCCCAGGGAGTAAGAAAAAGGACTTGGAAGAAAGGAAATTGCTGGAGGGCAGCAAATACATATCGGGAATCAGAAGAAAAAATACACTTCTCCTTCTAACCCTCTTGGGGCCTATAGGAAATTGCTGCTTGCCCTTTAATCTGCCCCAAAAAAGAAAAACAATTAAAATGAAATAAAACCCTGAACTGTAAGTCCTTGCTCTCTGCTTCCCCCTCACCCCCATTGCTTTGTGAGCTGTGCACCAGGCCATGATCCTTCATGCAGCTCTCCACAGCAGAGACAATATTACCATCAGAATTACAGCTTCTACAGGAATATGCATTCTTTTGCTGTGTATCTAAAATATGTAATTTGGGGGAATGAAGATGTTAAGACATTAATGATCAAGAAATTAATGGAAAAGAGAGTAGGCCAGAAAAAAAATAAAGAAGAAAAATGGAGAATAAAGAAATAAGGATAAACATCTTGAACTAATTTGGAGTGGCACCATAACAGTATGGTTTCTGTCAGGAGCATTGCTGTTGTAATGGGTTAAGACTGTTACTCCACACAGCACACCCCAACAAATTCAATCAGTTTTTGTTTCCTTTCTCTTGATTCACCTCCCCACTGCAATTCTTCCCACTGCAATTTAACTTCAAAAAGACCCTTTCCTAAACAGGGAATTAATTTCTGCTCTTTCCACTGTTCCCTCCAATACAAACAACACTTTCTCTTTCCCTTTCTAACTGACAGTCATAGCAATTTCTTCCACTTCCTTTTTTCTTTCTTCTTATGATCAAGGTTGTGTTGGGATCCACCTCTGTAGTTTTAAACTTGCCAAAGCACAACGAGGACTGGTCTCCACCAAGAAGAAGGAATATAGTTCTCTTTGACAATTCATTAACAAAAAAATTGGGGCAAATAAATGAAACATTCTCCTGTGGATGGTATTGTTAAGGAAGTTTTCCTGTCACAACAGAAGATCAGAAGGCTTTGTTTTCACATTTTGTAAAAACATTTTCATCAGTCACTCATGTAAAAATAGCATTGTGTAAGATGCAATAAATGCTGCACATCTGTGATGTACTATTAAAGGGCCAAGAAAGGAGATGGGAATTGAAAACTTAAGTTGCAACTCATCTAAAATAAGAGTGTAAGTCATTCAAAACTGTTGATGTCACAAGACAGCCACACAAAAAAGGAATGAAAACCTGTATGCATTATTCATCTTGTAACTTTGATCTTTAAAGCTAAGAAACTTGAACAAGGAAAGATAAATGGCTCCTCAAGCTTTTTCCTTTAAAAATCAAATGAGGATGATTCAGGATAAATGAGAGATAAGAGTTAATACGAAAGAGGGGGAAATTGCAATCACAGTGCTGCATGGAAGTTTCAATGCAAAGGCTTTGCTTTTTGTATTCAATTACAAAGGATTTCTTTCTTAGGTACCAGCATCCTTTTTCATGTATATGTAAAAGATTTTACCTATTAAAATTTCATGTTCAGTATGCATAGCTTTTTCTTCTACCACCTACACCATGACTTGATGTGAACAATTAGGAAGCTTTCCAAAGCATGGGCTACTAGTGGTCATGGGGCAGGGACAGACTCAGCTGTGGAATCCTGACCTCCAAACCTGGCTCAAACAGCAACCTGCTCCGGAGCTTATGCAAGATGTGTATGCTTTTTCTCACTGGGAAAGCATTGATAATTACAGGCACTCTGACTGCATCCTGATTTCACTGAGGCTTAGTCAATTATGCAGGCATTGCTGCTAAAATATAAGACAAATTGATAGATCCAAAAGCACATGGAGGTTGCCCTGTCTAGATGGGAGAGCCACAAAATCCTCTTTGAATGCTGTGCGCTCTTGAGAGTCTGTAATTATTGCCAGTTTTTGCCTAAAGATATGCTCAAAGGCCCCACCACCTTGGTTAGATTACTGATGTCAGCATCTTATACAGAGGCAATTGCATTTGGGATTCACAAAGAAGACAGAGCAGCAGCACAGCTCCTTGAGGGAGGCTGTGAGCAAACCTAACGCAGACAGACACTGCCACAGTCATCACAAATCACGGCACACCAGCCATCTGCAGGAACTGCAAAGCCCAGGGAAGAATGCCTTGACTTCACAGCATGCTGCAGGAGGGTTCGCTTATCTGAGCTTCCAAATTGTTACCTCCACATAAGCAGATATCACTAATCACATGATAGAGCTAGGCAGGCTGGGTGGATGCAAGCACACGTTGTGAGGTGGATGAAATGGCTAGGGAATGAGGTGAGGATTTTATGGCATTTTATGGCATTTTATGGCAGTGGCATGTGGTGGGAAGGCAGTGGGAACACCACTGAAGAGCCGTGGGAGGCTTCTGGGGTACAGCAGGAAGATGGATGAGAAGTGAATGGACGCACACTGGATTCACAGGCTCACAAGCAACCAATACTCGCTGTGATTATTGTGAGTGCCTGAGCAAGTCACTGCTAATGGCACTTTCAGCCACTGACACTCCTGCCAACTGCATCCAGACAAAATACATTTGGAAAGACCAAACCCAGTGATTACAGCAGTCAGCAGAAACTGCACAGATTGCACTTCCTCCTCAGCCTGAGGGAATGCAAACTCACAGCTTTTGGCACCAAGGTGACACCCGTGGCTACACCCTAATGACACTGTGCTGCCATGCAAAAAAGATGGCTAGACTGGTGGGGCTGGGAGCAGGGTTGATCCTGATGAGGATACCTGGAAGCCTGGAGTCCTGTCCTAGATCCTTGCTCCAAGCAATGGGTGGGTCTATGAACTTCACCGATGCCGAATGTGTAAAAAACCAGGAAGGGCTGGAAAAAGAGCTAAGAACTTCCCCACCCTGGTGCGCTCCCTTCTCTCTCACTCACGGGCAAGACCTTGCATCTCCTTTCGCCACCATGTCTCAGCTCCAAGAGGAGCGCCACACAGCCTCTCCTAATGCAGATGGATCATGTAAGAAACTGGAAAAATACATCTGAGCTTTGCACTGTTCGCAGTGAGAAATTAGAGCTATTCACTGGACGGAGCTGAGGCACTCCTTTTCAGCTATACACAGAGTACAGGAGGGATTCTTGATTCCAAAGTAATCCCAGGAGAAAAATTAACTAGATGAGCAAGGAGTCACGCTAGTTCTGCTCTGTCCTCATGATAACTGCTTTTCAATTCAATAAATTAAGCTAAAGATAAGCATTTGCTTCACAGGCAAGACTGTTCCAGCTCAATTTGTAATATCTGGAGAGGGATTAGCCACATCAAGCATATGCTTTGATACCACGGTGTAAAGAACACATATGAGGAAAATCATGTTTAGCCCCAACGCACTGAGAAAACTGTTTATAGACAACACACCCAAGAGCAGAGAGAAAAAATATTTTGGTTGTGATTCTTCATCAGGTGCAGCCAGTAGACATCTGTGCACTGAAGAGCCTACACCAAGTCTCTAGAACCGAGCACTACTGGGAGAGCTGTGCTCAAATAAAATGTCTGCTTCTATAATCCCCTTCACAGATAGCTGTGCCCAAGCCCTTAATTTTCGTTTCTTATTTGTTCCATTCACTAGTTTATAACCTGAAAGACATCCACAATTATTTCTCTTCAAAGAACATTTGTTTGCCCTACAAATGGACCAAAATATGCAAAGACTGATTTTTATTGTCTCACCTACATAAACACATTGATTTCCTTAACCCTACCCAGGACAAAATAATATTTTTCTTTTCATTGAATGCCTGAGGAAGTTGTGTCTTAACTTGGATCTTATTTACCTGCTATTTATCTACATCTTTTGCTTCAAACTCTGTCAGGAATGGAGCTTCCACCTCTGTTTCACTGGCACTCTTAGTACTCATTCTGTATGTAAAGTCCAGTGATTCTGACTGATAGTAACACTGTCAGTGATGATGAGAAAAAAACCTTCCATATATTAAAACTAAGGTTGCTTCATGGAGATACCATCTTTTTGAAGAAAGTGTAGGTATGAATCAAAAAAGAGATGTCAAGCATCATCCCTTATAGAAAAAAGGTTCAGTCTTAATGTTTATTTTAAATCTCTTGTCAGAAACGAAAGCATTAATATGAAATGTTTCAAACAGCCTTTGACGCTTAAAGAACTCTTAGAACTGCAATGAGTCAAAGATCAACAGATCTCTAAGAATGAAAACAACTGGAAATGCTTCAGAAATGGAGCCACCGAAGTTTTTTCATTTATTAAATGCCCACTGGTATTACATATGTATTGAACACCAATACATATAGTTTGACATATCCTGATCTGCTAATTTCATGGCTTAAAAAGAAGAAAGTAATGCTTGTATTATGGAAATTTAATGCCGCTGAGTCAATCAAAATTTTGCCATCACTTGAAGGTAGGTGTTCATTTTAAATATAGACACTTAATTTAAAAAAAAGAAATCTGTCACTTAAAACCCATCACTTTCATCCATATTTCAGCTTTTGTACTCTTTTAGGGTTTTTAATTCCTGTTGCCAAAGTGAAATAGAAATGCCTTAAAGGAGATAAGTGAACAGAAAGGAAATAATTTTAAGTCAGGTTTCACAACTACTATTTTATTCCCATCTACCCTTCAGCAAGTTGTCCATTCCAGGTCCCAATCTCCTCCCACGCTCCCCAGCCACTAGCAAAATCATACAGATGGTTACTGCAAAGCTGTAAAGAGGTACATCTGAATGCATATTTATCCACTTGGCAAGACCCTGCTACAGCTGTGAGACGATGCAAATCTGCATTACAATGTTGCTTCAGGCTCTCCCTGGCCTGGGTGAGGAAGCACCCATGGTATCAATAGTGCTGCTTGTCAGTGCCAGGCACATATGACGCGAATGAACACAGCTAAGCTGGGCTGTGGCAGCACTGTTAATTTACACCTCCGAAAACAAACACTCATCTGGGTACCTGAAACGAGTGTCTATCTACACCTACATCAAAACTCATTTTCATTTGTTTGGTTTTGGGAGGAGACACATCTGATAACAGACGATAACTCACCAGATGACACGGTGAAAGAATACTGCGTGGGTGAGTGTTTGATACAAACACCAGAAATAAAACCAAACTGAGGGGCTTTATTTCGTCCTAAGAACAGCTTTAATGACTGCAGGTGACACTGCCAGTTAGTGATAGCTGCTCTTGTTCTGGGTATGTCTTTGTTCTGACAGCTGGAATGGTTTTCATGTGTAACAAAAGAAATGTAGTTAATAGGCAATACCTGAAAATCCTTTGAGAGAACAAACTATAGCAATAGAAAATGCAAGTTTAGAAAGCACTTCCTGTGGAAAAAAAAAAATAGGTAGCACTGGAATCTTCTCTTTATCTCAGGTCAATTGACTTGTCATGGTTAGAAGGAGATTTGAAAAGGAAATTGCAAGTTCTTAGCAAGTATGATTGGAGGAATAGAGTTAATAGCCAGCAATCAGTATAGGTTTGGTAGGGCACTTAAAAATTTAAATGTATGCATACGCCACAACTGCAGAATGCCCGAGCTTTGTCTTGTTTGTAAAAAACAAATGGAGTAACAGGCAGTTTCAATCTCAAACAAAAATGGTAATTTTATACTTAGGTTGCTGTGGTCTAAGTGTACTTCCATTAAACACTTCCCTCATTTCAGTATGTGATTGAGGCACGTAAGTGGTATGTGTCTCTGATCTTGCTTTACCCTAGTAATCTTTCCAGTACCAAGAGGCTTGTATGTGCTTGCAGATGATACAGTTTCTCACCGTATGGAAAGATGTTTCCTATCACCATGTTGGCAGCAAATAAATGATTTTTGAACTCTATTTTTCACTGCCATTTCTGGAAGGCATTCAGGCTCACTAGCTTATCGTTTCATAAGTCAAAAACTAAAAAAAAGGATAGTTTTCTGATTTGAGAAGCTGCTTTATCCATACTCTTGAATAGTGGTGCACTGTATTCAACAAGCTACGGATACAAATGAGTGTGACAACACCTCTAATGAGAAAACAGATTCATTTGAGATGGCAGGGTAAGCCATTATCTCTCTAAAGAAATGTGTCTATACCCCCAAACCTTTTTTTATCCTTTCTAATACAACGCACAACTTTTCTGCATGTATTATTTTCAACAGAATTACAAAAGAAGATCTCACCGAGGCTACTCATAGTTTCTCTTTCCAAGCAAAGAAGGCAGATATTAGAGGTTGCAGAAATTTGTAGGTGGATAAAAGGTAAGAAAATTATAGGACAGTGATGGGTATAATGAATTTCATTTCCACAAGCTTCTAATTCTTCTGAGGAGAAGAAGAACATAGGTTTTGCATAGGTCTCTTTAACAAACAAATGCATACCCTGCAATGAAGTACTATGAGATGAGGGGTTACATCCCAAGCTAAATGCAAACTAGCCCTTGCCTGTGAGGCAAGGAAAGGACATATGCTGGAAAGGACAGCACAGCCAGATGCTCACATGCTCAAGAGACAAGTAATTTTAGATTACTTGGTTTTAGATTAGTTGGTTTTTGTGTTTTTTGCAGAACTTTTTACACTTACTGTAATTCTCTCATCTTTGTCATCTAGAGGGGTCCCGTCTTTCTTCCATGATATAGTGGGTTCTGGGTGGCCTCTTGGGGGCTGGCATTCCATCACTGCAGGTTCCCCCACAGCTACCATTACATCTGATGGATTTTGTCTGAAGTCATCCCGTAGAACTGAAAGAATAAAGACAATGAAGCAAAAAATTACCCAACAACATACTAACAGTACAACAAAGTGTTTTGTATTGGCCTATAATGGTGTCTATTGTCATTGTACTTTATATTAAAGAACAGATCAGTTATTAATGAACAGATCAGTTAATCACTATCATCTGTTGATGGTCCCTAGTACTTCTGTGCAGTAACACAGAAAACCCACGTGCAACTCTTATATAACTTCCAACATACAAGCCAAGCAAGTGACAGAGCCTGACAGAGTCCACACAGAAGAGCTGCCTCACTGGTAGCTCTTGGCATAAAGTCTGCCAAGTGCCAGTGTGTGAGCACAGACATCAGTCTCGCCTTTGTGCTCACCAACATCATGGAGCAGATCATCCTGGGCACTATGCTAAGGCACAGGGACAATAAAGGAGGTGACTGGTGACATGGTTTCACTAAGGGCAAATCCCACCTGACAAATTCGGTGGCCTTCTACAATGGGGTTACAGCAGTGGTGGATGAGAGGAGAGCAATAGGGGGTTATCTACCGGACTTGTGCAAGACATTTGACACTGTCCCACATGACACCAAACTGGAGAGACACGGATTTGACAGATGGAACACTCAGTGGATATGGAATTGGCTGGATGGTCACTTTTTAACACCTTTGTTGGTGACATGGGCAGTGGCATGGGTGGGACTGGGCACCCTCGGCAAGTTTGCCAGTGACACTGAGCTGTGTGGTGCAGTCAACATGCTGGATGGAAGGGATGCCACTCAGAGAGACCTTGACAGGCTTCAGAGCAGGGGTTGGGGTTGTTCAGCCTGGAGAAGAAAAGTATCAAAGGAGACCTTGTAGCACCTTCAGTACCTGAAGGTGCTGCAAGAGAGCTGGAGAGGGACTTTTTACAAGAGCATGTAGTGAGAGAACAAGAGGTAATGGTTTTGAACTGAAAGAGGGCAGGTTTAGATTAGATATTAGAAAGAAATTCTTTACTGTGAGGGTGGTGAGGCACTGGCACACATTGGCCAGAGAGACTGTAGCTGCCCCATCCCTAGAAGTGTCCAAGGCCAGGCTGGATGGGGCTTTGAGAAACCTGGTCCAGTGGAAGGTGTCCCTGCCCATGGCAGGGAGGGTGTAACAAGATGATCTTTAAGGTCCTTTCCAACACAAACCATTCTGTGATTCCTATCACAGCTGAAGATGGCACAGTATCTTCTGATCAAGTAGAATGTGACCTGGGAGGAAGCACCGCAGAGGTTTTTCTGTCCCTTTTTTCCTGAGACACAAGGTCAGCCTGCCAGTAACCCAGAGGTTTATGGTTAAAGGTTGGCTGCTGGTCATACAAATTGTACCCATCCCTGAATTTATGGCAAAAATGAATAAACTAACTAAACTTCCCAATTCTTTGATGACACTACAAGACACTATGCATTTGTCCAGCCTTACCAAACTCATCTTTGCAATTTGGCATGTGTCTTTTTCAAGAAAAAATGTTTAAAATCTTTCCTGATCTCTGGTAGTCATCACTCAGCCTAAGCCAGGACCATATCCTTTATTTAGAAATCAATTTTATTTACACAGAAGGAAACATTTTTAATGCGGCTTCATTATTAGAATTTGTTCTTTCTCATCATTTGGCCAAGCCCAGGCCTAGGAAACTCTAGTTTCCTCCAGTCATCCACTATGAATTTTATCAATAGCTGTGTGATTATTTTTCTTTTTGGGAGAGGAGAGACATCATACTGTGCTCAGCAGACCACTATACAGGGACATGGTTTAACAGAATAATGGCATTCCTAAGCCTTGCCAAGTAAGTGGTATTAGGTTTAATCTAAAAATAAATAACTCAAATGATAACAAATAGAACATTCTAGTCCTCTCCACTGCTGTTACTCCATCCACACTGAACAAAGGATAGGGTAATGGAAAAGCACATTACAACCAAAGGACTCTCAGAATTTTTACAGAGCTGTATGTCACTCTTGCTACCTGTGACAATCTTGTGTCAACAGTAGATAGTGCCAAGAAGCTGCAGCAAAAATATATATATATCCCCCAAGCCATGGACCACAGATATATGGACATTCACTACTGAATAGGGGTCTGGTTGTTAACGCTGCTTCAAAGGGAGGTGAGGTTTATTGTCAGCTGTTAAGGAATGTGGTTGTTACAGATTGGCAGGTACACTGCTCCCACCAAACCATCCCTCTCTGTAGGGTCTTTCATGCTGGTATAACCTTCTAAAACAGTCTGAGGGCAAATGGGTCACCTGCTTTGGGACAGAGGTACATACACCTTCCTCACACCTGCTTTCTGCTATGCTATATAATCTGCAATGAAGGAAGGGAGCCAAAATTACTCGTAGTTATCTGTTTTGGAGGAGTATTGGCAAAGAGTCCTGCCAATAATCAGTAGGACTGTCTTCTATTTTTTCTTCTCAAGTACACAATCTTTACATTCTGACCCCCTACTATTCAGTAGCTACACTCACAGACCTGTGTCTCCTGCTTGGCTCATTTATAACGTAATACACAACAGGGAAAGTTCAACATTGATATAGAAGTGTAGACAGGAATAAAAAACAATAAATAAAGAATATTTTGCCACTATTCTAGAAAAAGGACATAAATTCTGGAAGTAACAAAGAACATCTGTGTGTCAAAAAGACAAATACAGTGCTGAACTCATCAACCATTTGAATTTACTAATCCCCTTCCATACGGAAGCACTCACATTTCTAATATTTCATTTCAATCACTGAAATTTCTGGATGCCCTGGAAACAGGATATACTGATGCCCTGAAAGAGGATAATCAAGGATAAAATGTCTCTCTCACTTTAACAATACAAACTAATAGAATAGAATTACAAGACTTAAAGAAGAAATTATAGAATAATTTAGATTGGAAGGGACCCCTGGAGGTCATCTAGTCTACAACAATGAGATGCCTTTGGATGAACATGTTCTCTTGGACAGACTAGGTCTCTTGAACAGACCTAGTGTAGAGAGTTTATTAAAGAAATAACCCCAAAACCAACACAACAAATAAAACATGCACCTACTGCTTAGTGTACAAAAGCCTGAGAAAGCATGCTCCATCTAACAACAAAGAATTTCTCTTTCTAAAAGGCAAAACCCATGGATATTTTCCTTGTACGAACGTGGGAAAAATTGAAAATATTTTCAGGTATAACATCATGTTTTTAAAACGGGGATTGATGTCATTTTTAGTTATTCAGAAAGGGAAGTCAAAGACCAATCCTTTAACTTCCTTTTGCTTTCAACAAAAGTTTATTAAGTTTAACTCACATTCTTTTACAGTTTCCTTCTATATTCCCCTATATATTGATGTATCAAAATTGGATACTTCAAATTGATTTTTGGTTATGGAAGTGTTAAAACACTACTCACACACACTGAAAACGCTATATATTCTTATCCCACTTATACTGAATATGGTGTTAACAGCCAGAGACAATTTCTTGTGTTCCCAAGCAACCCTCAAACCATCCAGACACAGTAAATCATGTAGTGCAAATGGATAGTTGGACACTGCTTCTACTGAAGTCAAAGAATTTTTTCTATTTAATACTTTAGAGACTTAATCTGGCTTGGAGCCACAGATCATATTATTCTTTTTTTTTTCCTCTTCCCCATTTCTCCAAATTAAAGAACATTAAAGAAGAAGATACAGAAGTTTCCCTAAGTTACTAAATCCCCTCCATATATCCTGTTCCCAGTGCCAACAGCACATGAAAGTGCAGAGAAGTTTATTTGCTATGCCACAGTTCTCTTGCAACACACTGAAAGGGCTGTTTTGACCATGAGTAAGAAGCCTCTTATTATGGCTGAAGATTGTATCACTTGGATAAATTTAAGAGACATATAAAAAGAAGCACCCTCAAGTTTAAAAAAAATTAAATCAAGTGATCTTAATAAAGCATAAGTGCTTTTCAAGTCTAAAAGACCTCATAAATCTAAGAGGAAAGTCTATCAGATAGCTCCTCAGATGGCTTTAGCACCTTTGAAGCAACAAAGAAGTCCAGTACTTACACAATAAAACCAAATTACTTCTGTAATTTCTACACTCCTTAGTCTAATAATAGCTTTACAAGCATAGTACCTTGTCTGCAAACCAAGACCTTTCACAAATTAACCAGTTCTTAATAGAATGCCTAGGAGGACATCAAAGGTCCAGGCCACAGACACTTCAAAACAAGTATTTTTTTCCCATTTACTATGAATTATTTTGGCTCTAACATCACATAATGAAATGCTAACAAAATGTAATCCATTAGAGATTACTCCACAGATAGTCATCATAATTATTTTTGCAGCTGTAAAGTAGATACATGCTCTGTTATGTTTGCCTCAGGCCCTGGCAATCTTGCATGAAGTTATAAATCTAAAATTTTCATCCCTTACTGAAAAAAACCTAATTTTTTCCTTGCTGTCCTTCGTAGTCAAGGCTCACTGTAAATTGAGAAAACATTTCCTTTTGAAGTTATATTAGAAATATACTTTGCAATCCACGACAGCAAATGCTTTCTGTCACCAAAGGGTCAAATTTCACTACATGAACCTCTTTCTACCTATATGCAGCTGGAATGAAAAAAAATATATTAAGAGGATGTTTGCTTTTTTCCCTTTTTTTAAAAAGAATCTTCATAGATGCAACATCGTCCTCCCCATTTCTGACAGACCTTGGTTATGGTTTTCTAACATTTTACCTAATATTTGCTAAAATACAATGAAGAATCATTGCAACCATCATCACTGTACAGCTAGGACAACGCCATGATCTTGCTGGGTGAGCATGCTGAACTAATGAGGCTCAAGAGCAACTTCTGTAGCTCCACCTAAAAGCCAACTGCTCACAGAACTGCTTAATATCATGTACTATTCATGATAATCAACTTAATAGTTTTATTTTCCCCAGAGGATCTTTCTCAGAGAAGAAGGGAACGGGCAGCCAATTGAGGATAAATTTTTATTGATAAGCAACATAAGTAGAGATGGCACCAAAACAGTGCTTTGCAAAATGTAGCACCCAGTGCTTTTTTCTTAAGTTCTTTGTTGCCTACTGTGAAAAAGAGTAGGGAGACACTACTGGGTTAAACAGGAGGAAGGTAGGCAGGATATTTTTTGCCTTTATAAATTGTAGGTTATTCAGAAAGATTATTGTTGCAGTTTAAATAACTGTGACTTGAAAGGGGTATAGAAAACACAAGATAAACCAACCAGAAAGTTCTAGTCAATACTTGAAAAGAATGAATTTGTAAGGAACACACTAATTACCATCACACATTGTGGATATCATGCCTTAACAGGTGGTATCATTTAAGATCTGCAAATAAGAAAATTTCCTGAAAATTTTGATTACAAGTCTATTCTAGTCCAGACACTTCATGCCAGATCAGTTCAAAGCAGTGCACCAAAATATATCTGGGATCTCTAATCAAGCAAGATCTTACAGCCACGGTGACCCAGTGAACAGAGAAATAGGGAAATGAAGGTGCTTGTGGTGCAAGTTTCTAAATCAGACCAAGGCAATTTTAATCCATTTCAATCCTTATAAAAGGCATCACTCAGACTTGCTTCCCATTAACTCTCTTGCACCATCCCAGACAAAACACAGTATTTTGCAAGACCACTTCTTAGAGAGAGACTGGTTAGCCAAAATATCACACAATTATTTAACAGAAGAGATCCCAACAAGTTCCACTCTTTCAGCATGAAGATAATTTGAATCTTTGAATAGAAGCACGTGCCTCAAAAATGGGGAAAAAAAGAAAATGAAATGAATAGAAGAAATGCTCATTCCTCACATTTTTTTGGAAAACAACTAGACCTCAGATAACGAGCAAGTTTCCATCAGCAAACAAAACCCTCCTAATATCAAACAAAAAGCTAAAGCTAAGCAATGCAACCTTAATGGCCCGCTCCCCTGCCTTTTGGCTAATTTTGTTAAAATTTGTAATAGATCTTAAATATTTTTTAATACCCACCAATTCTATTATTTAATTCCTGTAAATATATAAAAAGCATTGCCATGTTTCCCTTTTCCTCCCCTAAAGAAGAGCAGTACTTACAAACCAAGTTTCCACCTAATACTTCATCTGACTAATAAAATGTCATGAACAAAACAATAAAAATGAGAGCTTGCTTTAAAAACCTGTAAGATTAGAAAAACAAAGATGGGATTCAGGAGGTTATATAAATCTTCTAATCCCATGAAGCTGTAATCAAAGAGAAGCTAATTATTGCTTAGTCAGGATTGAGCTGTTATTCAAAAGCAGAACTGTTCCTGTAATTTAGGACCAGCAATGATCCCTTTTCCCCACTATCTACTGAAATTGTAATTCAAATTTACTGAGACACACCAGACATTTTTGGCATTCAAATATATTATAAGATGGTTGTCAGTTGGAACAGTGCTTCAAACCAGGTGCCTTATTTTAATTACAACTAACTTTAAGCATCAGCCAGAATTATGGTACCTTGTTTAAGACTTTGCTGGCATGAAATTTATACAGATGTCAGGATATAATTTTTAATACATGCATGCCACTAACAGGAAAGTGTTCGAGAACCTAATTAAGTTAAAAAGAAACAAAAAAAAAGCATGCATTATCAGATTTAAGTCAACACATGTGTTACCATAGTATATTTTAGACCTTATTAAACTGTTACCTGGTTTGACCAAAAAACTTGATCATTTACAAATGAGAAATATTCTTTTCTGGAGACCTCCCTAAAAGTCTCCATGCAGTCATAAAAAGTTAAAGGAAAAACTTATTCCCTGAAAAAAATTGCTTTATTTTCCTTTCTGAAGGTGTTAAAACCAGGTTAACATTGGTGTTAACTAAAATAAATAGTCATTAAAATGGAACAGAAGGAGTTGGGCTATAAATAATCAGAAATTACTGTTAAGATCATCTAACAAGACCATTCATGTAATGCAGGCAATGATTTTATGCAGTGACCAAGTCCAGCAGTACTATATGGAATGTTTCAAAAGATGTCTACACTCCTACAAGGCTCCAAGAGGCTGGAAGTCACAGCCAGCAAGCCTAGGGCTCCTCACTTCCATCATTTCCAGTTCTCTCATGTTTCCTACCTTGGAGCACTTTGACCTCTTGTCACCCCTTGCTGAGTCAGACCGAAAGCCTTTGCCAGGCAAGCAGATGCCAACCAGTTCAGTATCCAGATCTCCTATTCTCCCAGGCCTCTCTGAGCTTCAGAAACTACCCAAGCACTGGACACGTGGCCACTGCTCCCACCACAGGACCTCTGACTGCACAGTCTGAGAATTCACATCAAACAACTTTCCAGACAGAGGAGACTGCTCATTGCAGAGACTGATTACAAAGCAATGACCGTCACTTGACATCATCACAGCAGAGATCTACTTTTAATCTTCAGCTATCTATTTATGACAACACATTCAACTTAGTGTATTCACACAGTGCTGTCCTGCTCTACTTTAAACTGTGCCCGTTAGCAAACCCTACCAGCTCAAAGTCTGAAGAAACAAAGGCACTTTAAAATCAAGTGGTTTTTCGCTTAGTATACATATATATTTGTATGAGTTCATTCAGACCTTTCTCTGAGTCTAGGTAATTGAGCTCATAATATTATATATATTTCTATTTCAAGATCTCCTTTAGTTAAAGGAAACAACCATTAAAACCCCTCAAAAAACAACTGTGTTTTTTCTACTCTATTACCACTGAGATCAACTAATTTAGTTGAAACAGCTGGTTAATAAATACTTCCTCCATGATGTCACTATGGAAGAAACTGAAGGGTTAATGAATGCAAGAAAAGATTTCAAAAGGCCTTTTTTTTAGACATTTAAACAATTTAAGATCTGACTTTTATAATTACGCTTGTTCTTCTGCTACTGTTTCATATTGATAGTGATTTCTTTTTTAATTTGAAATTACAGCACTTTTAAGATTTTGGTAGACATCTTAAGAGGCATATAGAAACTTCAACAGTAATTTAATTTGGAAGAGTTACGAGTGCTGAAAAATAGCAATACTTAATTTGAATGAATGAAAAAGAATTAGTTAAAGAATTAATTAATGAGTGAATGGTATACACAGAATGCCTTAGTTCCAAAAACTGGTATTCCTACCACCCACCAGAGTAATGCAGAATTTCCAGCAATGGGAAATTGCTGATTTTCTCATCAAACATGGAAGATCTGCTGAAGAACTTACTGAATCTTGTGCCACATTCTGTTGTAAGAATGATAACAGATTAAAGGTGTCAGAAAGCAGCATTAAGTTCATGTTACCAGCCTATGAATTTAGCACTACACATTGTTAGTACCACCTGGCTGATGACACCAGTAGAGAGCACTGATAGTCAAAGCAACAAAGAAACATAGTTTTGTTTTAGCCCTGACAAACAGAACCAAGACATAATCCAAAACTAGCTGAAGTAGCGTTAAATACAGGTGATAGATGTATGAAATAGCAGCAGTGAAGTTAGATGACACTTCTAAAATGTTAACAAAATGTACTGTCTCCATTACTGTCACCTTTAAGTTGTTTCAAAATGGATTCTATCTAAAGAATTATGTTTTTGATTGATTGTTTTTCCTCTGCCCAGCAGGAAAGGACCTGGGGGTGCTGGTTGACAGCAGCTGAACATGACCCAGTGTGTACTCAGGTGGGCAAGAATGCCAAGGGCACCTGGTCTGTACCAGCAATAGTGTGGCAGCAGGAGCAGGGAGCAGGGGGATTGTCCCCCTGTGCTGGGCACTGGTGAGGCCACATCTTGAATCCTGTGTCCAGTTTTGGGCCCCTCACGACAAGAAAGACATGGAGGTGCTGGAGCATGTCCAGAGAAGAGCAACAGAGCTGAGGAAAGATCTGGAGCACAAGTCCGATAAGGAGCAGCTGAGGGAGCTGGGGGTGTTTAGCCTGGAGAAAAGGACACTTAGGGGAGACCTCATGGCTCTCCCTGACAGTAGGGTGGAGCCAGGTAAGGGTCAGGCTTTGCTTCCAGGTAACAAGGGACAGAACAAGAGGAAATGGCCTCAAGTTGCATCATGAGAGGTTCAGGTTGTGTATTAGGAAAAAAAAAAAATCTTCACTAAAATGGTGGACAGACATTGGAATATGCTGCTCAGGGCAGCGGTGGAGTCACCACACCTGGAGGGATTTAAAAGATGTGCCCATGTGGCACTTGGGACACAGTTTAGTCGTGGGCCCATGAGGGCTGAGTTAACAGTTGGATTCAATAATCTTAAAGGTCTTTTCCAACCTAAACCATTCTATGATTTGATACAGCATCATCAAATTAGGATTTTCATGTCTACTGAAAGCCAACAGTTACCGTCTCTGGAGAAGTGTCATTCCCTAATACACTCAGCAATACATGTTAGCAAATGAAAGACCAGCCTGCTTCTAATCCATTAAAGTAGAAGGAAATGGAGGAGTGCTGCACCAACTGGATCACATCTTTTAAAAGGTGCTGATGACAAATACCACTCATATGCTTGAATCAAGCAATATGCAACACTGCAAAAGCAATTAAATATTTAGGCATTTGGCAATAAACTTATGACTGCATACAAAGACTTTGAAATAAATATATTTATTGTCATTCCCTACTGTCATTAGGAAACTCATAACTGTTAACAGAAACAAACACATGCTTAAAAAGCAGGTTAAAAAAAAAAAAAGGCTTCTGTAAAAAACATTGGCTGAAAGTTACTGACAATCATTACAAAAATTTATGGAAACTACTCACAATGTCTGAATTTATTTCACTTGTTTAAGATTTGGGCTTTAAGTATTGCCTGGAATCTTACTGGGCTACACAGCTGTCAGCCCATAACAGTATTTCCATGCGTGGAAAGGAAATTGTAAATGGATTAGATGATGAATTGAGAATCAATTAAATGACCAAATCTGATAAGTCATATAAAGAGTAATTTTAACTCCTGTGAGAAGGGTAACTGACAGGCCTAAGAGAGCATGCTGCAGCACTGGGAAACCTAATTAAATCCTGGAGGATCTGTGATGCCTCAGGCACTCAGCTCTGAGAGTATCCCTTAGGTTGACTGAAAATTGAAAGTAGATAAGGAGAAGGGACCTAATTATTAATTTGATTGACTGTGTAGGAAAAGCAATTCCTCTCAACATGTTCCACGTGTTATGCTCTAGGACAAGGCATTTACTACCTGTAAGAATTTACCTCCTAGAAGAACAGATTCATTTGTACAGACTGCAGAGATTATTTCCCCTCACTTGTCCTAAATATTAAATATTTTCAGGTATTTTCTGTTATTAGTAGTAATGGTAGTATTACATTATACATTTTGTTTTGGGGTTATTTGAATCATGCTAGATTACAGACAATATTGTCACCATGACTAACACAGCATATTTCCAAACTTACGGACACAAACCAAAGGGTTTTAGACACAGCTCACCCAAGACCTGTCTTTCAGACATAACAAATTAGTTTTCCCAAGGCAAAGAAGGGTTTGCATCTTTAAATCCAAGGATTTGTCTGCATTCTGTAAACAAAGACTTTTATCTGTACACTCCACATCAAGGTTCTGATATTTAGTTTGCAATGAACTGTTGGCTGCACTGGCCTTACTTCAAAGCAGATTATACTGGAGAAAAAGAACCAGACTAAGGAAAGCTGCAGCAAGACCTTGTTTTGGCCTCCAAATTAAACCATAAAGAGATAACTGAAATCAAAGAAGAAATATAAGGACAAAACAAGGCAAGAAAAGAGGTGAGAAGACACTTGACCAAAACCAATGTTTTCCTTAACTACTTACCAAACCTTATTTCACGAGCAGAATAGAGTTCTCTTTTAAGAAAGAAGACAAGAACCAACCCAGAAATGCATCTGTCATGTAACTCGGGGGAAAAAAAAAACAACAAAGGAATACTGGTATCAAGGACAGAAGCAAACATTTAGCCAGTTTTCAATGAAAGGTTAAAGCTAGGATGGCAAATGAAGCTAGAGTGCAATTGATTTAAAAGCTCAACACCTCTCAAACAGCAAGCTACACTGGCTTGAAAAACTTACTCTCTTCCTGTAGTTCCTAAAATGGAAAATCCCTCAGTAGTCCAAATCTAAAGGAACCTCATTTGTTGTAACCTGTGCAGTTAAAAGAGGAGAAGCAACTACTCCAGAGACTTGCCCATGGAACCAGCAGCACTGTTCCTGCAGTATAGGAAAGACTTAAATGGCCAATACTTGTACGTTTGCTTATAATCATAATTTCATGCTGAAGAAGTCAAAAACTTACCAGAGGAGACATTTTCAAAGAAATAAATGTTCCCATGCCCTTGATAACAGTGTTTCTGCAGTAGTTCTAAAGCTGCATATGCACTATATCTGTGTTCTGCCAAAGGTGCTGCCTCAACACAATTTTAGCCATGTCCTTCTGCTTAGCATTCAAATTCTAGGGTGTTATAACTGTGCCACTACCATCAACGATTTTTTGAAAGGACTCTATTTCCATGAAAAAAAAATCCCCATTATGCTCTTGGAGTGGTTGAAAAAAATATGACATTTTAATATCAGAGAATATACAGTATCATTATCGCACTCACACAGCTAAGTCACTTCTTTAATATTCCAGAAAATTATATTCCCCCATTACACATGAGGTCAAGCCTGAAACATCAGTCAAAAGGGGTAAGATGCAGGCACTTGATATGGCTGAGTGGCTCATTCTAAACAACAACAGGGCTAAGAACAGCGTTTGTTGGCACCACACACTATAGCAAGGCCACACAGCTCAGAAATGTTGCTGAATTATTACATACACTTTTATTCTGTTCTATTGTTCTCTTATTGTATACAATCTTATTCTCTTGACAGGATCTACAGACCACAGAGCTCCACTGTCTTTTTTTCAGCTCTCCAGACTGCTATACAGCAGGACATACCACAGTTAGATAGGAGATGCTTCATCAATTATACCCTGCATTCCCAAATGCATGAATGTATCATCCTTATGGCAATGTTATCTTGTTTTTTACATCCTAAAACATTCAAGATGTAAATTGACAAGAGATTGCCATGGTAGAAATGGATAAACCATTCCAAAATTACATTTATGCCAAATATCATATACTCTCCAAATGCCTTTTGCTGGTTTTAGACAAACAATGCAGGGAATCACCTCACGGGAAAGTGGCAGACAGCTTTACACAGAAGTCATAGAGAAATATAGTCTTCATCTAATTCAATTAACTGCTTGCAGTTGGATCCCAAATGGTACAGGCAAACATTTGTTCTATTTCAGGGATATTCTAAGAAATGAATCATTTTGCTTTCCCACTACACAAAGGCATGGCAAAATATCACACACTCAATTATTTTATTGTTCAGAATTTGAAAAATCTCACGACAGACGTCTTTATGATTTACAATGACAGCTCATAATTTAGAAAACCATCTGAAGGCTTCAAATATTGTAAAATTCTACACAGAGCATTAGAAAAAGTAGCAAAGTTAATAGCTACAACAATGAAAAATGGTTTTGTAAGCAAATAGACACACCAAATTCACCAAGCTGGAACTCTGAATTGCAGCTCTTGGAGATTTATATGCTATCATAAATGGCAAAAGACAGTAAAATCAGACAGAAAAGTACTTCTGCATTTGGACTCTTATGCTGGCTTCAATCCCTATGAGATATTCCAAGGCAGTGTGCCAACTGATCAATATGTTAGTGTTTAATGTGCAGTAAGTGCTACTGAGGAAAAATCAGAGAAACATTGCCTGTTAGCAGAGTCTGCTGCATTGCTGGCAGGAAGGAGTGCACGAAGTTGTGGATCACCCCATGTGGTAAGGCAGCAGCCAGAAGTCTGATTCAGAATTAACAAAAGGAAACAGAGAGCGATGCTCAGCATGAACACAAATGCACATAAAGCCAGGCAGATTTCATTACTGAAGATTTTAATTTTGATTAAATGCTTCCTTTCATATTGGGTCACACTCATTGTTTTCCACCCTGTGTTTTCATTAATACTTTAATACACACAGAACATTAAGTTGCATAACTTCAGTGTTGCAGCTAAAGATAGCATCTTTAATAACAGCTATGAAAGATACGCTGGCATCCACTGCTGTCCAACTTTGGGATGCTCTGAGGCACTGTGGGCTGGCAGGGACTTTGTGGCATGCAGGACAACACATCTGCACTCACCACCAAAGCAAAAGGAAAAAGAATGACTGCAAGGTGAGCTTAGACTGCTTGAAAGTGGAATCTATAAATGCATCCAAAGCAAAGCAAACCAAATGGAAACGGCTGCGAAAGGCAAAGAGTATCAAGGCAGTGAGAGCATTTGGGGGAAATGCTGCTTTTGCCTTTGTTTCACAGCCTGTGAGGAACTGCAGTGCAGTGCAACTCCTTAAAAACTCCGCAGGAAACTACGGTGGTAACATGTAATTTTAGTAATTTGACAGTTATCTTTTTTTTCCCCCTTGTTTTTGGTGTTACTGCCTACACATGATGAAACTTAAGTGGACAAAACTCAACAGACCAAACTTTTTCTCAATTCTATAGGAGCAGGGGTACCCTTAGCAGAACTACCTACACTCAATTGCCCTTGCCCTCACAAACCTGAACTGTGGAGTGCATGATACACTCTACAAAGACCTCCCAACTCCATCAATTCAATTTCTAGCCATCCTGAGCAGACCCTACAGGTTAATTTCCTAGATTTCCATTCAGAGTTGTTATAGAGAGAAAAAGCAAATGTGGTATTGTGAGATACCAGTATTCTTTCATTTCTCCATGAATTCTCAATAAATTTTCAAATAATTTCAGTGGCCTGGTTTTTTTCTGTATGTTTAAGCACAAAAAGTGAGCTTGAAAACATTATGAGGCTTGATGCAGACTATCAGTAGATGCATAAAAATGAATGTGATATATTTTTAAGTTTTAAAAAAGTGAATTCCTTGCTATTAATTCTGGCAAACAGGATACGTAGAAGCCACTAAACTTGCAAGAGAAAAGCTACTGGTATCTTCTAATAATTCACTCAGAAACAGCTGAGTTAAGAGGGATTGTGGGGGTGGAACAACCCCCAAAAAGGATCTGGATTTCCAAATCCCTTACATTTGTTTTGCTGATACACAACTTGACAATACATTTCCAGTAAATGAAAACTCCAGGGGTGATGGATGAAACTAGACCAGAAGATGCACACCAGGTTCCAAGGGATGTTCAGGCAACAGACCAAACTGGAGTCTTCCTTAAACGTGCACAGTGTGGACACAGCTTCTCAGGAAAACTGTTTCCCTCTATAAATACACCTCTACTGGGTTGCACTATTTGAAACTACTTTCTGTACACATAGCGAACATACAGTAGAACTAACAACACCTGATATCACAAAAATTCCTTATTAATACCCAACTATAACAATCTCAGAAATGTCAGGTAAGTTTTAAGTTCGCATTACAGGTTTTCTTTCAGTGTATGTGTATCCATTTATTAGACTTGGGGCTGTGATTACAAAACCAACCAGGAGCAAGAGGGCTAAACAGGCAATACAAGCCTTCTCGTGTCAGGAAACAAGAAAACACAAACCAGCAAGTAAGAATCTTCAAAGCCACCATGTTCATTTCTATATGAGAATCTAAAGCAATAAGAGAGATGCTCTCTTTGCTAAAGAAAATTCTTTGTTGCTGTTTGTGTGCTTGAATGGAATTGACTGGCATCTTTCAGTGGGTTACCCTGACAAGTCATTACTCAGAAGCTTTCCTGAACTTTGAGACTGAGGCACTACAGTTACTTCATGCAGAAAATGCTTTTACATAGTAGGCATTCCTAATGTTTATACAAACTGTAAGGTGCATGGAAGTATTTGGTCTTCTTTGCTATATTTCTTGTTGGCTTTACAGCAATGAGATACTTGTCTCAGAATTAAAACACTTAGTATATTATGTAGTACCAAATCCACAATACATGAGTACAACTGCCAAATGTTAAAACTTATTTGTATATTTTGGATTTTTTTGGGAGGAAGAAGTATATCTGTTGTGTCCTTACTAAAGACACAGAAATAATATTATGTATCCACAAATCCATTGAATCAATGTACCTGATTTAAAATGAGAACCCTTATGAGTATAATAGTAAGCAGGGAAAATAAAGAAGAGTTATCAAAGAGGTAATAAAAGTTACAAAAATACCAGGTATCAGAAGTAAGAAGTGTCATTAGCATTTATTCCCATTATTGTGTCAAACTTCTCTTATCTCTATGTCTGTATACATAATGCCTGGGTAGCCTTTGCTATTCTAACATGTAAAACTGTGTGACAGACAAAACTATCTCTCTCTCAGAGGAAAAACATTTAAAGAGGAAAGGGGTAACACTATACATATTCATCTAAAAAAAACAGTAACAAATACCTCACTAAACTCTGCCAAGGTTCATGGAAACAATTGGGATTTGTATATACATCATTTGGATATAGGCCATTATCAAACTATCTAGAGAGTTAATCAACAGAGGACACTCAGCAAAACAAGACTGATGCTAAATAATCAGAAACACCAGAGCTGTAAACAATGGGAATGCACATTATTCCCAAACAGTATAAATAATTTAAGACTTCCAGAACTGAAATTAATCTACATACCATTTGAAGCACACAGAACCACCAATTCAGACAGAATAATGAAAGGTAAGGGAAAAACAGATGGATAATTAAAAAGATACTTTGCAAGTGGGAATAGTCTTAGCTTCACACTGCTGGTAACAAGAAATAAATATCAAGAAAATCCTATTACATGCTTGTATATTTTATATGAGATTTTTTTTTTTCCCCAGAAAGGATTGTTGTGGGGTTTTTTTTCCCTACAGTCTGATTGGACACTGAACCTGCTATATCCATCAACATCTATCTGATTAACTTCATCTCTTTGAAGCATCAGTGTTTTATAGGGCACTATTTGCAGAGAGATGGAAACAATCTCATTTGCCCACATTTGAGATGGGCATTCTTCCTTTAGCCCCCACTGCCCCAGAAGTCAGCACCCTTTCATCCCCAGATGAAGTCTCCCCAGCATACTTCAAAGGACAAAGATACTCATGGTGTCTTAACCTTTCCTTTGAAACTGAATCTGGAGATCCAATATCATCTAGCAAGGCTAATTGCATAGTATGCAAGGGAATTACTATTATTTCAATATAACCCACCATAGAGAAATGATGAAAGCTGAGGCACTGTTGTAACAAGCTTTACATAAAGACAGCACCACAAACTCACTATCAAAGGCAAATATATTCCACAAGTACAACAGGAAAATTTCACAAATTATCTGTATAATCTGAAAAATTACATTCAAATATCAGCCGGCTTACCCTGCAAAGAAAACCTTGAGGAGGAGAGAAGAAATAGAAAAAAAAGAAAAGAGAAAGAGAGAGGGTACGTGATTTCATGGTTAGATGTTACCATACATCTTTCATCTTATTAACTCGTTGTACTCGATATTTTATGTTCTAATCTCCTTACCCTCTGCAAGTTTTACATTTTCCTATAACACAGATCCAAATTACTATAAAAACTGATTTAAGATAAAGTAGAAAAATAAGGAAATTCAATAGAGAAACTAATTTGAACATTTCATAATAATAAAAAAAATTACTTCTCATGCAGGAAGCAACAGTACTAAAAAAGAGTGGCATGTCCACAAATAGAAGTATAACCTAAACAGCAGTTTGGAAAACTCCTACTGCATTACACAGCTTCTACTGTAAGAATGCAAAGGAAAAGTAACAAATTTGGAGACAACTACAAGTTTTAAATTAAAAAAGAGGAACCTTCTATGCCTCACCATGAAAATTTGCATCTCACATGAGTTCCACGAATGCAAAAATAAAAGAGAAACATTGAGACCTAAGTTAGAAAAGTGCTTAAGCACGTCCCAAAGTTTCTGGAGCAATTGTAAATTTAAGATATGCTTAAAAGTTTTCTTCAGTCAGGGAGAGATCTGTCAGTTCTCCCTCTAAATGCCAAAAGCAGGGAAAAGGTCTTCAACCTGGTAAAAGTGCAAGTACAGTGTTCAGGTAAAAAAAAAACAAAGCAACCCAAAACCCACCAGAAAAAAACCCTTCAAAAACCTTAAATAACACTAACAATCATAATTTTTACAGGATGGGAGCTGCCTTCTCTATTACTTCCTTACTGAGGAGTATGGGGGGGGTGCAATTACATGAACTACATTCAGCACTGCTTTATGTTACCTGTGATTATACACCAGGGACCATGTCTAATCTGAGTCAGAAGGCAGCAGTTGAGCCCAAATTCACTACAACCTAGCAAGCAGTAAGAGGATCCAGCTCCACCTGAGGTACCAGGGATTGAAAACAGCTTTGTCCATTTATGAAATACATCATATGATATTTATTTTTGTTATACTTACCATATGAGGTTGGAAGTTAGTACATGAATTTCCTTTTACACACACACACACATATATATATATATATTCCCACACTGTCCAGATACTCTATCGAAACACCTTTTGTTTCTCATTTACCAAATAATGTAGAGTACTAACATGTGTAGTATTGTTTATCACTAAATAAAATGCATCTAATTTATGCACATTTACTTTAGGCAACATGATCAGTCAACAACAATCAGTCCTGTTTTTAAAGGCACCCAAATCCTTCAGAAATGGGCTGGATGTTACTTAGTAACTTCAATGATTTTTCCATGTGAGTCTATTAGTAGCACCTACATTCAGCAAACACTGAAACAATCATCTGGTATTTTTAAAGACATTTGATATCAGATATAGAAGTTACAGGGGAAACAGCTATGAAAAAGAGCACAGAAAATAAGATTACTTTTAATTATACACAGAAATTAATATCTAGCACAGAATAACACATTATTGACGTGGTAATTAAAATATTGTATTCTGAAAGATAAATATGTTAGCAAGCCAGAAGGACCTGGCCTTATTTTATTATACTTTAATAGAGAGGAAATAGAGTTAAACAGATGGCACTCAGTATTTCTCAATGAATTCAGCATCTGTGAGTACATGTTGCATAAATGCCAATTAAAACGTGTCCGAGTAAATTTAAATCCCTTGCTGATAGAATGTAAGCCAACCTAGCTGGCTAAAGATCAAGGTTAACCTTAATCGTCTGCTCAACTTGTAGCAAGTTGCTCTCAAATTGTACAGAAATTCCCAGTGAAGTAATAAAACAGTGTTCCTATTGATTTGTATTCATTTACATTCATAATTCTCTTCTCAAGTGTTGGGCCAAAGCACAAAGGGGAAAAAAATATAGTACTGTGTGAATCGTTTGACAGGTCTAAACTGAAGAAATATTTCTTTGATTTAAAAACCTTCTGCAGAAACGTTCTGCAGAACTTCTCCTTTGGGTAATTTTATGAAGTAATTATTTTAGAAGCGTCCTGATAATTTTTATTAACCACACAAGACACTTTTTAATTTCCTCTACTCTGTTACTGACATATTACCAATATCTTATGTTAGGTTGTCATCTAAATTTTTCATAGAATGTGGAGTGAATTTTGATAATTATATGATCAAAAACAAACAAAAAATATGTTTTATATTATATTGAAAAGCTAAAGCAATGCAACCCTATAGCAGTTCTAATTTAATTTAATTTGGCATTTAACTGTCTTGTAATAAGGCAAAGAATAAAAGAACACCTTTAGTACACAAAACCCACACCAAACACCATCCAAAGGCAAAACTCTGAAAACGCTGAGATTTTGCCGTGTATTTCAAGATTTGCAAGGTGCAATCTAGTGGGTTTGTACCCAGGAAAGCTCAGCATCCACCTTCACAAGAAAAAAGAAGGCATTTTTGTGATGTGCTGAGCCATCCATAAAAATCTCGTATCATTGACTAAACTGGGGCAAATGTACACCAAAGCAAAGCTTGGATCTTTTGCAAAGCTAATCAATTAAGTCCCTTTATACATAATCCTTGTGTGCAGTCTTTTCCCATACCAATTATTTCATGCTGGCAGCGTTTTGTTGAGGGAAAAGCCGGTCAGAAACTATAAAACATACAGCCCAACATCAAATGAAATTAAATGCCAGAAGTGCAAATTACTATCTAGGAAATGAAATCTGAACTATTCATGCATATATACATACTAGCAATAAATTAAATTACGGCAGTCAGGGAAAAGACCTAAATGTCATTAGAAAGAGTGCAATGGAAACAGTGGTGCCACAATCAGAAACTATAAAATTAAAGCTTTCCTTGAAAGTGGGAAAACAAAAGGTTTACCACTGTTCTCTACAATAGCAGGAATAAAATGACTCAGCAAGATCTAAATGCATTGTTAGATTCTAGAAATCATACTGGATTTTCAACAGTTCACTAATTCAGCAAAATCCACTTCTTGGGCAGTTCTGCAAGACTGGCTGGGGAAGACATCATCATGTCTTTTATGGGAGGTCAGTGCTCAACAGAGTGCACACAAGGAGCCTCATTTTCAGATTTATTAATCAGTGAACTGTTGAAGCTGTGGCTGAGGAGCACCTTGGAAAATCAGGTCCTTAAGCATTTTAATAACCACAGACAGTACTGGAGAAGAAAGGTAGTAAAAATAAAATAACAAAAAAAACAACACAAAGTCAGGGTCAACAACAGACATGCTTCCTAAATCGAATTATGAATTGGGTAATGTCAGCAGAATTTTCAGATACGAATTTAACTAAGAAGGGACTATTGACTGCCTTGTCACTTGTAGTCCTTTATTGAAATAGAGACCACAGAAGGAACAGTAAAATAGAAAAATGTTGAGGTAGTCAACGGTTCTATAGTACAGCATGACTGACTATATAATGTTCTGGGGAAAGAATCACTTGGTCCAAAAATAAGAAAACTTGTCATTCAAATACCGCTACCAGGAAAGATAAATTCCGAGCACAGGCAGCATTCAGCACAGAGGGAAGGCTGATGGAAAACAAAGACAGATGGACAGGGCAGCTTGTGGGTGAGCAAACAAACAATGGTGTCCACTTCAAGCCCTTCCTGGTCTCTACTTTTACCTTTCGGGAGAAGCATTTTTGCTTGACTTATCTGAAAAGAGGATTTGTGGGGAAGAGCAAATTCCAAGGGACAAATGAACAGCCCCCAAACATTAGATCTGTTTTAATCCCCTGCAGGAGTGCACCAGCAAAGAGGAAGGAGAGGTCTGTGCGCAGTGTCCTTCTTTTGCTCTGCAGTTATTATTCCTGATTGCACCTGTGCTTGATTTCTGCACCTGCCTATGTTTCCAACCTTTTTCAGAGGCTTTATATCCTTGCACTTAAAAGTTTCACCAAGGTCAGGATAGGTCCATTCCACCAATCAGTTGACAACAGCTGAATGTCACATACATCACAGCAAGCTACAAGACTTGAGAGTGGATTCAGAGCTTTTGATGGCAGAAGCATCTCCAACTTCACAAACAAGATTTGCTACGTAAGATTCAGACATATTTTTCTCAAAGTTCTTGGCAAATGAAAGGCAGAGCACCTAACAGGCCCTACCAAGCACTAATCCTCACAATGATTGTAATGACACTTGGATTAGATTCTTTACTCTAGCTTGCAATGTGCAAAATAATATGATTCAACAATTGCTGTAATTCTTTGCAGTGGCACAGAGAATAAGCACTTAAAGATTCAACTGAGCAGCTTTCATTGTTTTCTACTATAACTACTACTCTATTTATTCAGAAGAGGTGACCTTCTAGTAACCTTGTACAGTGGCTATAAATGAATGGAAATTTGACCTCACTTTAAGACCTCCATAAAAAGAATTATACTACAATGATTTTGCATCTTTATGTCAGCATGTCAGATAAATATTTTATTCAGTTGCTAACTGGATAATGCATTTCAAAACAACTCACAATGCTGAATGCATTTTTAAAATATATTGCTAAATGAAGCACAAATTCAACTAATTTTTTAATATTTAAATATATTTGACATTTAAGAAATATTGGACATATTTTCCATACTGCAGATGCATTATGCATTTAAAAAGTTTTAGCTTCCATTAGGAAGCAGTAACTATGAATAATACATCTTTTTCTAATGTCTTTTTATGTACACAAAAACATCAATTTGTACCCAGCTTAAAAGAAATCTAAATTACAGGTAAGCCATCTAATGTGTCCCTTACTACCTTTTGGCAAGATTAGTCTAATCAGAGTTTTTCCACTAAATTACCCAGATCAACAGAAACCCTGCACAATTATATCCTGCTCTCTAAAATAGCACATGATCTTTGCTCATGTGGGTAATTGCCAGGGTGGAAAATTGCAGTGAGGATGATGGTACAGATGTTCTTTTTCAGTTGACCAAACAAAATGAAAGAAAACAAAGAATTCCTGTTTCATAAGGAATTCTATTTAAAATGCGCTGGTTTATACACATTTGCGAACACATAAACAGTATAACAGGAATTTTCAACGGATTTTTCTAACATAAGATTACATTCTTCTGTAGACAGCACAGGAAAAGAGTATGTTTTAAGGAAGAGAAAGTATTAAGAAAGCATCAACATGTGAAAAACAAATGTTCAATGTTTGCAACCTATAAGAGCACACACAGGACACACATTAAGTTGAAGTTTTTGAAGAGGTTTTCAAAGCAGGGCAGATACACTGGAGGCAATCTTCTTCACTTGTATGCAAGGACAAAAGACAAGAAATCTTAGCACTGACAGGATAAAAAATAGATTTGCCTGCACCCATTATTATTGCTGCTTTTACTGATCCCCATCACTGAAACCAGAAATTGCACTTTGGGGGGATGAAGGTAAGTCACTGTGAGCAATGTCCTGTGGAATAATCAGAGGCTGCTGCAGAGCCATGCTCACAGAAGAGACGGCTCATGAAATCTGTTTTCCAGATCTCACAACCCCTTGCCCTCCTCCCATCTTGCTCTTCCCTCTCCACAGGCACTCCATGCTCTGTATGCCTTTGGGAGCTGTTCTCCATTATCTGGTTTGTTCAGTGAGATTTCACCAAATTGTAGGCTTTTTTTTTTTCCCCCCTTACCAATAACTATTTTACATTGTACCCAATACCCATCATTAAGCATCATTGCTGTTATAGCTGAGGATTTTTAACAATTACATTATTTCCAAAACTGCCCTGCTTATTCTCAAATACAAAGCAAACAAACAAGACCCAGCAATTACTTTGCACCAACATATATCAGTCTTCAGTTATGGCAATACAGAGGGATGGAGATTCTTCTACATTACAGGGACACCCAATAACACAAAAAGGAAATGTGGAATCAGGCAAACGTAGTGGAGAGCTTAGCAAAGCACCTGCTTGAAGCCAGAACACCACAGAAATCCTTCATGTAAGCGACATTATTTTGCAATACTATATGCACTGTTATGTTTGCATATCCTGTATAATCTCTAACCCGGAACAGGGATCGAACTGTTCTTCCTATCAACCTCAAGAATGTGTTTTATTTATCCTCAGAATCCTTGAAAACATCTGACAAGTGTTTAACAGTAACAAATAAATAATCACTGAGAGTTACAGATGGAAAGTGTAAATACACTGGTTTTGAGCACTTCCCAGTGATACCTGTTGGGAGGAGAGTCAGGTCCCATTTGTTTCCTCTGCAGAGCACGTAGCCATAATTACAGGCTGGGCTCTCCTTCATTTTGCAGTTCAGCTTTATGGGCAGCTGAGACAAAAATACAGCATCCTTTGGGCTATGTTTGTCTCTAAACCGGTCTGCCAAGGATCCCTCACACAGGGCAAGTTCCTGAGATGCTGACCAGATCTCAAATAAGCTAGTGACAAAGAGTCAGAAAACCCATTTCATTTCTATTTAAAAGCCTAACACTCACAGACTTAGTTGATGACTACAGGATGTATCATCCTCTTACACTTTCAAATATTTGCTGCAAGAGAATGAAAGAGAGAAGGCAATGTAAAAAGCAACTTATTCACTGCCTCATAATGAAAGAAGATAATTCTGGATTATCTTTCCCTCTTCCCCAATCCAAACCCCAGTTTGTGGTGCAGGATTTTAGCCACTTATATCTGGTTAAGCTAAGCACTGAACAGTGTGTTTCTCTTTGCCTTGTCCTGGCTACAGCTTTGAGAACAGCTGAAGACAACTTCTTCTGCAAAAAAAAATTAGACTATTTGTGAAATATTTCTTGATTTGACTTGAATCACTGAATAACTTCAACAAATATATGTTTAAATTTCAAGAATGTCATAACAACAATACTTACACTGCCTCCCATACTACACTGAAAAAAGCACTGACACCCACAATATGTATGCTGGTGGCAAACACAGATTACCTCTCACACCCAAGAGGTCAGCAATTAAGTTTATTTCTCCCTGTGATTCATGGAGAAACTTTTTATGCTGTCTTTCTGAACAATGTCTCAAACACTAAGCATTTGGTTTATGTAAGCAATAAAACTGGCAGCTCCATCCTATGCTTATTTGTGAGCTGTGTTCTCCAAAAAAAGTTAGGCATCCTACCAGAGTAATTTAGTTTGCAGCAGATTTAGGCTTCAAGCTGCTTTAAGTATTTGGTGTTGAAAATCATCTTGTTTTATACTGATACTGTCAAAATTCTTTCCCTTAGCAAACATATCAAAATTTAATTTACTAAGTAGTAGTTTTAGCTTATAATAAAACTATCGTATTTTTGATGCCATGTTCACAGAAACAGCTGGATGTGAACACTATGGAAATTACCAGTATTCAAAAGATGCTTCATGACACAGAAACAGACTAAAACTTTGGTTCTTCCAAGAAACATGAAGTTTAATCAAGAAGCATATAATTATCTGTACCAAAATGAGAATACTTGGACTCAGGTTAATTTACTGATGTTTCATGATTGTGTCTGAAAGATTGGAAAAAAATCAGCAATGATAGAAACAGATCATGCAAGTACACCACTCTGCTAGGACATCATCTAAACGCCACTACTGTTCTACTAGAAATATCCTACACACCCTGCATGGACCACTCAGGGTGTATCTGCCTGGGGCAGACAGACTGTGGAGCAGCTACAATCAAGTCAATACATCCCCATGGTGGGGTACTACTGATGTGGGGATTCCCCTCCAGGTCTGAAATCTGTGAAGCCCCATAGCCCAGCACTTGAAGTAACAAAGCTACTCGGCAGCGTTTACAAGTCCAGGAACAGAACCGCACCGATTTGACTGTAGTGCAAACCTGCCTTTATTTTCCCTAGTCCCAGTTTCCTGGCTGACAAAACACATGGCTTCCCACACAGCCAAAGGTCACAAAACATTACAAACATGAAGGCTGTATGAAAACCTCAAATGGATGTAGAGCGTGACCTAAATCTAGACGTAAATACTGAAACGTAGATAAATACTGAGAGGATTTAGATCACTGAGCCCTTCAGAAACTGAAATGGGTTTATGTTAATGAAAATCCTTCCATCCTCTTCATATTGCCACAAGCCTATTCACATATGTTAAGAAATTCAACTTCTTCATAGTTTTCTGTTCCTAGTGTCCTATCTTTACCACAGACACATCTTCCTTGACCATATTATCAATATGTTAACGTGAGAAAATTTCAACAAGATACTTCCACTGTATTTTTATACCCACAATTAAGTCTGAAATGAAAGACTGCAGATCAGTCATTAAATAGATTTAAATCACACTGAAACTGTACAACTGAGATTTTTCTATGGCCTGTTTATAACATAAAAAGCATTTATCGTGATACGGGTCTGATAATTTCCATTCACCTCTTCTAATGGGATCATGAGGTTAATAAAAGATGCAGATTTAAATAAAAAGTATCATAATTGGAACTTCATCTTTATATTTGCTCTCATACTATCAAATCCTGCAGAGAAAATGGCTGTCAGATTCCTGGGGCAAAATATATGAGGACTTCACATCACCGACTTTTATTGGATAATAAGGCTGCTGCCATACCTGGGTCTAGGCAACCATTTTATGTGTGCTCAAATTAAATTTACATTCTTTAACAAGCTCCTTGAAGCCCTGTTGACATTATGTGTACTCTAATTATTGCTGGACTTTAAAGTTTTAAATAATCATGTTACCTTGAATTCAAGTCAGATCGTTAAAAGTTCAGGAAACACTACAAGAGATGACAGAAGAAAGAGCACAGCAGTTCAAAGTATTCACAGAGAATGACTACACACAAGCATTATACTCTTCCGTAGGTTTCTATGTTTTCAAATTGCCTAAATACTGGTAATTTTCAGTGACAAGACAAAAATTTTAAATCTTCTCGGAATCTGCACCTACGATCCAATTCAGGCCATGAGCTGAAGAAATCTTTCTTATTGCATTCCATCCCTTTCTCACAGACAAAATCCCCAAACTAAGAATCAACAGTTCCACACGCTTAAAAATCGCACCACATATTTATACATACATATACAAACAAATATGCACATGCTCACTATTTGTTTGTCAGAAGTCCTGAAAAATCAAGAGATCCACTGGAAGTCCTGGTGCCTCCCAAGATCCCAACAGTGGCTTTGTGTCCTCATTTCAGAGGAGGCTTTGCGTTTGTAACAACTACGCAAGCACCAACACAAGCATCTGATTTTAAGCAAACATGCTTGCAAGCATATTGTAGGAGTCTGGGTTTTGGTGGTTTGCTGTTGATTTTATAAAAATAAATTTAAAAGCCTCAGGCACAGACCATCTCCTATGTAATTTACTTGAGAATATTTTTCAGGTAAATCATGAATGCTCCTGTGGTTGTGGCTGTGATTTTTTTAACACTGCTGCAAACTGACTGATTGCAAGGCAGTGGAACGTAGGATTTTTTTTTTTTAAAGAAAGGTATGGAGAAGAAAAGAAAACCTGTTAAAGTAATGCAAATCACCAAACTTAGGCCAATAAAGCAAATTCGAAATTGAAGATGGAATGTAATCACTCGTTTATTGCATTAAGTCTATGATTTTCTGTTTGGGTACACTGGTAGATGATGCTGAATTTACAAACATTGTAGAAAATCACCTCCACAAAAAATAAAACAGTTATTTTTGTTTCCTTTGGTGTAACAGGTTAGCCTGTTATAATTTTGAAGTGATTAAAAACTATGTCCTTACACAAACTTGTAGCCCAAGCACAAATGCATTCTTGTGTGTAGTAAGTGCAGTGTGTTTCTAATAAAATCAATAAACTTTCGTGCTGAAGTACTTTACCACCACTAATAGATGATTCAAATATTCTATGAATTAATTAATTTTATTCATTCTAGTACAGATTCTTAAAGATTTTTAAAAACTCAGACTCCAGTCTAATGTCCTAAACATTTAGGTTTGCATTAGGCAGTTATAATCAAGTGATCAAATAATTTTCTGAACTAAAATTAAGCTTACAGCAAGATAAAATGAGTGAATCTTGGGTTTGTAACAGCAGAATCTCTATAGAAAGACAGCCAAACTAGTAATTTATAAAACTCAACTCCATTTCAGTGACATTAAAATAACAGAAGGATTTATGAATAGTTTGTCTCCTTGTTATACCCAGATTACTGTGTCATCTGGGTAAGGCTGAAGACTTAAGAGTATTTCACCTAAACTAATAAAGCTATTTACCAAATCTGAACTAAGTGCTGAAGTTTACTTCTAACGAGTGCTGACTGATCTTGGCAAAGAAAGTGAATTAGAATACACATAGCTGAGCCAGACAAGTCATCACTAGTCAGCATGTCCCCCGGGACAGAATGAAGTAAAATTGATTCTCAGCTTATTTTTTTTCTGAAGGATCACCACAAACGCTCATGTTGATAGTAGCACTATCTTGACATCCTTTCAGAGCTGTTCTTAGCACTGGTAATATCTTGCCCTGCTGAGAATTCTTTCACAAGTTAAAAAATGAAGCCATTTTAACAGTTCATTTTGTTTTTATCTCTCCAAACACTTATAACACACTCATCACCCCCATGTTTGTAAGCCTGAGATTTGAGTGTTGTCACACAAAGGATTAGTGTGCAAATCCCCCAGGGCCTGGAGTGCTCCATGTCAAACTGGTTTCCAGAGCAGCAGCTCTGGGGTGGCAAAAGGCGCTGCTCCAAGGGGTGCTGGATTGGTGGTCTGAGGATCCAGCTGGTTTGACTCAGCTTTTCCTGACACCCTGAACAACTCAAGTTGCATCTCTCTGCCTCAGTCTCCAAACAGAATGGTAGCAGAGATCTCTCTCAAAACCTGTGTCTGGAAAGTCTACATAGAAACTCTGTCTCTATGAGCATTCTCAATAAAAATGCACTAAATACCACCAAAAGGTTCAGGGTGTTATTATATCCTACCAAAAAGCAATGCTGTAAGGATTTCATGAATGTCACCAGCACTGTCACTCTCATGAAATGAAAATAGGAAAAATAATCCTGACCTAATAGACACATACACATGAAATACTGTGCTGCTGAAAGTTTTGCTGCTTTCACTCAGTTGAAGTCCATGAAGCTCACAAACAGGAGGCAAGGCAGAGGAACAGCTCTCTGAAGGAGAAGAGCAGTGAGGATGCCTGCACACACATGTGCCCAGAAAGACTTGGGAGACACAAATTCCCTCTCTCTGCATCCATAAAAGCAGAACTGCATTGCCAAGGTTCAGTTGCTGTACCTAGCTGTAACTTGATTTACTGCTTCATGGGTGCTTACATTTGTGCTGCTTTAATCCGGTTTTGGTAAATTTGACAGCCACTGACCTCCCATAATTTTCTCCACAGTTTAGTTGTCTTTAAAATAAAGAAAATTCATGTACTGTCTTATAGAGAAGTGTTGTTAGAGCCAGATACATCAGGCCTTCTGTAAAACTTTTTAGGTGTGAAATCAGAATGAAAACAAGATAAACTCTTCCAAAACGATATATAAAGGTTCAGGTCTTATATTTAGTTTTTGTAAGTTCCAAGTTCCAATGACATTAGGCTAAAAAGAAAGGAAAAAAAAAAACAAAACCACACAGCAAAATGCCCAAAAAACCCTCAAACAAAAGCCCTCTATTTAGCAACGACAGGTATTAGAGGTAGATAATTTGGAATACAACACTGCTTGGACCACATTATTCTACTGACTGTATCACCACACAGGAAGCTGGAACTTCTCAAAGGCTATTTTAGAGACGTCAAAAACATTTGCAGCCTAAAATAATAATAACAACATCATCATCTCCCTTAAAGAAAAAGTGCATCTGCTAAACCTCTCTGTGGAAAGGACATAGCTCCTTTGTTCCCTGGTAATTTTGCTTGAATAGTCACAGAAATAAGCAAATATCACCTGCCATGGTTTTTTAAAAATATATTGTGAGATGGTCCTGGTTCTTTCTAACTATCATTTTTGTTACCTCTCTGTTTCCTGGATTAGGATCCAAATTCAAAAAATGCTGGTTAGAAATAAAAAGCCCCTCAATGCTGGTGCAGTGTTGGAGGAGGAAATTAGCATTCCCTTTGCATACAAGCTTCAGAGAACCTGGAAAAAGTAGAAGGAATTGGGTTTTCCTCTAATTGAAACCTACTATCCAGATAAACTTGCATACATCTAACCTTTGTTCTCTTACTACAAAGCTGCTCAATTACACATGGAAAATGGGGCATAATAAAAGCTATGGCATCTATTCACACCACAGGAATCCAGTTTAATTATTCCCACTAGGAGATATGAAGTATTTCCTAATGCAAATACTGGACTCTCAGAACACTGACATCAAGGGCCTGCACTTCACAGGGGTGAAGTATAAAAAGTATTGCATTTTACACTCAGTTTAAGCACAGCATTTTCTGATGATTCTACTAGGAATTAAAAAGGAAAATATCTACGTTTTCCATAAAGTCCTTGCAGATTTTCTAACATGAAATATGAATATGCATAACAGGTTTCAGCAAAATGTAGTTATTTCTGTAAACATCGACAGAAACATAACACAGTACACTCTGCATTCATTCATGGCTCTGCCAATGACATACAAGAACTTTCTGGAAGCACCAAGCATTTTAGCGCTGCATCTTAATGCTGTGCTTCACCACTAGCTTTGCAATTACAAATTAGTACCAGTTACAATCAAAATCAGTGATAAATACCAAAGACCAACACTTCATTTCTAAAGAAATGCCTGAGAAGTGCCAATAAATGTTGGCATTAAAGAGCGTTTTAAAGAGAGTGGATTGATCTGCTAATGGCTTCATCAGTGAGTCAAAAGAACTGTATGGCACAAAATTCAGAACTGAAGCTCCAACCTCAGTAAAATTCATATCTTTAAGGTCCCTTCCAACCCAAACCACCCTGTGATTCTACGATTTACTGCAAACACTGAATCCAACCTGTAAGTAGAGGAGTTTCACCCCTGCTCTCTGCCAGTGCTCCACCTTTGACCTTGCCCATGGTCACCTCCATGTCCCCTTCCATCAGTTGCTCTCATAGGCCTCCTCTTCCACTCTCAAGTTATTTCCAGTGTCATCTCTGGTCCGTAAACAGAGGCAATCTCCAAGCAGTGACTACAGGATGGTAACCTCAAGTACTGCAGAAATCCAAAATTATTATTGTCTACATTTTAAAATAAATAGATTAAAAAAAAAAGAGGGGAATAAGGTCCTGAATTTACAGACTACCATACAAAGAGTCCCTTGAATCTTGTCAGAGTCTGTGGATTTTATGTGAAGTCCCCTGAAGCAGCGACTGAGTGCCAAAGCACACATCTGTCATGAGCAAAAGCTTTTATTCCAGTGACAGAATAGGAAATAGATTTTAAGAAAAGTATCTGTGTAGTTTCATTAAAAGCATCTGTCATATGATCCTGGGAGGAAAAAGGATCACGATAAGGCCATATTTAAAAAAAAAAGTCACACAGTTTCATTTCAGAGGAAAATTGGGATTTACATTGTCCTCTATTCTATGCTGGCAATCCAAATATTCTCACTTGTACCAGAAATGGGTTGGCTGCAGATCACACTTATAAAAGTATATTCATTCTCAGTGTCTATGGTGAACGAAATATATATATATATATATATATATGTCTTCATCCACAATACTACAGCTAAGGTAGGGTCTTTGTCGAGCACTATGTTCAAAGGTACATTCAAGCATAAAGAAACCTTTTAAATATTACATTTTTAACTTGATATATAATTAAAAAAAAAGCTCTGGATAAATGAAATGTTTTAGACAAATGTAGCAGATTCACCAGTTTAACTTCTGTACAGAGACATATACACATCTTTGCCATACACACAGCTTAAAATTGCTACCATGTGCCAAATAAACTTTTACAGATGTTCAGCAGCAGAGTTCAAAGAAACTGCATAGTGTCTTCCTTGATATATACCAGCCAAATATATAAAACCAAAGAAATGTCAAGATATCAAATGAAGTGTCCATTTGCTGATGTTCGGATAAATGAGAGATGCAGAGCTGCTAATATTCTTTCTTTCCCATTACTTGAATTACATTCAAACTCTGCAGTTATTTTGAGCTTCCATCATGAAGCATTCCAGCTAAGCTATGACATGTTTTAAAGTGACTTTTCCCTGTGGCTTTTTCTACAAGAAGATGAATATTTCTCCAATACAGTACATGTGTGAAATCCTCCTCTGAGAAACTTTTGTGTGCACACATAGAAACTCTCTCAGCATTATACGAACTATCAAGAGAACAACACACTCTTTTTGGGGTGGGGTCACTTCTGTAGATTTGATCACAAAAAACATTTAGGGTTTTTGCTTAGTAAAACCAGTAATATCTTGGATAAGGTAAGCCTAAATAAGGCATCACCCCTGCTTTTATTTTTTATTTTTTATTGCTTTAAAGACAATTATATTGCAAATTCAAGTAATAAATCTAAAAATCTCTCAATTAAGCCGAGAACTGTATGTTAAGTTTAATTCATCACGTCTCGTTCACCACTCACATGTTCCATACTTCTTTTCCCACTAATCCATTTTCCCTGAGGCCATTTCTAACATTCCTACCTTTTGAACATTTGAACATCTCCAATTACTTCTTTAAAATAAAAAAAAAAAAAAAATACAAACCAAGACCTTCCCCCTCCATCAGGAAATGTTTCCTTTCTTTCTCTCCATTGTGGATTTCCCATTTACCTCTCTATCCCTAAAACACCCCCATGCACACACTCCCAAATCACATTTCCCTGAGGTACGGGACAAGCAAGATTCAGTCCCAGAATAGTGACAGGTTTAAAGTATAATATTTCACAGCCCATTAGGGCTGGAAAGAAAGGCTTTTTAGCTTTTAGTGAGGTACAAATTCCCTTTCCAATAAGAAAGATCCTTCTCTTTGTTACTCACACACTCTCTATACCCATGTCCACACATACACACATACATATAGGTATGTGCCCAGTCTAATACATATCTCTTTGTATACCACAATCACAGGTATATTAGGCAACTTTTAAAGATTTCTACAATTTATTGCTTACAATTTTCCTTTCTTTTCTAATATCATACAGGTGGATTTGTTCTACAGGAGAGGAAATATGAGAAATAACACCAACACAGCTAAGAAACAATTTAAGGGAGTTTTCTGAAGCTAGATTTTTCTTTCATGCAAGTTTTGTGGTAGATAGCAAACTGTAACTCTATGTAACATAATTGATGTAACATAACAGTTTTATTCGCCTTTCCATAGGATGAACTGCAGAAGTAATTTATGGCTTTCACACACGATACCATCCAAAGCTCTTGCCAATAAAAACTAGGGCTAATCCTTCATGCTTTCTTCCTCTCTTAAATATAAAATTTCCTGTCCTAAAAATTAGACTACAGTTATTACTACTGAAAAATGACCTTTTCTTTTTTTTTTTTAATAAAATGACAATTCATTAAAACCCACAATTTTGTGAACAGTGAAATTAATGACGTCACATTCCTTGCAGACTTCTCTCTCATAACCAGTTACTCCAGTACCTAACAAGGTAGCTTTCCATTAGTTAGGTCATTTACAACAGCTCTGCTCCCTGGTGCCTCACAAGGGCTGAACTCATGCACGCTGCTTCCTCCAAGGTCTCTCATTCTCCAGCTGTCTTGCCTAGGTGCCTGCATGTCAGGGAATTTGTAGAAATGGTCTGTCTCAGGAACTAGGCCCTGTCTTCAGATTTGGTTGAAATTGGCCAGTGAGTTAAAAAATCTGTCGTTGTGGGAAACACTCCCCTTCATGTGGATGCACGTGTGCACGCACACCCAGGCACTCACAGTGTAATCACATAAAACTCATTTCCTTCGGAAACCAGGCTAAAAACGATTTAGCAACAGCAGATGTGAACACAGTTATGAAAAGCAGCTGCATGAGTTTTCAATGAAACAAACAAACATAAGGTCAACACACATGCAGGTTCCTTTAACAAAGCTCAACTGGCAAGCCTTTGAAATATTGACATAAATATTTTAAATATGCTCTTTCTGTGGGGCAGAGGACATACATCTTGACATCAGTTCATGTAAGGCATGTTTCTTATTTTCTCTGGGTCAAATTCTTACCAATTGAAGTCAACAGAAGCTTTATCTCTCACTTTTAGATGTACTGTCAGGATTTCTTTCTCCAAGTATATTGATATAATTTATCCGCGTGTGCTCGTATCTCCCCTTTCTCTGACTGCCCTTATGTAAGTAATGATTTTATATCTTCTCATGCATTGAATATATTTGAGCTATTCCAAAATCTATCACTGACAAAATACGGATGAAAATCTTTGTAACAAAATGAATTAGAACGCAGAGACATTTGGAAACAAGAATCACCACAAAACAGCCCCTATGGTTTTAACTAGGGAGATGAGCTTTTCACTGCTTCTGACAATGGAACACAGTTTGGGCTCTCTTCTGAGAGCCATTTAGCAAACACTTTGTTACATCCAACTTCAAAAGCCATCTGGAAATTATACTGGGGCATGTGTCATCCTGGTAACACAAAAACAGAAATGTGTGAGAGATCTTGAGGGGCAACAGAATCCAGCCCTATTGTCCCTTCTTCCACCGTGCAAGAGACGTTTAGTCCAGAGAAGTCCACAGCATACCCACCTTTTATGGCCCCCAGTTCTCTCATCTGCTTCAGAAAGCTCAAGAAGAAACCAATGCAAGGCTCTAATTAACCACCCCCCTCAAGACATCACATGTTCAAGAATCTATGCCAAATATTAGTTTATACATGGTCTGACAACATTGGGTTCCAGTACATTACCGGAGCTACATTTCCTTTTCAAGTATTCCTCAAGGAAAATTTCCTGTACTGAATTGCCATAGTTTGAGTGTTTCAGCTAAAGAAAGTATTAGTTGCTGAATCTATACCACTTCCAGAGGTAAAAAGGGTTATCTTAATCTATGACAAATGCAGTCAAAGATAAAAAATTGCAACCACATTTTGCAATACTCTACCAAGGGCTCAGTTTTGCAGTATACTGACCAGTTTCAATGGAGATGAGAGAGTTTGGGCTGTTATTTTTAGCTCTGTGGCTGATGTCTTGATGAATAAAATACCTACTCCCCCCTTTCCCAGCTGGATCTAGACACAATAACAATTTTTTAAAAAATAAACAATCAAAGTTTTAACAGCTACCTCACTTATGGGCTGCCTTCCCAAATCTAGCTGTTGATCTCCTTTTTATATGAAGTGAGACTCAAATAAAACTCAAATCACCTCTGCAATACAGATCCGGGTAAAAGTTGAAAGACATGAAGAGGGAAATGAACCCGCTATTGAGCGTATGTCAGTCACATCTGCTCAGTCTATAACCTGACAATAAAGACCATTAGGATTTACAGTGAAGCAGAGATACCCTACAATACCACAACTTCTCCATATCAGAAAACAAACAGCCTAAGTCTAGTACAACCCTGGTGATCACAAACCATAGTTAACTGGGATTAGTTATCTAAACTGAAATATATTCAGCTCACTCTGAAGTTTCCAAATACTGCTTTGCTCTTTTAAAAAGAAAAAAAGGGTCATGTACTTTTACTGGTGTAATTTCTGTTTGGTAGAACAGAGTATTTTTCCAGATTTGAATGAATAAACCAGTTGTTGAGACAAGGCCTCTTAAACTGAGTGCAACTCTGTATGTGCCTGCATGTATCCCTGCTTGAAACACCATTCTCAGTTTTACTCCTTTTTCCCATTCTGTCACATTTGATCTTTCTGAAATGCTGAGGGCACAACTGGATTAATCCAGGAATTTGAATAATAAACATTTCTTACAACATATGAGATTTAAAGTACTTCAGTGGAGATGACAATGCTTTGCCTGGTAAAATGCATGCCACCTCCAAGGTGAGCACTCACCGCTCTCTTCACTTAGGAGGGGCAGGGAAAGGCATGTTGAAGTCAGAAAATGAAGACATGAAATGTAAACATCAAAATTAACTCCATCTAAGACAACCTAATAACATTTCAACTGCATTTTCAGCAAAACACAACTCATAATTAATGATGCCACCAAATTTGCAGAGACAGAAGTAGAGCGCCCAGCTTAATTCTGAAGGCTTGTTTGCTGCCAGTGTTTATCTGATATATCGGGAATATAATTAGAAGGCAGTAATCATGGAAGGAGGTCGATCTGAGAAGTTGGCCTGCAGTGTGTGTGCTTGAGAGATGTTATCAGCGCTCCTTGTTGAGAAAGATTACTAGTACCCAATCTTGTTTAGTGCTTGGGATTAGAACTGTGCTCTAATGACATCTTGCCTTTTTTTCAATGTAAATTCTCATCTTTTAAGCACGTGTCCATTGTTTTACTTTGCTAGAATAAACTTTGTGTCTATAATCTTGTAAAATAAGAAAACTACTAACATGATCTAACAGTCATCAAGCACATTATTTCCTAGAAAGATATCCCCCCCCACACCCTGAAACATATTATCTGGTGACTTTTTTCCTCTCAGATGTGTTCTGGATTCTCAGAATTAGGGTGTGGTTTTTAGCTTGAGTCTGCTGCCAGAGCAATGAAATGTCATCTCCACTGCAGCACACAAACTGACACACAACTGTATGTCCTGGAGAATACAAAGCCAGATCACAATGCCAGGAGAACCACTTTGACCTTGCAAGACAGTTGTTTATCCCACTGAAAAGTTTAGTAATATTTCCTACAATTTATTTGAAAGAAGAGGAAAAAACTGCCTTCAGTTGTTTCGGTTGGTTTCATTCTTGTATACTCGTGCATACAGAAAGTATTAAAAATTGTCATAGTATGCATTTCTCTGCAGTAAAACTCACACAAATGTTTTTTTGTCATCAAAATGTTACTCCAGCCCCTATCTAAAGAAATAATGACTACACATTTTTCCAGTTTAAAAAAGGAAAAGTAAACCAAAACCTAAAATGAAAGCAAAGTTCTGTTTCCTTAAGTGAATCCTTAAGGCAAAGCAAATACAACCGGGTTTTTTTTTCTTTTTTTTTTTTACATCTGCCTCAGGATTGGCACGTTCTGGAACAGCTTGCCTGTGCTTGGCTGCTTAATTCACTAGAAGGAAAAAAAAAAATTAAAAAAAAAAAAAATCTTTCTTGCTTCTAGCAAAGACTCTTTCCTTCCTGGAAGCCTACCCAATATTTTTGAGTCCTAACGCCTTTTCCTATGGACAGCTCAGACATCTCTGGGCTAGCCTGCCTTCTGCACTCCTCTCAATTTCTTTGCTCGCCTCCTTGGATCAAGTTCCCAAACTCTTACACTCCTAAGAATTCTCACAACTCCTGCCTTTTGCATGGTTTCTGAGCTGATTCTGGCACCATTTTTTTCTCAGTTCCTTTCCAGCAATGAGTCAATCTGTGGTGCAGCACAAGTCTCAGCACAGCAGCTGCCTTCATCTTCCTCTTACTTTAACGAGCAATACTCTGCTCAGCATCTCACACAAGGCCAAGCCTTAAAATGAGTTGTAGAGGTCAGCAGCAGCTTTGCTGCCTTTTTCCTAGGAACTCCTGCCTGGAGTTCAGGATTCCTACAAGGTTTGTTCCTTCCCTGAAGTAGTGATCCAACACACAGAGATTTTCTTCACCTTTCCAGCAAGTTTTTTAGATGTGGGTGCCTACTTAGATGGCAAAGCCAACAGCTGAGATGATGTTTGCAGTTTGATAAGAGAATATGGCACAGGATACTTGAGAGATGGGAGGTTGCTTTAGATTTCATCTAACAATAAAAAAAAAAGTACTCACCTGCACATGCACATTTCTCTCTCTATTGTTTTTTTACCCCCGAAAATCAGTGTGGCCATGGAATAGGGAAATGAATCTAACTTTGTACCCTAATGGGACCAATAGTTTAATCTTTGCTTCATTCTTCTCATTTGCATCTGCTCAACCTTAGTGAACTTAAGGAAGCCAGGAACTCTTCTATGAAGTCTATGCTGCTAATAGGATACAGAGCCTAGACGACAAAATAACTTTATAGGAGGTGGAAAACTTATTGTTGTAAAGACAAGATACCTGACTTATAAATCCAGAAATATTTATATAAAATACTTTTGCTTGCTGCTGTTACAGAACCACCTCTTAAAGAAAGGATCTCAAAGAAAGACCTTAAAGACCTCTTAAGGAAAGCTCTTCCATATAATTTAGAACAAAAACCACACATCCTATCATTTTCCTGTGCCATCAAATATCCATTCACTTTGGAATTTAGTAATAGCCACAAGCCACTACTGAAGCCCTGAGATAACAAGGAACATGGCATGCACCAAACGTGAAGAATGTAAGGAGCCCATTCATCTTAGTGTGGAGCACAGGTGTCACTGGCACATGTTATCAGTTCAACTTGCTCTTTTATGCTTTCAAATACGGAAGATACCAGCACCACCATGAAGATGTAAACCAGTCTTCTTTTACACAGCATTTTCCTTTTTTGTGCATTACAGTGCAACAGTTCATATCCCACCAATCCTGCATTTGTGTCTTCCTTTTTAAATAACATGCCTTCGCCCGAATAAAATATTTTTTTTAATTAGTCAATCTTTTCTGTAACCTTGAATTGTCATATCACAGGAAGATGTGTATGAGATTAGGAGCTGAAGTGGAATCTAACATAGGATTCTGGCATTTGAAGGTTATTTGTCATATGGAGATTCATGCCATATCAGCCAGTTTATACATGGCTACAAGGGAAACATCTGCAAGGTCCAAGAGAGCTGATAAGGAGTAACCTGCCCTGCTACTAAAAAATGGAAGACTGCATTCTATTCAAAGGCTGCAGATAAGACTTAATGAAGTGAGATTTCATAATGGAGAAATGATGGATAATGTAGACCTAATATATTCCACATACACAAAAGCATCAAGAAAATATGTCAAAAAAGAGAATCTTAAGCTGTCTTTTTTTTCCCCGCCTCCTCCCCTCAGAGGTATTTGCAGCCCTGAATAAAATACGGTTGAAACAATTTTAAACAACTTGCAATATCAAGTTTTCCAGAGGTGCTATTTTTAAATTCAGATCTTGTGATTCCACTCCCTCTCCTACACATGTTTTTGCAAGCATTACTAAAACATAGTTTTAAACCAGGATGGAGAATGCAGAGAGGGCCTTGAAATATTAGTTTTGCTGGCCATTTTCACAGAGAAGAGGTTAAGCCACATAAATTTTAATAGTACTCTTGGTGGTCATTTTAGAGAGAAACAAAGCTAGTTGGTGGCATGGAAAAAAAGGATGGTATTAGAAGCTAAAGGAGGAAAAAACAGAAAAACCTTTTCATTGGCAATAAACAACAAGCTTGACCTTTTGGAGGAGGGTACCCTTTCCTCACACTGCATCTCAAATGAGCTGAAAAGGAGACCTTAGCAGCACAGAATGATTTATAAAATGGCAAATCCTGCAGCAGGAGAGAAGAGGGAGCCCAAATGACAATGGACAAAGGAATTAATCCCCATGACTGCGGGCAGTGTTTCACTTCTAGTGAAGTCTCCAACCAAAGGCATTTGCATCTGCATCCTGACTGAATTCCTTTGCAATTCCGTTTAGCAAAGGCCTCGCTTTGCATCTCCACCAGAATGAAATGAAACCCACATATTGCTAAGTAAGTCCCTGACACTTCATCTGGCTACAGCCAGTACCGTAGGCTGGTTTAAGTTTCTGAGGTATTAAGACATATGAGTTTCAAAGCTAACAGAAATCTCGGAAACAAATGGAACCTCCATTCCTGATCAAGCCTGTCGCACCACAGCCTTTCAAAATACTTGCAGCCTTGTCAACAGTTTTCCTTTCAAAATATATTGCTGAATCCAAAAGTTAATCTAAAACATTTTAGTTGGCCGGGAACTGCTACTTCTCAACCCAGCGCTAATTGTGCCAACATTTTTTTTCTTGTCCCAGTAACTTCGAGTTGTATTCCTGAAAAGATTGTTAAAATATGTTACGAGACTTGTCCTTCACAGCAGTGATATCAGAGTGGTTAAGTAAAGAGGCTTTCATCATATAACAACTCTGAGCTGCCAGCTTGCTTTACTGCATATTAGTGAATAAAATGGGATAACCACGTGTTGTACAAGTATAATTGGCTGAAGTGATCAATATGATTGGCTTCCACTCATGTGGTTTTCGTAGCCACATGAATCGGTTTGCATTTGCCTAATCTCTCAGTTGGTGTTAAAGAACCAAACGTGCAATTTAGGATCGGCATTTAAAAAACATTAAAACCAATTAAAGTCAATAAATGCTCCTAGGAATGCCAAAGGAGAAGCTTGGTACCAAGATTTCTAGTTTGCTTAGCAATACTTAAAAAAAAAAAAAAAAGAAAAAAAAAAAGCAAGGACAAAACCCTATGTAAGCAAATGCATCTGGTGAAAAAATTATTCTGTAAAATACATTGGAAAAGTTACTTTGTTTTGTAACTACTTTCATAATTCATCTCTTATGTTACCCGTAATGCTCCCAGGTCTGTGTAGGACAAAGGGAACTTTGCATCCAAAAAAGTGATACATATGGTTTTAATTGCTTTTCGCAGGAAAGTCAGGGTCCAATGTAAAGAAAAGTTATTCCAAACTCCAGCTTGCAAACCAGGTTTTCACGTGAAAATTTCCAGTAAAAAAGCAGCAACAGATGTAGCTGAGGCTATAAACTGGCTTGGGACAATTTTTTTCAGTCTGTCCACTCCCAATCAACTACCATCCACTTCTGCCTAATCAACACTGTTTTTACTTAGTGCAGTCAAGGCTTCCCTCACAAAATCTCTTCCCACAAAGAATCAGCTGTACTTACAGCAACGTCCAATACCTTCCTTTTCCTTCAGTTCTCTCTTTTAAAAGTCATGGATGCCTGATTTCTTTTTTCCCTTTTATTCCTAGAATCACAGATTTGATATATAGTATCACTGTAAAACGAGGTGGTGAAAACACAGTATCAAGCTACTGCACAGCAATGAAGCTGTCTCTTCTGACACTAACCAGAGCAACAGAAATCAACTTTGAACGTCTATAAAATATAACCAGCGTTTTCCTAATTTGATTCCTTGGTCTTGGCTATGGTCAGGGCATTAGGCACTGAGCAAGCCTTCACTTACAGAAATTGTATGCAATTACACAATACAACTTTAATGCTCTCAGAATAAATGCTACCTTTTTCTTAAATTAATTTATGAATTTCCACAACTGAGGAGTATGTGCTGTTATGTGCTCTACTCTTCCAACTACCTGCACTGTGTTTCATTCTGCAAAGGAACCATTCTTCTGTGAGGGCAAAGCAGAGGAATACAGACCATGCAAAGCTAGAATGTTGGGGCCAATGTAAAGTTTAGCGGACGATATGGGAAGAAACATTTCAAACTTCAAGAAACAAGAAAGATGATGTGAGAGAGAACAAAGACACTAGCATAGCAACTAAAAAGGTAAATATCACATTATGAGAGAAAGCCAAGTTTTTTTAGGTCTAGTAAATAAATAGACTAAGCACACCAGAATGAAATAATAAAATAAAAAACCCCCAACAATAATATAATAATAATAAACAAACCTGCTTAGCTTTTTGAAATTTTACAAAGCACTGACAACTGATTTTATAGAAGATAGTTACTATTTGGTGAAAATTTCCTGTCAATCTATAAATATTTTGTTTTGTCATGATTCACAGAAGGTCTGAATTGTTAGCATCTGTGATGGATGCAGAATAAGCAAGTACAGCACAAGAATTCAGTTAAAATGCTAATACGTTTTGTGGTTGCAAGCAGCCACTACAAAATGGCATCTGAATGAACTCCCTGCAGAACAAATCTTCACTTGTATTTTCAGTAAAAGTATGGATGTGATGGTTGAAGTATGGAGTAAAGGAAAAATTTTCTATAAAGGTGCATTTATTTAGGCTTTTGTTTTTCTATGATTGCATTCTTTAACTGTTACATACTTGATGCTGGGATTATACATTTTTCATGTCCTTTATATCTATTTCTCTGACATATTATTAAATATGTTCAGCATTTAGACTTTCAAAACAATATTCCATTTATAACCAATGCATTTAAAAAAAAAAACAGCTCAAACAAAAGAAAACTAAACAGAACTGAAAACACTGTAAACGCTGACTTAATATGCAACCCCCTGAAAATGCACAGAAGAGGTTCACTTCAATCTATAGTCAACTCAATGTAATTTAGGTATCTTGCATTTAATGACGGAGCATTTAGCAGTAAGTTCCAAGCGAACTGGAGGATATGGAATTCCCTGAAAAGGAAGGAGGCTTTCCTTTCCTGCATATTCTTACTCCAGCACACCACTATGTAGATCCTTGGCTCTGCAAAATAGAGCTTTTCACATGAGAACATCTGACTGTACTGAACAGACCCTTCAGTTCAACCATGTTTTTTCTGTGATGAAAATTTCTGGTAGTCATCTCAATAACAAAAAAACCCCAGAGTCTGTCAGTTTGAAACTGAACTCAGAGAGTATCTTATGTGAAAAGACAGCCCAGAACTGATCTGATGAGTTGTGCAGTTTAGCAAGCAGTGATATATTTAAAGACAATCCGAGAACTGGTTTTTGCTGTTCTTCTTGAGTTTGCACTCTGTTCTCCTAAGTCTTAGAATAAAAAGCAAGAAAATGAAGGAACAGACACAATTCCAAAGGTTTTCAGATACTTTTCATGTTAACATTTCTAGTTCTTCAAGGGCCATCCACAATCTGTGTCTAATTCTTCTACAATTCAATGATTTCAAATTGTGAATCCTACCTATGATTACATCTCCAGTCTGAGAGAAAAAACTCTGTTGCTAATACTCACCTTACTAACTATGTGTTTTCAGTTGGCTTTAAAGCACAGGTAATCAAATTAATGGATGTTGGCATGAAAAAAAAACCAAAACAGTCCAACACGTCCTCAAGGTTGTTCAAGAAACATTCCTAGTAAATTTAACACACTTTTAAAAGGAAACTCCTGGATGTAACTGGTGATATCTAGCTCTTTGGAGACTGCAGAAACATGTACCCTCTTGAGCATTAATTTGGTTGGAGGTTGGAAATATCAACAGTTTATGGACTAAAGCACAGGAACAAGAACAAAAAATCTTGTTTATAAGAACACAGCAGCCATCAGATGTTTGTTAATGTTCTATAAAGGGCTCCCAAAGTTCATTAAAAATTATATAAGCCTTTCTGTTCCCTTTTTGAGAAAAGGCATGTTGCCTCCGCACGTGATGACAAGGAGGTACTGGAAAGGTTTTTTGGTATCATGAAGAAGCAGCATTGTCTCCATCGTGCCCTCAGAGAGAGGTTGCTTATCACCTGACCAATGGAATTTGCTTAACAAATGATTGTACGTTCAGAAACTTTTGCAATACATCCCTGCTGTTACTTTCATTTCTCTCTGTCTGCCTCTGCAGCAACATTTAAATGTCCATTCTCCTAGTAGGAAAGTGTCACGCAGGAATGGACTTTGGAGCTGAAAATAAAGTGTATTGGGCAAGTGTCTTACCCTTGTGCTTTACAGTCATCAGGGCCGAATACATAAAACTAACTACATAATAATGTTATGTCATGCAAGTTCTACAACTGCACCACATCACTGTGAGGCTGGTGGTTTAATATTTACAGTGCTTGTCTATAGGATTTCTTGGGGCAAACAGCAGCAGAAGCCAGAGAAGACACTTCTGGAGCAAGAAGCTTTGCAGGATCTGACTTCAGGGGAGAGAACCAGGCTCTCTTCTGTCCATGGGAGTCTCAATTGACTGCCAGGGAAAACAAGCAAACAAGAAATCTTGCTCCAATACCTGCCTACATATACTTGCAGATCTTTTTTAAGACAGTTCCTCTGCTCTATGCTTATTTTATCTGAATACAGGCATTTTCTTTAATCTGAGATGAAAAAATCATGAAAAGAAAAAATCATGTCCTATGGTCCAGAGAAGTCAAAAAGACTTGACCTTCACCTGTGTGAAAGGATTAGGCAATGAACTTCCATGCAATAGTACAAATATATACGAACTTTTCAATTCTTCCTTTTATACAAATGGAATATCTAGGCATCTAAAACGTGTGTAGCTTCACCATGTGAGATCTTCTGATGTAAATGTTCCTAAAGTCAGCATCATGCTTGAGAAATTCTCTGAAACCCACTGATAATAGAAGCCATGAACTGAAGTACACTAAGAAAGTGCTTAATTTCTCTGGTAAATGATTGAAAACAATGTATAAAACAACAGAACAGAAGCAGTTCAGATAATTACCACCAAAATAATTATGAAACATCAGTGTTACCATGGGGCAATAACAGAGTGGCTGAAATTATGACAAATTTGCATTTTTTCTACTGAAATAAATAATTGAAAATCATGATGCTGATACTGTGAACGCTTGGGTGTGGGATCTGGCTACTTTCTGTAAGTTTCAGGATATCTGTTGGGTGACCACTTCCCAATTTTTGCTTTCTGCTAAAAAAGAATTACTTTTTTTTTTTCCCTTTCAATATGAGTTTTTCTATACCCATTTATTCACAATTATTTTTATATTCCAATTATTTAATTTACTTGCAGAGCTTATTTCAATTATCCAATCATAATTTTTTCCTTTTTACTTTTGTAACCCACAGTATTCATTACTCTGTGTACATCAGCATTAAAGAATTTACTTTGTTCTTTTGTTGTAAAATAAAAACTCTACAATTCTGTCCTTATTGGTTTTGTTCTCTGTTTTTTTAGATAACGCTCAAGATTCTAATAATATCTTTTTTTCTTTCCTATCTGACAAACCTAATACCACATCATTTCTCTATTTCTCATGTGGCTGTAACAAAATACAGTGGGAAATATTTAATTTTATAGCTTCATTATTAAGATGATTAAAGCTGAATAAAGAATCGGTCCTATAAAACTAAAGAAAACCAAAGAAAGATTTGTGATTACTATGGGCTCATAAAGATGCTACAGAGAAAAAGTACATTTTTGTACATTATAAAACATTCTTCTAAGGCCAATGCAAATTAATATTTACAAATTGTTCTGACTCTTTTTCTCTAAGTATACAATAGTTCACTTGTTAACACTGACATATTTATCTGGCCTCTCCCAGTTGTAGGAAAAAATTATGTCAATTTTCCCTCAGACTGCCTTCCTATTCTGTCACACACATTATTTCATGAAACATGAATCCAAATGTTCTGTTTCTTTTCAATTTCCTTTCACCACAAATTCCAGAGTCCCCCTCTTCATGGCTTTTAGTAACAATTCAGCCTTTCTAGTCTAATGGCAAAAACTCAATACTGCTGTCTTTAATCAGGCTACTTTTCACTTCAATGTCTTCAATACCAAAGATTCAACCCTTTGTTAGAACTACTTTTTTTCCAGGTCAGATGTTATGTCTGTGATTCCACATTAAGGATCTATTCCCATAACAAACAGCAAGCCTTGACAAGATGTCTGAAAAACACCGACGCAGAAGGACAAAAAAGGTAATAGATTTTAATAAAGAACATCTTTTAAAAGTTGCAATAATCAAGCAGTCAGGCATTTCTAAAAGGCTCAGGTGGTTTTGTACCTGGATATGGTCCACTATAATTATAGTTAATGCAAAGCAAACCCATATTGCTTGGAAAAGAAAAAAAAGTTATGTTTAACTAATTAGAGGGAGTAGAGTGTTTGTGTCTTTCTTTTCCAAATTAAAGATCCATTGGTTAGTTGGTTCAAACCATCTATGACCACAAGTTTATGTCAGACTTCTGACAGCTGAACAGATGAAGGTCCAAAGAAACTGCGTTCAAATTAAGATCACAAAACTGGCATGATCCTGATACTTTCTATCCTAACAAGCTCTCTAATAGAAGATGTAACAGACTGTAAAAATAAGGGGACACCATTTACTCATGCACTGAGGACAAAAACAAGAACGTGGATTTTCTTATTTCACGAGATGTAACTTTTGAATGGTCTGTCCTGTGGTCAACAGACTGCAAACTGTAACCTCAATGTGACAAGTCACAGGTACACAGGCAAATCCCTCTGGAAGTAAGGAACAGAAAATCTTTTGATGAGAAGAAATAGCTGCCTTTCCCATACTGCAGAAAGGCAAGTCCCCAGCCTGTGAAAGAGTTCTGTATAGGTTGAATAGGCAACTCTTACTGTCTTGTTTAACTCATCTAAGAGCATCCTTGTGTGTGAGGAACAACCTCCCTTCATCAGCCATGTCTCCTGTTCCCAAGGAGTGAAATACTCCAAAGAAATATCATATACCTCCACAAACAACACGTATGACTAGAACATAGTAGCAACCAGTACGTAAGAGACATAAAAAAGCCTATATTACAAACTGAACATAGCATAAGTAGCAGACCTCAGGATAACTCAACATAAAAAAACCCAGGGATTCTGTTCCATTGCATTGTGTACGTTTTGGGATTCTGCTCCAAAAAAACCAGATGTTTGGTATTAACACGGATACATTAAGCTCAAAATTGGTCACCGAAATGAACAGCAGTGCTGATTCAGATGTGTTTATAAACACAGAGGTTATGCAGAAAGATACACAGGCATTTAGAAATGCTGTGTATATTTGTGGATGATTCTTTGCATGTAAACTGGCCTCACGTGTTATGCTTTGATTAATCCCTGTAACTCAAACTTTCAAAATTAAGGATAATTTACAGTAACAGCAACGACAGAAATTATACAGAAAAAAAATATTTACCTATGGAAAACACTTATTTCTTTAAAACTAGGGATTCAGCTCAGACATCCTTCCTTCTGCAATACCATGCCTTTCTAAGGACACAGGTGCTAGGAACAGATTTGCTTCAACAGTGTCAATACCAGTAGAAGATTAGGAAAATCATGATAAATACGGCTCTTCTGCATTCAAAATATGTAGCAGCTCACAGAGCCACTAGCAAACAAAAACAGTTTGTGTCTTAAATGGGTAGGACTACATATGGGTTGGAAATCAGCTAAACTCTTCTGGGTTTTATCTAACCAGGTGACCTGGAAATCTGTTCAAGTCAAACTATTACTTCATGGGATATAAGCAATATGTTTTAAAACTGCAGCACACTAGGTAACAAAAATATTCAGCCACACTCACCCTGTCCCAAGGGATCTCATGCAAAACAAGAACAGAGCTGAAAAGATTTTAAGATAACTCACCATGGAGAACTACATACCAGTTTCTTAAGGGGGCACACAAATTACACCTGTCAGTCACTGGTGTGCCTACAGACTTGATTTTCAGGGCTGAAAAACTCTTGCCCTATGATTGGTTGCTTTAGCACTGAGTTGTTAAATCAGGTATATGATCCTAATGCATAACCATAGCTCCTTTCCATGTACTGATCATTATTTGCCCAGTTAATTTGTTTATATAGTTGCAGTTTTGGAACAGCAAAAATGAATGGTTCCACTTTCCTATGTTCTCCAATGCCAAAGATATTTTCATATAATTAAAAAGAAAGGAAGAAAAAAAATGGAACCCTGGAAGCTGTCTTGGACTGAAAAGAACTCCTGAGGTCAGTGCTATATAAGAAACATGATTCTGATGAGTCAAAGAATTTAGGCAAAGAAAGTGACATACTGTAACCAGGTTATTGCCCTTAGATCTGATCCTAAGGATGAGGAGAAAGGAACTTTTGAAATGCTAGCATCAATAAGCTTGAAGACAGTTATTAAAAGGTACAGAATTTGTAGAAAATTATATAAGAAGGCTGTAATGGAATATACCATGATTCTCTATTTCCTATTAAAAGAGTAAAGGGATATTTAAAAAGACCAAGCACCTTTTGTTGCAATGTTTATGCAGATTCTCACATTTCTAATCCCCTGGTAGAAATTAAAGTGCCAAAGTTCCTGGTAAATCTTAATAAGACTGTGCAATTGAATTCATGTCCAGGTGAACAAATGGGAAGGAAATACTCATCTCGCAGTGAACAAATGGGAACAGAAAGGAAGAGAAATACTATGCTAGGAGTGCTATTCAGTTCTCAGAAAAAGCTTCCCAGAAGACTGATGCCTGATTATGTAGTTAAAGCCAACAAGGATTTTCACAATATACATCCAGGGGGTGCAAAACTCACTATGTGTGATAGGGCAATTGTACTGCTCTGATTTTGCTTGTCACAGTACTTGGAGGCTTCAAAATAATACTGTGGCTAAGAAAAGAGTTTTTTATGTTTTCTACGGACAGAGAGATCTGAAGCACATGTGATCCAACATGTCCACAGTCACACAAATTGTGTATGAATAGGGACATCAGGACAACCAAGTATTAGATGAGCATTCCAACTCTTCTGCTTTGGAAGCCATGGAAGAGGAGCTCAGCACTCACAAAGAATCAAGTCTGGAGAGTACCCACTGTGCTATTTTAATTCCTCTTACTGCAAGTTTTCTACTATTCTAATCTGGAGCTAAACTAGATGTAGTGATGACTGCAAAAACGATCTGTTAGTCTATTAAAGACTGAATTAAGCACTCTATTTGGAATAAGACTGAACAGAGTTTTTCACAGGGTAAAGTTTCATGTTCTGTTGATCATACAAACCCAAACCGAACTAAAACTTCAGCCAGAGTGTTTAGCATATTCAGCCACGAGAAGTGTCAAGGCAGATTTTTTTAACAGATCCCATTTTGTCTCTCTATCTCCCTGACATCCTTTGTATGTACAGTACACCTTAGCACTGAGATCTGTGTATGAGTAAGAGCCTCAGAATTGTACATTGTCTAACAGGTATGGACAGAGACTTCCTATTTAACTTGATCTAGAAAGCTACAAGCTCACCTTATTTACATATGCACAGCTTAACTGAAATCAGTGAAGCTCCCTCTATTTGCTTAGGCTAAGAACATGGGCTAAGATTTATACTATAATAAGTCTCCAAGTACCTCACCTCCACTGTGCAAACCCACTTTTACCAGATACACTCATCAATTCCTTTTTGAAGTGTTAGGCTGTGCCTACACACAGGGTCCCATTCTGACTCCTTGCTTTTACTGAGATTTTGGTGCTAGCAACCCAAAACTCCCTCCCACCATCTCTCACTCGTGTTTCTGCTACCAGGAATCCCAGACCCACTCTATAAAACTTAACATTCAAACTCAAAAAGTCACTCTGAGTGTTTTGACTTGGCTTCAAGCCAGTAAGATTATTTTGCAGGAAGAGGACAAAACTGGAACATATTTTCTATTTACACTGATAAAGTCAGTCAGCTGGAATATATTAAAGAATTTGTGGTGCTAAATTAAATTTTCTAGTAACTGCATCACCTGAATGGAAGCAACAGAATTTCTCAATTATAATGGTTTTATCTGTAGACGTGTTTCTTTCAGATTTTACGACCAAGACAATGAGAAAACTTCAACCCTGCTCGATGCTGTACAGCTCAAAATCAAGCTTATACTCTTCTGTGGCTTGGAGTGAAACTGCACTCAATTTTAAATTATCTCTAATAAGAAGTGTTTGCTAGCATTCTTGTCAACATTGTTCTGTTTACAGCAAGAGTGAAAATAAGGATTTTTTTTCAATAATTAATTCATATTTACAGATGCTGAGTTTTAATTTTGATACACATTGGTAATCAGGAAAATGTGGAATGTAATACATGTAATAGAAGATTTGATTTTCTAAGAAATAAATGATAGTGCTTAGGAAAAAGATGGACCAAATAAGACAAAATGTAGTGATTCTTTGTAAGTTATTTTAGACATGCTACTGAAGAAAGATTTTTAAATTTTCCAGCTTAATTTCTAACTTTTCTATCTACATGTATAGATAAAAGCAATTTAAAATATTGGAAGACATACACTAGTAAAAAAAAAAAAAAGGCAGGAAAAAGAAAAGCCAAGAAAATACTATTACTCAGTAAAACCCCAAATACTCAAACCTTGGAAACTATGAACAAGTAAAGTATATTCATTGTTCTAACAATACGTACTTAGGGCCTACAAATACCAATAATGTCAACCAGCAGGACTAGCAAACCAATCTGTTATATTTTTGTGATGGTGTTAGTGGTCTCTGTTGTGTTGATATCTTAGATTTTCATTTCCAGCTTAATAGCTGAACTTGATTTTATTAAATACTTACATTATATGTTTTCTTTTTTATGACTTTTTGGCTCACAAAGAATAAGCAGAAGTGCTTTAAAGTCCCCAGGGACCTCTTCTTAGTACATTGCTATTTCCAACTGGTTTGGTTGTGGGTTTGATTTGTTGGGTTCATTGTTGGGGTTTTTTTTGTTGGAAACAATGATTTAAACATAAAATCCCTATTGCAAGTAGGCAGATGACAGAGAGCTGAGTAAGTACATAAATAATTAAATAGTTAAAGCAACTTGGCTACTGCTACAGTGTAACCTACCAGGTTAAACAACTGCAACTCAGCAAAATTTATTTTATATCGACAAATAAAAAAATAACGCTTTTGAGATTAAAATATAAGTTGTGTAACAAGAGAATAAAAAATAAAGTTTGGAAGGTCTTCACAGAGCACAACTCAAACAATATAGACTGCAAGCCCCCAAATAAACTACTGTTGGACGGGGAAGAAGCCCAGCCACAGCAGCGTGGCTCCATGCCAGAGCCAGACTAACCTTGGCACAGAACTGCTGGGAGAGACAATCTGGTCACCAGCAAGTGAGACTAATCTAACATTACACCACCACCGTAAAAGGGTTACAAATTTCTCTGCTCCTGGCCAGGAGGCAGCTGTAGTGCCCCTCGTGGGGACTTGGATCAGCTCGTCGATTCCGATGGAGACAAGAGCGGTTTTTATTTTTTTCCGTGGTAGATTTGGTCAGACGAGCGAACTCGATTCGCCATGGAATCAACTGGAGAGCGAGAGCCAAGGCAGCGGGAGAAATGGGAACGTCTGGTTGTGGCTGAGGCAGGAACAGCCCGTTCCCTTCAGCAGCAGCACAGGCTTTGACCAGCTTCTACGCCAATAAATAGCTACGCTGCTTCCAGAACCACATCAAGACAGACACGCCGTACAGCAACGCTTGGAGACCACGGCCATAACATGTGTTTCTAATGGAATACAGTGACCAAAAAAGAAGGAGGGGAAAAAAAAAGGTGCAGCAATACAGCAATTACTGGTTGTATACAAAAAGAAACTGCAAATTCGAGTGAAGAACTAGCTACACCTTTACACAGTGGTAGAAGGCAACCCATCAGTTTTGGCTCTCCAAGCTCAAGCCAGAGAGGCAGTCCTCACTTTTAAGAGGGAATCTATTTTTCCAGGCTAAACTTAGGACTGTAAGGAAATCCCATGCGACTCACAGAAAATCTGTGTAAAAGTGATCATACATGTTCTGGTCTAATTGATAGCACTTTTCATGTTTTGTTATTATTTTCTTTTATTTCTGGGAGGTGGAAAGAAGGAATGAAAGGAAAAATCTTAATTCCTTTACAATTTTGCATATTGCTCACCAACTCCTGAAGAATTACTGTTCCTACATAGCTGCCTGTGTGCACTGCTTGCCCATGGAGAGTCATGGTGATCCCCCCACGTATAATCAGATGGGATGCATACCACAGGTCTGACTGACAGGAAGGGAGGGAGGACACAAATCATCTCCCCTTTCAGCATGCATGATGGCACACCTGCTGAGATCATCCTAGCAAACTAATCATTTGGCATAGACCTCAAAAATTGCTAATGCTCTCCTCTCTGCAGTTTTCAGCAGTTGTAAAAAAATAATTTTATTTATATAAAGTTGCCAGTCTTCACATAAAGACAACTGAGTGAAATTTAACAGATGTGACATGCAAGGTCCCAATGAGACTGAATGGTTTATTGATCCTTTCCAGTCTTAAACATTATGAAAGCCAGACCCTGTGTGCACAGCAGACAGATCTGAATTATGATGAATCCCCAGGTGAAAATAACAATTGTGGCTAATGACAATAGGGGGTGGAGGTGGGTGGGTGGGGGAAAAAAATCAATGCAATATAAAATAATTTCCACTTTAAGTAATTTCATTTGCCTGAGAATGCAGCCAGATGGATCCCACGGAGTTTGAGAAGCTCTTTGCTGCCTGTACACTTAGAGGAGTACATGGAGATATGTGTACCATCAGGGGGAATTCATAAACCACTGAGTGTCCCTTGCTTCCTCTAATGACACTCATCAAATTAAAATAGCTGAGTCACAGCCAGAGGCACAGGGGACAGCAAAAGACTGAATATATGCCAGTTTGGTTTGGTTCAATGTGCACAAATTAGGGGAAAAAAAAATTAAACCAAAAAAGGACAATTTACATAAACATTTTCCTTGCTCCTGTTTTGACATCACACATGTGGGCCATGGACTGCTCTTGCTGCATTTGTACAGTATTGAGCATAACAATGTCCTGGCCATACAGAAATCCCAAAGGTGTGGTGTAATATATGTAATGAGTAGTAATGCAGCCTCCTGCTGTTTCCTAAGTCTCGAGCTGCCTCGCTGACCTTCTTGTCTTGATACTGCACATGTCAGCTGGCTCCATTTGCTTCTGGAATTAGCATTAAAATGGCAGTCCTTGGAGATTATGCTACAGCCAGAGCAATGACAACGGAGGTTTTAAAATATTTTCTAGGGGGTTTTAATTGCATATTTTAAAAATACAACACTTTTCCTATGAACACACAAAGCAAAGACAAAACTCAGTTTTCTTTAAAAATAATAAAATAGAAGATTACTTTTAGAAATTTGTGTCAGGAGACATATTTCTCCATCTCCATCTCTTGTTGCCAAGACAGCCTGTGGATGTGTTTCTCAGAGCAATGCCATTAACGAGATTTTATTGTGAGTTTATCTTAATTAAAAGAATGGATGCTTATTCCTTTCTAAAATAAGTGCAACAGACATGAAAATTCCTGCAGTCTTTCATCAGATATTAAAATTAAAGACAGATCAGATTAATTTAAAAATCTGATCAGTACTTCTAAGATAGGCGGAAGGAACATAATGCTTGATAAACAATAATTTTCAGGTACTGAAGTGATTGGCTAATGAAATTTTGCATGGGCATTGCATCTTGGAGGATTTCTGTCATGCTGTATGTCAACGTTGTTATACATTAAATCTAATTCCTTCTGTTGAACTAAACTGCATTTCCTACATTTATATCGCCTGCCCTTTACTTGAAACTCAGTAGGAAATATTGTCATAACAGATTTGTAAGACCATATGAAAGTTCAGGGAGAAATAAGATTACGAAATAGCACACAACAAAGCCTGTAAAATAAAAGCTTTTTCGTTCTAGGATGAACTTTACAGTTTAAAACTCTGAAATCAATCTTACTCTGTGTGTTTATATTTCTTTTTTCTTGTGAACAGAAATATATATATATATATGTGAATCCATATATTTGGATTCTTTTTTATATATTTATGAAGGATGGAGAATAAAAGCAAACACACTGAATTTGCACCACAAGCCATTAACAATTTAAAGAAATACAGTTAAGTACTGCACTTACTGAAATTTTTTAACATCATCCTGATTATGTTTGCAGCATGTCAAACCTAAACCACTAATTCCTAGGTAAGTATCAGAAAATATGAATATTTCTAGTTAAAAAAAAAAGTATAATCTGCCAAACAGAACGATAAAGTCCAGTTGCTGAAAGTTGTAATTGGACAGATTCAGCCCAGAAAATAGAGAACACTCCACAGTCAAGGAATGTAGTAGATTTTCCCTCATTTTAAATCTTTTAATTAAGACTGGATGTCTGTCTTTAAGATATGCCCCAGCTCAACCACAAATTGCAGGTTGGATGTTGAAATTACTGAGTGATATTCTAAAGCCTGTGTTATTCACGAGGTCCATTTCTGGTCTACATTTCTACTGAGATGAAAGGCACTCTAAAACTAAGTAGCACTTAATTTGATTTCTGTGAATTTTGAAGTCAATGCATGTTCTCAGGGGTCAGAAGGAGAGAAAGGATGCAGGCACACAAAATGCAGTCTCTTTCTTCTAAACGAATGGGGTATTTTACCTTTCTTTAATGACAACACTATTCTGACTGTAGTAGTAGTAGTAGTAGTGGTACCGATGCTTTAGAAAACATGCCAGTTCATTAGAAAAACTCATGCACATCATTTTAAAAATAGGAATATATGTTACTTATCTGATTTGTCATTGTGTCATTCAGACAACATTTCAGTTTACCAGTCTACCATTCTGTGGAACAGCTTAGAGCAATATTGCTCCTATTAAAGACCAAGGGATTACCACTTTAAATACTTACTTGTAGGTATGCATTTTCTCTTCCATTAACAGAAAACAGAATTAAACTAGATTTCTAATAAATGCACGCAAAACTCTTTCTGTGACAAGATACCAAGATTATAATCTCTTTCTATATAGTGCTGTGTTACAAAGAGGACATTCCAGATGATGACACAAAAATATCTCAACAAACTGATGAGAATGTGAGGGCAAAAATGAAAATGTAATTAAAGACCTAGAGGCACCATTATGCAGAAGTATGCACACAGACCAGCCTTTTCCTTTGCTAAGACAACAGGAAATGGAACTACCATGAAAACTGTCTCTGGGTGTCACAGGCAGGAAAGAGAGGGTTTGCTTCGCCTGCACAAGTCCAGTAGCCTTATTTACAGCCATGGACACGCTGAGCTTTGAACTTCAGGCTGAAGCTCAGAATTCCCATCCATTATGAGACGCTGGCTATGGAGCACAGAGCCCCCAGACACCACGAGGCCGGAAGGGATCCCGGCTGGGCTGACTCAGCTCTACATGGTGTGCACATGGCTGCCCTCAGGTCCACGAGGTTACAACACCCTGCCCTCCCTCTCCACTCCCAGCCCTCTTATTGTGGGCTGGCACCAGGCTGGCAGCTGCAAGCAGCTCATCCCTATTCAGCTGTCAGAAGGATGTGGAGCCAGGATAAGCAACACCAGTCTTGTAGGGGAAAGCAGGAGACCTTGCCCATGTAATCAGCAGCACTCCAGAAACAAACAGCTCAGGATAACCTGTTCTCCCAGGTTAGCTTCCCATGCTGCTTGCCAGCTTCCATAGCTCATCTCTGTCTGAGCCACTGCAGCCCAAAAGCGCTCTTTTTCATCCTATCCATCCAGCAGTTTTTGTTTGTTTTTTTTCCCCTGCTGCTTCCCACCTCTGGCCTCTGATTCTTACTATATCAACATTTGAAATATCCACTGGAGCACAGAGAAAAGGAATCTGCTGTCTGGACAAAAGAATCATAACAAGAAAGAACACGGTTTAGGGTTGAGTGTGTGTGCAAGTCCTCAGCTTTGGCCCAGCCTGTGTGGAGCTGCCAGCAGTAAAAGCCTGGCTGCACTCTCCGGCTGATCAACAACTCCTGTGCCAACACCATCCTCAGCCCTGGCTGGCCCTCTCAAACTGTCCCCAGCACCAGCAGCCCTCACCAAACACATGGAGCCATGGGAACCAGCCTGCCAGGAGCCACAGGCTACGCAGAGCATCTCGCTCTGGAGGGCAGGGGAAGGAACTCTCACATAATGTGCAATCAGCCCATGGAAAGCTGCTCCACTGATGTGAAAGACGCACCGATGTTTAAGTAATTTAAACATTAATTTAATTACTCTCCTTTGGGAAGTAACTGCACGAGTGATGGGACGATCTAACAAGTTTCTCTCCTCTGTGAGCCTTTGGAAGGAAAAACATTTTATTTTAAAACGTTTACTTGCCAGTGCTATGATATTATCACCTCTGATTGTTCTTACGTTACCAGCGCCATTTCCCTATTCCTACTCAACTTCTAACTAAGATGTCAAAACTGTAATTTTCACCAATAAATAAAAATGCAATGCATTTTTAAATGGCAGAATTACTCATTAACTTCACAGACTCCCTTATCTACTACTGAATGGCCATCCCTGATCTGTCTAACTGAGATCGCCTTAGGGAGTTGCTCCACTATCAGCTGAAGTCGCAAAGTCTTTGAAGTCCTTCTCTTGTAACATCAAGTTACAAAGAAAACATTGCCTCCAGGGAATTCTAATTACAGTATTCCATTTCCAGGAACATAGTTTTATACTGACACAACGGTTCAAGGTACACATCTTTTTCTTGTCACTATGATAAATTAATAAAGCAAAGTATATTTTAAATGTTTCCCAGGCCAGAAGGTTTTAAATATGTGGTTGGAAAAAAAAAAATCAAGGTCAGAAATCATCTCCAATAAAAGAAATTAAAGTGTAATGAGGATTAAAAATGAGGTCATTCATCCGCTTTGCACTTCTATTTACAGTGTGTCTGGGTAGACTATTTACTAAAGTGGGTATACCAACAGATTAATGGGAGTAGAGAAGAATACAGTAAAATCAGTAACAAGGAGAAAGTAAAAAGTTTGGGTTACGGTTTTTGTTGCTATAGCTAAACACAAAACAATTAAACAGGTTGTACAACATTTCATTTCTTTATGAAAGGCTATTTTATCCTTATTTTTAACTACAATCAGATAATGGAAATATGTCTCACACTAAAATCTACATACTTTAATTTGGTAGCTGGAAAGCATTTTTAGGATTTTGCCTTCCTGAAGAACCTAAAGAAAAACTTTTCATTAAGTCTTCAGCAATGAGGTTGTGTGGACAGGTTCTAGTGAACAGAAGTAAAAGTTCCCTAAGAAAACATTACTCCTCTTGGGAAGATTTTGTCCACTGACTTTCAAAACAGTGATTCAGTGTCATATGCTTCACAGTCAGTTTTATGAATATGGCAGAAATACATAGAAGACTGAACTAACCCTATACAACAGTAATCTATATTGTTTACATTACAAGACAGCACTCTAATTTTTCTACAGGGAGCACTTAGTGTTAAATTATAAAGCAATAATTTTTTTACATAAAAATCCTACTGGGAAATGATATGAGCTGAGTATTACAGAGGCAGTATGTCTAACTGATTAATTGTACCAGCTTAAGAATTCCAAGTTGCCTGTATTTAACCGACTGGGAAATTCACATTTCATTGTATTTTTAATGCTGTATTAATCTCCAGTATTTCCATTTACCCAGGCAGTCAAATTAAACATTTTGGAACGGTGCAGTGATATATCTTAAAATTGCATTAAAGACATTCCCTGCTGTGAAAGCTTAAGTATTTATTAGGAATTCAAGTGCAATAGAAAGAACTGATTAATTAAAAGACAAAAGGTACTTGGTTTGACTACTTTTCGGAAAGAAAAAGAAAAAAAAAGAAAGCTACAGAAGACAATGGGATGTGCTTAGTTATAGTTAGTTGCCACCTTACTTAAATGACAGGTTCTGCTGAGCAAACCCAGCTTCCTGAAAATTCTGTCTCATTCCCACTATTCTTCTGGTCTTAAAACTTTCATCAGCCTGGGCATAACAAGAAGCCATTTGACTGCGTTTCTAGATGTTCAGGAACAAAACTTCTCTTTACTGTCCCACTGCCTCAAATGGGCTTGGATATCAGCAGGTGTCCCCTTCTGAACACATCACATGCAGAAGAGCTGTGGGACAGCCCTGCAGAGCCCATATCACAGAGGGAGCAACCTTAGAAGAAGACAATGGAGGAAACGAAGAAGAAAACAGGAAAAGTTTAGCTATCTCTCTTTCTGGAGACATTTTCCTACTCCTGCTTTTCTGGAGACACTCTCCTACTTCTGGAGACCCAGGTGTAAGTGGCCCATTAATCATAAACTCTCCACAAATTCTGACTTAAGCAGGGAGCAGTATTTACCAGCAATGATATTATTCATATTATTTAGATATGCTCATGTGTATTTAGGAAGCTACTAACCAACAAAACATATTTGAAGAGTAATATTTCATAAGAGAATAGCAGGAAATTTCTATCAGCTTTGTAAAAGCAACATTCCGTTTCATCTCCCTCCCCATACTGTTCTGTCAACTAAAGAATTCATTAAATATATCTATATTTCATCTGATTTTGTCATACATTCCAAAACTCTGGCTGTATTCTGAAACACCTTAAACACTTTAATCAATTAGTGTGGCAGGGTTATAGCTGGAAGTTGATCTTTGCCATCATACTTCAGAAGAGATGTCAGCTAAATACAGAGTTAAAAAGAGACTAGGAAAGGATAACCTAAAAGTCTAGATGTGTCTTTAGAAGAAAAGGAGCAACAGTGCTTTAAAGAACAGATAAGACTGAATGGGAGACGTGCTAAGTCCTTGTTTATGCAAAAATTCCATTCCTGTAACTTGGTAATATATCAGAGACGTTTCAGTTTGTTAAACACCGATGGGAAGTTTTACTTGGACATAGTTATCTGCTGTGAGATTTGGGAGCAGATCTGATGGGAAGGGTTGAAGACAAGTTATCTTATACCTCCTGCATCTTATTACAAAGCATGCCTCGTCTGACTTGCATGCAAAATATGAAGAGCAAAACTATTGTGCAGCCAAACTTATTTTGGATTACATCCTCAAGTGTCAAACCTCTGCTTTTGATTTGCTTAATTTTAATTCTTCAAGTTCAAACTGTCTGGATGACTCCTTGAGGCTAGTTCTTTTTAGAGGTGTGGATTAGAAGAATGATCCAAAAACGCTGCCATAGAATGAATCAAACCTTGGAATTGAGTAATGCAGAAAATGTGGCTTCTGTTATATTTTCCTTAAGTGGTTTTCATATCTTTACTTTGAATCACAAACCAAAAAAAAACAAAAACCAAAAACGATCTAAAACCATATTTTTTCATAAACAAGTCATTGATAAAGTCAGTCCCAACTTTCATGAACTGCATCCCACATTTCTTTGCAATGACTCCAAGTAAACCCTGTTTTTGTCTGTCATTATAGTATCTGGAGAGAGAAGACTCTTTTTTTTTTTTCTTTTTACTTATTTTTTAATTTATTCTGGATGAACCTGAAGATATGTCAGCGAGTTAACAGATGTTAAATGATAATTTCAGACGTTTCACAATAGTTTGAAAAATCACTGTATTGAAAGGTTTAACAAGATTTATGCAGAGAGATATGTAATGCAACAGACTGACAGATGAGAATTCCAAACTTTCTTCATATTAGAAGTCCTTACCTCAGTGAATACATCTTTTCATTTCAGATTTGCATGTGCGTGTGCATATACGTGTGTGAGAGTGATTAGAAATTTTTAAAATATCAGTAGGATGATGTTGGAAAAACACAGGACTAGACAAATATGCCTAAATGAACAAATATTTATGTGAGTGGTAGAGTCAAAGTTACCTGAAGCAGCGAATTTTTTCCAAGTTTAGGGCTATTCCTGTAAGGCCCTTTTGCATCCAAACAGGTGTTTTCACTGGGCATTTTCCTCTTTATTGCTAATATATGACAAAAAGGAATTCATAAGAATAACCGAGTCAAACATGATATTGCTACATCGTCCTTTCAGTAAGAGGGCTAAGGGAAACACTCTGTCGTTCTGCCTAATGCATAACTCCAAGACACTTCAATGGTAAAGGCACTAGAAAAACATATATAAGGCAGAACTTTCCATAATGAAGACTTAAAATATTGCCATTGCTGCAGGGGATACTTCCACCCTACAGGATGCTGTCTGTAAGAACAAGTTCCTACACAGTTCCTATCTATTATACTTGCAGGACATAATGAGATTTCAAAGACTTGGTGTTGTGTGAGTGATGCTTTTAAACAGAAGCAGCTTTCCTAAAGCAGAAAGGTTTATATGGACAGATTGCCTACCTGTCTGCTTACCTGTCTCCTTCCAATAACTTTGTGGAATACAGTCACTTTCAACCAAATTTAACATCAAGCCATGGTCTCCAAGATAATTACACTCCTACAAGTTCTGTGAAAATGAGCAGCTAGAGCCAGAAAAATCTAAATTAGTGTTTCCAGCAAGAAAAGAGCAATCAGAGCTTTTAGGCAGTGGTTGGTTCAGCAATCAGCACACACATACATCAACCACAACAGCCCCATGGCTCACCTGGGCATCACAGAACACACAGCATTTAAGTGGGGTCACATGTGCACCTACCCATACGTTGAGAAAGAATCAGTTAACGACCATCAGAACTTGGTTTTCTCCTTTGAACAGTATTTTTGCATCAAGTAACAACTGGACCTCAAAAGGGCATCTTCTGCTACAAAGCTCAATTTCAGATCCCTGCCAATGCCTGCTAACAAAAGCCTGCGGACTGAAACCTTGCTTATGTTCTAAATGTAAAGCAACAAGACTCATAGAGATGGTTATACTTCATCATAAGAGGACTGGAAAATAATTAAATAGCAGATTTGAGTAAAATTATTGTTTGGTTTTTAGCATGTCAGGCTCTGTCTTTCCAAATGACTGTGTAGGAGATACCCATAAACTATCCCTGAATCAAATGAAGTCTGTCAAAGCCACAGCATAAAACACCAGAGATGCCACTTTATGTCTTGAAAGCAGGAGTGTGTCTCATCCCTGCAGTACTGTGCCCACAAGAATAGTTCTATCCTCTCCATGAGAACACAGATTATTTTAAGGCCATACAATACAACCGTTGCTGCGCTGTGCCCCATCATGCAGATGCTATTCAAGGGTTTTTTTCTTAATCTAGATTTCATTTTAACCATAATTAAGCAATTTACATTAATAGGAGAATAAGAATAAGAGAAAACTATCAGTCAAGTTTAATACTTGTAATACTCATATCCTCTTAAGATCACAGATACAGTTTCATTCAACTGTTCAACTAAACCACTGCTTTACAGCCCATGAGAAACTATCAGTTTAAAAATACGTCTGGAGTAGCACTGACTGCTTTTTTTCTTTTCTATCTACATGCAAAAAATCCTATCAGTATCTCACGCTATATTTTAGCTAACTTTTAAATTACTTTTAAATATGCACTATCTCTACTGTGGCCATAACTTGGAAATTTCTATTATTAAAAAATACAATGAAGTCAGATTAAAGCAGTAAAATTACTTTATATCTTAGTGATACAGCATCCGAAAAAAGCCTGTTTCAAGAACTTTCAATTTTACCACACTTGATAAGCCTTTGCAGAAAAAAAATCAAGATTAAAGCAGAGCACAGTAAGTAGCCAAAAGAAGTGAATTTGCTCAAGGTGCAAAAAGATCTACATTACTCATTTGAGCAAACATAGGGCTCATTTTACAAGTCCCTTAATGAGTAAGTGTTCAAGGAGCTGAAACTGGTTTTAGTTGTTTGACTCTGGCTACAGTCAAGCAGAGTCTTGTTGCTAAAACCTCAATTACCACTCTGAGAATTGAAGTGTTGATGGAGGCTTTGTTTATGTCGTGTGCCTTCTGAAGGCTGTCTGTAGCAGGACACTTTCTTCTTTATGGAGCAGAAGAAACAACGTGGATCCAAACAACAGCAGCACTATGACCATGGTCCTTTCCATAATCCTGCTGGTGATAGCTTTTAACTGCTCCGTCAGTGCTAAATATCTTGAGGTAAATTCTAACCCCGCATACAGGAATATAACACTATTAAACTGGATTCTTATGTTGAAATGCCCTTTTTGCTTCTGGTCTGTCTAAAATGGAAAGCTTTAGTAGGGGCAGTGGTCTAATCACGTGGGGAACCCTCCCTGCCGAATTTAATAGAGAGTATATGCAAGTTAAAAAGTAACCCAAAACATGTACCTTACACCACCCCAAACACGAAATATTTGAGTACAAAGGCTGATATAGGCAGCAACTACAGTACTTGACTACTTATCAATTCAGCAAATGGTTCTACAGCAGCACAATGAAATTAAGCATTTGGCCTTTTATCTTAGTTCTCAGATAAACAAATTAGAATGATTCCAAAAGGCAAAATTACTTTCACCCAATTTCTTATGCCATACCAAAGATCACTGAAGTCCTGCTATAACATACATTCTCTTATTCAACTGCTGTAGAGTGATAAACATGGACATAGGTAAAACACCTGAGCTATCTCTAACAGATATATAAAAATATATGTACAGACAAAGACAGCACAATAGCTTTATGTGGTTCTGGGATAATACCTACTGCTGTAATAAAAACATCCAAACATTATACCTGTTTGGATACACCACAAACCCCAAATATCTATTCTTCGCCTACTTGGCTGCACACACAAAACCCGTTTGTAAACCTGTGGTTTGAGGCTGACAGTGACTGGATATAGTAAAACTACATTATTTAAGAATATTAAAGAATATTAAGAAAATTTTTTTTTAAATCTACATGTCATCGTGCAGATGATATATTAGAACTCTAAGATAGAAAAGAAGGTATAAATACAAAGGACGGGGGGAACCTAGACTGATGCTTTGTTGTTTTTAACTCCTCTTTGACATCTACTGTTTATACAGTCAGAGTATTTACTACCAAATTAGGATGGGGTTTTCAAAAGCTCTCAATGTTGGTTAAATCTGCTACCATTGAAGTTAATGGGGGCCAGATTCACAGATGGTGTAAATCGGCTTAATCCTATAAAATCCAGCTTTGAGTATTTTATCACTAACTTCACTGAGTACAGATGAGGCCACTGCTGAGTCTTTTGAAAATCCCACTCCTTAATTCTTCTGCACACAGTAAATTTAAAGCCCAGTAATTAAAAAAAAAAAAAAAAAAAAAATTCTAGGCAAAATGAGGCTCCTAGCTCCAGAGGACTCCACTTGTCCTCTCAACGAACATCTCAGCTGAGGCCTGTAATTCCAGTTTGCAATGATACACACCTATATATATTAGTATTAAAATGAATCTTGGCTTTTTCTAAGGGAAGTAGAAATAAAATGACAAATTCACAATTAACTACACACTTGTGAACTAAATATTCCCCAAGCTATTTGATAAAATCAAGGGAGGGCAACAACAGGTACAATAGCTAGTTCCTACACTCTCTTCATCTGAGTCAAATTAAGACTGTAATTATAATGTATTCATCTCATGATGCAACCGTACAACTGAAAATCTTGGTTTACTTCATTTACCGGCAACTTTAAGAAGTTTTAAATGCCTTTGTAAATAATAAATTGAAAGCAAAGAAAGGGTCTGTTTGTCATAGTAGCAAGAGGAATGATGTCCTCTGTGAGAGCATCAACTTTTGGAGGAATAAATTTCACAGTGCAGGAGAAGTGAACGTCGCATGTGTACTGTTAATTTTCACTTCTACAGTGTAGTAACAAATCCAATAGCTTCAACTATGCCAAAACACTTCCATTTGTTAGGAAAAGTTTTGTTCCACAGACAAGGAACTGGAGAGACCGAACTGCTGAAGCACTGAAATGTCAAAGAACTGACTGGGTAACATGATCAGGACTCTATCAGGCACAGTTTATATTTCACACTGTTTGGAAAAGCAAAATCCTTTCTGTAGTCCCATCCCACCTTGCTTGCAAACTCTTACTCTACACGTGGCAATCATTTTCAGCCAAAGTATTAGACTAGAGGGTACCAACTAGATTTGTAGAAAGTGAGGTTTGTCCCATCACATTCAGTGCTCAATGCCTCTCTCTGAAGATATTTTGATATTCCAGAGCCAAAGAGAAACATGAATAAACAAAGAAAATAAAATGCATTTGATCATGTGTGTATCAGGAACACTCTAACCTCCTGGCTGACTGAGGACAGTCATTGACTGAAGGGTCAGGCTTATGAGAAGGCTGAAAGCAACACAAGAAACCGTTCTCCCCAGGGCCCCGGAAGAAAATGCAAGGAACTTCCAGGGCTGTCTCTCCTGGGAAAAGCATAATGTCAAAATTGTAAGCATGGCAAACAACGTGTTTTCTTGCACTCAGAAGAACACTGTTCCAGCTCTACACACATGCACCTTTCTTACACTTCCGTGACATTTTCTCCATGCTAAATGTCTCCAAAATAAGTGAGAAAGTTATAAAGATGATTTGGAGGTTTTCATGTTATAAAGACACAGAACATGATAGGAAAATTGATTCTGAGGTTTTCACACTAATTTAGTTAAATACTGTCAGATGGCATATCATCATCATCATATGTCAATGGCATATCATCATAGCTCTGGCACAGAAAAACAATGTACTCCTTAACTGAGACTGAAGATACAAAATAACAATTTCAACCTCATTATTCTTTGAGACTGAAACCTGTCTCACAGCCTGTTTCACAACTGGAGTCAGATAATTTAGAAAGACTCTCCCTCTTTATACCCCCTTGAGTATAGCCACACAATTTAAGGGTGCATGTGTCATTTTTGCAGTTTTATTACAACAACAGCTCAAATGTTATTTTCTATGATAACCTTAACTTCTGAGGCCCCTTAACATCCTCCCCTTCCATCTGTCTTCTGCTTAATTAATAGTTCCTTTACACCATTTTTCCCCACAGACAACTAACTCTGTGATTTCTAAATAGCATCCCTGTAAAAGTAATGCTTCCCACAATATGCTCAAAGTCACTAAGTGCTTTTATTGAAGTTGTGCTGTTGCAATACTTACGCAGAACTCAAAAATTGCTGGGCTGCTGATGGGCTGACATCGTCACGTACCATTTACTTCTTTCATTATTAGCTTATATTCCCTCTGGCTGTTTTTTCTTTACCCATGTACTGTCTGGCATTACCTGTGCTGTGCATGGTCTCATATACAGCACACACTGCGTAAAGTTTCCTCTCCTGCTAAACAGAGTTTTCCTTCTCTATCCAGCAATTGAAATGACTGAGCTACAGCAACTGTTCACTGCAGTGTTAATAAATGACAGCAGGGCAAGTGCCCCTCCCAAAATCAAGAACCATCTTTAATACCCACATTTAAATTGTATTGTCTAACCTTTCAGCAAGTCAAAACTTCTAAAATTTATCACATAAGAAGGTCATACAAAGCTAGAGCAGGAAGAGGTGTTTGGTTTTCATTTGTAAGCGTACCTTTGCACTTAACTCCAGTGAGTAACACACTCCTTGAAACAGTGCTTTCAGATCTTGTGGTCTGTATCAACATACACTAATGAACACTCAATTTCCTTCTTCTTTTCCTTCCAGGGAAATAATGAAGAGGGGACAAATCTAGGAATGCAAACGAATCAAACAAGATCTCTTCCATGATGCACTCCTTGTTAACTACACGTGTTCCAAAGCTGCTTATTAAAGGTGAGATTTCAGAACTCTGTTGAAGGTTGGTCTCCATAGGAAAATGTAAGTACAATAAACTCCACTATAGTGTTCACAGGGATTTACATACGAAATCCAGAACAGAAATTAAAAAAAAAAAAAAAAATCCCTCTCAGGCGTTAAATCTTTAATCCTTGATTATTTGTCCAGCAAGGTGACAGATGGCAAATCTACTGCTATTATTAAAGCTCTTCCTCTGCATTGGCATCTGTTTTCCCTGGGGTGAGGAGAACGAGGGAGTTTGCCTGCCTAACCAAATCAGCCAAGGCTAAATATGACTCCTTCAGTATATTAATACTGCACAGAGCTACATATCCTCACACTGTCTCCTAGCATCCTGCCTGCTAGTTATATATTGGGTTGTCATGATATTCTGTTCCAGTCTTTGCATAAAGGAGAATCCAAACTGATATTAATCTACACTTATCCACATATTTCTAGTACATGAATTGCTGACATAAGTAGGCATCAAATTTACCAATCTCAGAGACCTGCAACTGTTGCCATGGAAACAAGATCCAAGCATCAATTTGAATTTGGAATTCAAAATGAACGATCATTAAAAGAAGGTTAGTATTGACAAACTCTTTGATAGAGCTGCGTGTTCCTGCAAGCATATCTAATCCCCCATCATATAGATCTAGACTGAGTTCTAGGTAAAAATGAAGCTGCAAGGATTCATCCATTGATGAATCCATGGATGGGCAATCTGAGGTTGGGCAAGGGGGTGACCAGGTTTCAAAACACTGCATTAATAACAGAGTCATTTTCAATAAAAAGAATATTCCTGAAGGTACTAGGACAGTTACCTGTGCTTTATAACAAGAGTTTGCCATATAGCTTAAAGGAAACAAGAGAACACTAGGATTTTTCATGTAAACCATGTAAAAAAATCCAGTGAAACAAAACAAACTTGCTGAGCTTTTCCTCACAGTCAACCCTATTACTTCTGTTGAGGCATATGCAAACTCTAGGCGGTGTCTGGCAGGAACATGGGATAGTTCTGTTATCTATTGTTTCAGAAGGAGAAACTATGATCTAGTTCAGAACTCTAGCAGTTAAAGCTTTTGTCTTCTCTAAAACCCAATTACACTCTTCCCTAAAAACCATAAAAGTTAAATTTTCCTCTAAATGATGTATACCAATGATGGAAATTTTATCCAAATTTTAATGAAAGTATTTTTCATTCCTAAATGTGGAATGTTAGAATAAAATCTTAAATTAAAAGATACTAAGCTTTGAGACAGTGATGATTATTACATGCATAATGCTACATTTCTATACAACCCCAATTATAATACTGTAACCTACTTTCCAAAAACAAACAACTGGTATTCAATGTNAACAGCCTTTTACAAACAATTTCAAACAAACCAAACAGAGACAAAGCCAAGCAAAGAAGCCATCTGCACAATTAAATGGTCAGTCAGCACATTCAAGTTATATAAGCCATATTACTGAACAATGTAAACACTATCTCTCCCTGGGCTGACATCCTGGCAAAAAAAATACCCATCTTTCATGTGCTGGAGGTTAAAGCTGCTGTGAAGTGGTGTACCCTGCTCTAGAGAAGAGGGCAAACATTACTTTATCTCTGAAGAAGAAATGGGAAGGAAACAGATCCTCTCAGTGGTGTTCTGTTTGTAAGCAAGATTAAAAAGGGGGAAGCTTGAAACATGAAAAATGCAGCAATCAGGATCTTGTCTACGTTTTTTTCCCCCCACAAGGTACAGATGTGCGATAAAAGACAAGTAAAAGGAAGAAAAATGCACGTGGTAACAGAAGGCAGCTACCCATTGTGAAACATGCACATGCACTGTCTCCTGAAAAAAACCATTGTTCAATTCTGAGAAACACTTTCAGCACTCAGGTTTTCTGAACTTCTTAATTATGGACAATTTGCTTTCTCCTGACACTTAGATTATTAAACTGGCTGATTTATTTAGAATGAGTCTTTTGGCCTTTTGCATACAGGAAAAAAAAAACCTATTAAACAGTATGACTAAGGCATGTGCCATAATTTTTCCAGCAACAAAACAAAAGGTCAAAGGCTGAGCTTAGAATTGACAGGTTAGCTGTGCTCTAAATCAATACTAGCCTTTGTTGACCACAGTGATCGCTTTATGGATAAAGGTCAAATCATTTAGAAGGTTCAAAGAATAGTAATGAAACCTCGTGCTTAAATCCACCCATTTTTCTACATTCCCAAAATATACTTCTCCTGTATTGGTCCTTTGCTGACAGAAATATGATATGATCAGTGATAAATCATTCTGTTACCAGTCATAAACGGGAGAGAGACAGAAATCATCATCCATAAACTCCAAAAGTTCCCCTGACACCAGAAATTAAGAGGATGATGCCTTTCCCTGCTGGCCTAAGAGAGTGATTACCAGCACTGTGCTAGTGCTGTAAAATACCACTTAATTTGGAATTCACCGTGAGACTACTAATTGGGTCAATAGCCAGAAAGTGAAAGTCGGCAGTGACAGTCTGTCACTCAAGCATGCTTTTGCTATGTGCTTAGAGACATTTCGTGCATCTGAAAGAAGCCACTAGCAACGGGATGCAGCTGCAATTATGGGAGGAGAAGCAGCAGTACTGGCTGAACCTGTGTGGGGGTATGGGGTCTGTACACTGCAAACCTTCTGGTACCCAGCTAATGTTTTCTACAGCACTGCCTCCCTGATCATCCCATCACAAAGCAGTGCTCAGAGCCAAACAGGGGAAGGTTCAGGGCTAGGCTAGAAGACAAGTCATTTTGAAAACAGAAGGGACTCAATGAATCCAGAGTGGCTCCGACTGTCCTTTGTGAGACAGAAACACGTTCATTGTCTACACTGAAAAGATAGAGCTAATTCACACAGATCTTTTCAAACAGACTCATTTTATCTTGAGATAAAGTGCTCCAAATAATTAGATAAAATTAAACCCTAAAACATTTAATTATATAACCTTCACAGAGTCATCACTGGTTCTTCTATCAGTACAAATTCTGTTTCTGGGGTTTCCAGTGTCTACTTTGCAAATGCAAAAGGCAGAAAGGCAGTACCTTGCCTGATAATTGCTTTTGTTCTATTAACGTTTTATTAGGTTCAACAATTTTTAGCTACTAGCTTAGCATCCTGATTAGTTACCACTCAGCCACTACCCCACTGACAGATTCCTATCAGTAAAAGTGTAAGCCACTTTGTCACTACACTGCAGGGGAGGGAGAGGCTTTCTCCTGTATTTCGTCAGCTTAGCAATCACAGATTCAGGATTCAGAAGAAAAGACAGATGCTTTTCTGTGTTTTGATGAAGGTCAGCAGCGGGGATTTGTCCCTTCCTGAAAAGTCTGTACTACTGCTATTTTACACTTCACTGGAGTCAGTCAAGAAAGGTTAAAAAGTCTGAGGTTCTCTCTAAGGTCAGAAACATCAAGAAGCAAGTAAAGCACATGGTCTTACCATGAGGTCTCAAAAGCTCTCCTCCCACTGCTTTGCTTTTGTTTAATGCATTTCTGCCCATCCTGTCAATGCAACTTCCAAATGTTTGTATGTCTTTCAGGAAGGTTTTCTCTTTACAGCAAAACCGTGTCTGAAATATAATTCTGCGTGCAACCTGATTCAAAGGTCATACCCTTATATGCAACTATCAAAAAGATTTAAACAAACCTCTTAAGCTCAGTCTTTACATGCCATCTGCCCTGCTGGAATCGCTTTTTTCCCCTCCTTTAAAAAATAGCAACAAAATTCCTAACGTGGCTGTAGGATGGGTCTGCCAGCTCACAACAGGCATCATGCACAGCTTACCTTAAAATGGAAGCATTCATTTCAAACAGACGACACTATTTAAAAAATAATAATATGGAAAAAAAAAAAAAAAACACAACACAAACCAATCTTCCTGCGGTTTTCCAAAAGCATTCCAATGAGGTTACTTACATTGCTTTGAAATTGGTTTGAGTTATGGGAAGGCCACAGCCCGAGACCAGCAGCTGAGACAGCAACAGAGATGAAAGTTTTTTAGCTTCCAGATCCAAGGGGGAACACAGCTGCTCCAGCTGGTCCCCTCAGATCTCAACACTTACTAGAGCGATTGAGAAAGCGATAAAGTTTTATGTCTCGGTTTGAAGAATGCATTAATAAAACCAGCCCTGAAATAGAATGAAAAAACTCCAAAATAATTAATCAAACACTAAGCTTTCAGCTCTGGAAATTGAAGTGGGCTGATTTTAGGGAAGCTTGGTTCTGTTACACACAGAATTACCACCTCTGCGTGAAACTCCCATTGGTATGAGTCAGCACTATTTTTTTTTTGTTTTAAGGACAGTCATCTGTTTCTGTTAAATCCACAAATGAATTTGATTGAAATACAGCAGCAGCCCCTAGGCTTATAAATAATTACAGAAGTTGTAGAATAGTAGCAGGAGAAAAAAAATTGATACCACTAGATGTGGACCAAGGCAGATAAAATAGGGAAGTGTCATATGAAGCACATTTTCAAAGAAAACCAACAGTAATAACCTAAGTAGAAAGGACTGGAGATCTTTCAGATCACTGTTCAGCAGTGATTGTGGGATGTTTGTACAATCCCCTCTAAGAACTTAATGAGAAAGTTGGAGGATGAGGGAGAGAAAACACACAAATATGGATTTTGGAGAAAACAAGCATCCTATTTCAAATGCATAATTTCAACAACGCTGCTAATTTCCGAATTTACCTACAGCTACCTGTTTTAAAACAAAACAGTATCATGGTTAAAGTATCCAGGTCTATTTAAACTGAATTTATCCAGATTCTGGAAAAGAAAATAACTTTGTTAAAGCATAGAGGAAAGCAGCAAGCCAGAAACTCAAATTGAAATTTTCAGGCTTGGTTTACAAAAAGGTTTCAGTTCCCAACTGAGGGCAATGCAAACCACTGAACATAAAGTAATAATAATAATAATGATAATGATGATGATACTACTTCAATTTAGGTGTTTAAAAATGAACAGAGCATCTTTGGGAATTTGCTTTCTGTAGTGCTGTGTGATCAGTGGTTTTGTCTGGGGCAGAGTTCATTTTCTTCACTACAGCCAATACGGGGCTCTGTTTTGGATTTGTGGCCAAAAAAGTGTGGATAACACAGGGACATTTAAGCTGAGCAGCATTCACACAACGTCAAGGCACTTTCTGCTCCTCACCTGCCCCACCAGCGAGTGGGATGGGGGTGCACAAGGTCTTGGGAGGGGACAGGTGACCCCAACCGACCCCAGGGATATCCCAGACCATATGGCACTGTGCTCAGCATAGAAAGCCAGGGGAAAGAGAAGGAAGGTGGGATGGGACACAGGGACATTGGGAATGATGCTGTTTGTCTGCCCAAGTCACTGTGATGCGTGATGGAGCCCTGCTCTCCTGGGGATGGCTGAACACCCGCCCGCCCAAGGGAAGCGGTGAATGAATTCCTTGTTTTGCTTCACTTGCCCACACACTTTTTGCTTTACTGATTCAACTGCCTTTATCTCAACCCACAAGTTTTCTCACTTTTACCCTTTCAAACCTCTCCCCCATCCCTCTGAGGGGAATGAACAAGCGGCTGGGTGCCTGCTGGGATTAACCCACAACAGTCAGAAAAAAAAGTGTCTTTAAAAAAATAAACACTGTCTTCAAAAATGTAATACTGGTAGAATTATTTCATACTGTGTTGTAGACAACTTTATGAAGTAGAATGTATTTCAAATGTAGCGTGCCTCTTTAACACACAAAAAACTGCTTCTTTTAAAGGACATTAAAAATTACTTTTGTATGGAAGTTTTTCTGGAAGAATACTATCTAGCCAAAATTTTAGAAAAACTCGAGGACTGAAATTCAACAGCTGTGCTTGGAGGATGATATGATGATATTGCATCAGATCTATCAGAAAACTGTATTTTCTTTCTTCAGTCATCTCATGTATCATCTAATATTTAGAAAGCTGAAGATTCCTCTGCCATCAGCCAAACTAACAACATTTTGTGTATCTTAAATTATTCCTTATTAATTTTAAATGCCTTTTTTTTTCTTCCATAAACTCATCAATGGCTATGAGAAAAGGTATCCTTCAAGACTTTATTCAGAAATTCTCTCTTTCCCAATAGTGGAAAAGCTGAAAGCAAATGACCATTTGTATCAAAGCAGTTATGGTTCTATTGAGTTAATTAAACCACACAGGCAGCTGGAAATCAATATGAACTAAGAGCTGCAAGTCAGAATGCAGGAAAGCACACATTTAGACAGTCAAGAATCCAAAACTATTTACTGACAATCTGCTTGTTAACTGTAACATGATCAGTGTTGCTTTACGTCACAGGATGGATAATGGAATTGTACAAAATCATCACTCTTGCTTCATGATGATTAATTTAAACAGTAAACAAATGAAAAGTCCCTCTCCACAGTAAACCTCAATTAAGAACCACTGAGCAACAGGTATGGCATAAAGTACTGCTCTAACACAAACAAACCTGATATGTTTAATTATTTACCATACACATAAATCTTAAGATATGTATTGTTCGACTAGCCTGTAATCTGTCTTGTCTGAAACGAATCTAATCATAGTTTTTTTTTCCATAAAGCAAGCTTTAACATAAACAGAAATTAGCCTTTTTTCCCCTTTTCTGTTACTAAATTACGTACTTATTTTTTTAAAAAAGCAGAATCTTCGTGTCTACAAAAGGATTTGGTACACTTTATTGCAGATGCTCAAGAAATTAAGTTCACAAAGAAGTCAGTGGTAATTACTATATGCTTTCAAATGCAGGTGCAAATTCTTGAAGCTTTTGTTTCAGCAATGTGGGAAGTGATTCATTTTTGTATTGCTGGTTTTAATCAGCCTATACTCGGAAAATGGATTTCAGATTAACAGCTTTCAGAGCTTTCACCCACAACCTCCAATTTTAAGAGGTAGTCAGGAAAAAAAAACCCCACAACCTTCCTGAGTAAAGTGGACATAGGAAGCAAATAGTCATTCATTTAAAGTAGGATTCTGGATGTAATTAAGTCAACAATTGGCTATTGTGGGCCTAGAATTTCTTTCTAGCCTTCAAAAGTATATTTCTTTCTAAGCTCTCCACTGGACCCTGTATTTTGGACTCTCTTACTTCACACTTCATAAGCTTCCTGTATCAATATGGCAACTTCACTGCTGGTATTTCACTGCATCAAGACAAAGCATCCACAGAAGTGGATTTATCCCATCCAGCAGTCTGTAGAGAAGTACAACACTGTTTATTTCAGTTGTTATCTATAACAAACTCTGCCAATACCCAAGCAGAGGTCACAAAGCACCGGCCAGAAACAAGAGACAGTGTCACAGAAGAGCTGGGCAGGTCCTACAGACCCGAAAGCTTCTGGCTCTCATAGGGAAAAACTTGGGGAAGTCGGTGAAGGTTTGATTTCCCATAGGATCCATGTCCAGTTCATACTGCTCATGTTATAACTCTCCTGGGGTTAGACCAGACTTCAGAAATAAAACAATAAAAAAACCTGGCAACAAACCATCACACAAAGTGCAGATCACACCCAGCAGCTCTTAAGTCCTCCATAAGACTGCTACTCTACCTAAAGTTTCAGTAGAGGCCACACTCCGTTCTCACCACTCATATTTCTGGCCAGCCAATGATCCCATCTTAGAATAATATTATGGTGACAGATACTCATGAAAATCAAAAAAAAAAAAAAAAGAACCCCAAAATCCCTAACCGTTTTTCAATCTCATACATTTTTCTGTACATCCAGACACAGCTTCAAATCTCAGGTGAGGTATAAATATCGGAAAAAGTATTTGAATTCAGAGGGCAGAATATTAACATGTCATAACATTAATAATTCCTTTGAAAATCTGACATTAAAATACTATCCCCTTAAATGTACAGCGGCTGAACAGGTTAGAAAAAATTACCATCCTGCCTTACCAGAAATAACTGTTACATGGATTTTATATTCCTTGTGTAAATCAATGGTAGCAGCAGCAGGTAATTCCATTTGGCTACTGAACACTGAATGTGATATTTTCAGTCAGGAATGCTTCAAGACAATTACATTACCTCCTTCAGAATTCACATTTGGGATACATCCAACAGTTCACTACCACAAGTACAGTAAGAGTACGTAGAATTTAGAACCAAAACAAATTCCCCATGACTTCAATGTAAGCATTGGTAAATAAAATAAAATCGTAAGAAATACTATTTTATTTTCTCAATCCTTACTCAGATCTATTTATATTAATGTAAACTATTATTATTAGATCACTTATTTTCAACAACAGTTAATGTTTCCAGAATAAAGCAGCTAATCTTCCTAAGCTTAAAATAACAGAAAACAATGAAGTTATTGTATATGACAGTGAAATTAGTATGTTGGAGTGTCAAACATGCTAGAAAAATTATAACTTCAGAAAATTTTGTAAAACTACCTGTGAAACTTAGATGAAATAATGGAAAGATCCAGTCTAAAATTATGCTTCTTACTTTACTCAATTATCAGTAATAATTCAGAAATTACTATCAGCTAATTTTAAAAAAATGATCCTATTAATTGCACATTTTTCTGGAAATTTAGGACAGAATTACAAATTACCTGAGGCACTATCAGCAAAAAGACAAGAGCTCATACCATCTATGTTAAGAACAGAAGCACAGCTCTACTTGAGACTTTGTAAACTAGAACACAGAGGGGGTTTTTTTAATGGTTTTGTACTTTTCTACTTAAAGTATACATCTATTTATCTTAAATAACGCCTTTGCAATTTGAACACTTGCTCAAGAAGTGTTAGACTTACTTTCAATAATCCTTTGGGATCCACAGGAGACTCAATCTCTCCTACATCTTCCAGCCTTCCTGAGCAAGCATTCTAGTAGGCTACCAATGAAAATCGGCTTTTACAGCCACTACCATTCTAGAATGAGGGTCATCATTGATAAACGTGTCATGCTTTAGGACCCATCCCACATAACGGAGATAACCCCAGGCACTAAACTTTTCAGACACCACAAGCAGCATTTAGTTTGCATTTCCCAAGCAGTTGTAGACATGAACTCAAAATTAGATGCTAACCTTAGCTGGGACATTGTCAATTGTGAGTCCTCACAATAACAAAAAAGTAGACAGCTGATAAAAGCATGGGCTACCAGCAACTTGACAGAGCTTTTTGGAAATATTTATATGGGTTAAAAACAAAAACTCTGGTGAAATTTTGTAGATTCATCTCTCAGATATCACCAGTACAGTATAAGTGATTGTTTTAAAAGATTTGTACTACTTTCCCTTTTGGTAAATACAAGAATGATAATAATTAAAGCTGCACATCACCATCAGCTGCAGCACATAGTTCAGCAGCATTCTTTCTGTGAAGCTGACACATCTTCAAGCTTTGCTATTGCTTTTACAGCATCTTGTGGGCAGCAGCAAAACTGTCCCTAATTAAGCCATACCACTGCTGAGTCAAATGCCTGAAAATAAATCCAAACATGAAGAAAGTTAGGAAATCCCATTATTTGTGGAGAAATATGACCTAAAATCTGGTGTTATTCTGGGCAACCATGACCAAAAACTTGAAACTGGGGGGAAAAATTCATGTACTGGGAGACGGAGATGAACAGCAGACACAGAACCGTGTCTTCCTTCTTTAGTTCTCAGGAGGCTTTGCCATGGGAAAGCAGTTGAAAGCTCCTTCTCATCTCATACTCAGTGTCAAAAGAGAAATACTGGCTAAAACCAAATCTGTGAGGTACTGAAGAAGGATCTGATCAGTGCTAGATGCCAAACCTAACAATTGCTATCACAGGGACACTGGGCTTTGCATGAGGTTACAGCCTCCAGGCTTTTGTCTACCACGTTTTGAAGATCTTCCTGTAAAGTTACACTTTTGAGTCAGACCAAGCAGACTGTTCTCCAAGTGGATGATCCCAATGTTTCTTTTCTAAGGTAATTCATTAAAATAACAGTCCTTGTAATGAACTGGTATAGACTGAAGTTTAACAAAGTAATGAAGAACTTTAATTACAGTCAGTGCTAAACATGCTACAGGTACTGACTTAATTGGATTTTTGCTTGTGTTCATACAAAATCTGCTAGGTCTAAACTGGTTACAAAAGCAAGTGAATGGGATGAGCCAATCTGTCACAGATCTTACCACTGCACTCCAAATATGTGCATGAAGGACAGAAAAATAAAAAGTGTCAAATCAGATGCTAGGACAAAGGTAGAATTATAGTCAGAATGACTTTTTTCATTAAGTACTCCTAATTTACTTTTTTTCTCCTCTGAAAAGCCAAAAATATTGAGATATTCTAAGTATGTGGAACCCCAGCCTCCTTTCCAGGCAGCACAGAATCCATCTGAAATACCATACATTTAAAAAAGTCATCTGTAAAAGAAAGCCACATAAAGAACTAAATGCATGAGAATCTTATTGGTCAACATCTGCAACTAATATTTTTTTCCCAAGTAAGTTCTTCACAAAAACCTATAACATTAAACAGGTCTATTTCTTTCATAACTAAGCATTTCTTATAAATATTACAACTAACTCACAAATGTTCTGTATTATATACAACATGAGGCTAAAGCCTATTGCTATGGTTCAAATGGCCTTTCTGCAAATCAGTGAGGGATTTTTATCTGGTGCAAGAAGCTGGCAAAGGAGACACTTCTGGTTGGCAGTCCAACCTTTGAATGCTTTCTACCAATTTGCAGCCACCCTTGAAGCCATTTCAGGCTCTTATTTATAATTATGCCATACTTATATTTAAGATAAGTGGTTTAGTATGTTTTAAGGAAGGTTGAAAAGATCGTTTATCAAAACACTCTTTTCCACTCAAAATATATTTGTCTGACTCAGTCACTTCCAATTAAATTGTATTAATTACCACCCTGAATGTTCCCTTTTCTTTTAATCTGTTACATTCATTTTTGTTGTGTGAAGAATATTTTTAAAGTATCATTAAGACTGTAAATGATACTGTAAATATTTTTAGCACACTAAACAGAACAACCTATATATGTTTTCCAGGGAAAAAAATTCTGAGAGAAGAATATCTCTACAAGTGATCCAAAAGTCACCAAAATGAATAGCAACACTATGGCTCAGGTCCCTGACTTCAACCCTGGAAAATGCAAATATTTCAAGTCTTATATGTCATTTTATTTGTCCTCCTTTCAACAATCCTCTAACAATGACTGCAGCTATTTGATGAAAGCCTGCAAATAAGCATTTTCTGTTCACTCATTTACATCCAAAAGTTTATCATCGTCTAAATAAATAAACTGCATGCTTTCACTAAAGATAATACAACTATCATTAATTTCAATCAGCAATGCATTTTAATCATGTAGACCTGCAGTTGTCTCATAACTTGCCTGCAATTTCAAAAGCATTCATCACAGTCATCATTTGTATATATTTTCAGACTTCAATCCTGTAAAGATTTATACACGAGAAATGTGTTCCCGTGTTGCTTTTTAATTCCCTTAGAAAAAAGTCACAATCTGTATTTTAAGTTTGTAATATGTACTTAAAACTTCAAAATAGAATTAAATTATAATGGAGTGTCTTCCAGTTTTTTAAAGTAAACTAAAGCAAAATCAGTGAACTATTTGTAGTGTTTTCTTGGTATAAAACATTTAAAAGGCTCTATTACCCCTTTTCCTGGTTTCAGATGGTGAGAATGTAGACATACAGAAATGATGACCAATGGTTTAATGCAGGCTCTGAAATGCTCAGGATGGAGCACATCTTGTAATATAAACATGAAAAACAGTTAAAGAATCAGATATGTGTTGCCAACCTGAAAAATGAGTTGCTGATCAAATGACAGAGCAGTGCCAGCAACTGGCCCAGAAGGCTACGGCAGCCACCTCTTCCTACCTGGAAGGAAATGAGCTCACAGGCAGCTCTTGAAAAACAAAGTTCACCCCTTTGTTATTTACAGGCTGGCTCTTTTTCCATCCAGGTACTCTCTAGTGCTAGCCAAGGACTCTGGATGTCATGGAGCCACGTGTCAAGTGACTACTTTGCCCTTAGCAAGGTAAACACAGTAATTTATTTTGCACAACTGATATAAAGTTATATATATGATATATTTTATATAATATAAACTAATATAAAATTAGGACTTGTGTACAATCTATTACAACCTTCATAAGACATCACTGACATTGTGTTATCAAAATAAACATTCTGTTTAAATGCACAAAAAATTAGCATTCATACAGAACCATCATAGCTATTTAAAAATATAATAAAGTCTGACCAAACTCCTTTGAACTACATGAGTACTGTTTTGCTAGCAAGTAAAAAGAAAAAGCAGAAACAAGAGTGAATTTGGACATACTGTTTCTTCTAAACTATTTTATAACTCTGTCCTGTGAAGCACTATGGTGCAGACAGGTGAACATAACTATAACTATACTGGAAATACCACCTAAAGCAAACACTGAAAAGCAAGAGAAACATTACATGATTGTTTCAGCAAAACGAGTCTGACCATCTCTCATAATTATCTGCACAACTCAACCAGATAACAAGATAGAACTTTCATTGTTTAGCAAAGGTATTATACTCTTTGCTTCAGACTTCTGAAATAGCCCAACCCAGCAATTTTAATTTCATTAAAAACTGTATGTAGCATTAGCCTAAGGTATGTAAGGGATTTTATGTATTAAATATTATTTTGTACAGTATTAAAATTAAAAATATGTAATTTTAAATTATGTATAATTTTTAAAGAATCACATAGCAGAAATCATATTCAAAAGAAGAAGAAATCAAAGACTTTATTGTGAACACGTCCAGAGAAGTGGTTTTTATTTATTTTTTTTTTTTTAATAAAGGGTTTGTAGACTGTGGAGCAAAGGGTAAAAAAAGGGCATATTTAAAGGGTAAAACTGGAGAGAAAGACATGGCAAAATGGAGAGTGGTTCATTGGAACACAAGAAGATAAGAGGGAAAATAAATCTTGCCGTGGAATTGGGATGGCCACTAACAAGATGCAGAGAAAATGGCAGTACATGTGTTTAGGAATGAGGTATCAGACATGGAAAAACACCATGGGACTAAACATCACCTGTCTCCTCCCAGCAGACAGGGGACAGAAGAGGAGTAGAAGAATGCATAAGTGCAACTGTTCTTGATAAAAGACTGATCACTAATTTTCTCTTTGACTGTGAGGCAATCACAGATAAATTACAAGTAATGTCTCTTCCCTCCTAAAAAGCACGCTAATGTGATTAATACGTAAAATTTTAAAATCAAGCCAAATCAAACCAAACACAGTTGAAAATAACTCGTATATTTGAGCACTCTCCAACATGAAAGTAATAAATTTTCATTTTTTAGACCTTGCAGCTTGGAGTAATAGCAATTGAGCTGTAAGGCTTACATTTTTCATGTATAGAAGAGCAAGTGCTCGTACTGATTTGAGGAGACCGCTAAGTGAAAGTTGTAGCCCTTTCATTAAAGTGTGTCATGGCTATTGTCCAAAAGGACTTGAGCACCGCTCTTATCCCTAATTAAAATGTAACAATTTATTCCCTGTATCTGTCAGTTCAGGAAGGATAGGACTTGTGAAGCATCAAAGGACACCGCAACCAGAAAATGCATTAGAGCTCAGAACAAGCAACAACTGCCAGAGAGCCGCCCTGCAGTTCATCACCTCAGAGTTAATGCGTTGTCACTGCAGCAGCAGCGCAGTACGGTGAGCGTGCTTGCAAAAAACAGACCTGGCAAAAAATACTTCAGGAAGCAAATGACAGTTGACAACACACCTTTCTTTCGTATGCATGCACCAGAGAGAGCAAGAGAGATGGGAGACACAACATCCTAAGAAGAAAGGGAGCGTGAATATTTTGCTTCACACTCACAACAATTCCTAGAAGGCTGTCTCAGTTGTATAACTCATCTGAGGAATTTTGCCAAGGACTAATGAGGCAAAACTTTCACCCACTGTGATACCATTCTTTTTGGGTTGAAAAGAAATAAAGAACTGAAAAGTGGTCAAAACCCCCTGCTCTTCCAGCCAGTCTTCTGCAACATCTCCACTGCAGGACACATCAGGGTGGACTTGGCCATAATACGTAACAATTTTGTGTGCAAAGCACCACATGTGCCTAAAAAGTATTAAGCTGTGTCTTTAATTACTGGTAATTACTTTCTGTAAAACATATTTCTTAAGACTATAATGTTGCACAAGAATATTTTATAATGATGTAAATATCTGAATCTGAAAGGTGCCTTCATATTGCGCAAAAGTACAATGGAATTGCTACAAAAGCACCCTGGTCTACCAACAAGAAGTGGGCCTCTCTCCCTAGGCAAGACCTACCAAGCTCTAAGGTTCAAAATGGGTAAACATCATTTATCCCACTACTAAAAGGTTCAATTCATTTACAGATCAGTGATTTTACACAAAATATCAGAAGTCAAATCACATGTCATCACGGGTGTGCACAGAAATTTCAAGACTTACTCCATTACTGCCTGGAGGACTCCTCCTTCATCCAGGTACTGGTTAGAGAGCAATGCTGCAATATTTACATTTGTTGAGATGATGAAAGAGCAGTGAGGCATGACGGAGTGTATGACTTTGGAATTCAGACCGTGATTTAGTGGATTTTGCATGAACAAAGCATTCTGAAATCAGCGCCTGCCACATGGATCACTGATGATTCAGAAAATATTTCAGTGGAAAAGATACACACATAGGCCCTTGTTAGCATTTTGGCAACAGATCATTGCAGTTTTTCTGCCAGACGTGCAGAAGCTGAGCTGGCATAACATGATGCTACACCCTGTACATCCTGCACGTATCTTTCAGCTGTGATTGTTCTGCTATAAAAAATGGCATCTGAGAACCCATAAATATCAGCAAACAGTTCCAGCCTATTAATAGCCTGTCTCTCTCTCTTTAATTTGGCATTTCGTACAAATAACATCAGGCCATTTCTGCTGTTCTGAATAGAGGGTATTTGCTTTTGAGAAAGACAGACAGACAGACATTAAAAAAAAAAAAGGACACAAATAAAAGAAAGAAAGATGCACAGCTTGCTTTTTCTATACCATGGAATACATGGAGGATTTAACTCCTGTGTGATAGCTTTACATATGTAACTGAGTGATTGAGTGCAACTAGGATAAAATAGATGCTTAATTTTTTGCCACTTCTTCCAGACAGGAAACACTAAAGCCACATGCACTCCACAGGCTGCTGGGAAATCTGGTCAAGACATGTGGCAAAGCCTCTGCTGCTTTCTCACATCCTTTCATTTCTGCCTGCATTGCTGTTGCAAGCCCAGCAGCAAGTGTACAAGAACTCTAAATCTCCTTCCGGCCAGTGCTCAAGCTCATTAAATGTCACAAAATGTTTCCAAACGGAGAAAGCGGAAAGGGCAAGGTTCATAATAGGATTTACAGAACAAAACATCCCTTTCATTCACTGTAACTTGGGAGAACACTTATACCAAAAAAAGAAACCAACCAACCACCAAATAACCCCCTAAATGATCAGTGGAAGAAGTTCAGTCATCTGACTGCCCTAAATGCTGTTAAACAAACCCCATAAAGCCAACCTATTAATCCTCCAGCAGGGCTACTGTAGAAATAATAATTTATGCAAGCCCCCTGGTTACTCTGATGTCTTTATCTGTGGAAGTGCAGTGACCCCTAAACATCTTTGACCTACTAAGTGCTAACAAATCAAACACTCAACAGCTTTTAATATATTTTCAGGCTGGAGTCCTTCTAATCAGATGCTGACTCTTGAGTTCTCCAGCAATGAATATTTCATAATATTCAGCCAAATAGTGTTAGAGTCAGAAAGTATCAGCTCCTGTGGATTTTATGCAATCTATTCTCTGCATACAATTATAATAATTTTGTTTCCTAAATTCTTATCATAAGGTGATACATTCCATTAAGTGAATGGAAGTAATGAGACCAGACATGGCAATAATACTTAAATAATAAATCACTATGAAAAATATATGGAAATTTTTGGCCTACAGTATTACATACAGTTATTTCTTAAGCAATTTTTCTTTATACTTGAAAGGTACACTTGATATATTACATTCAGAAGTTTATACTGACAGGAAGCATGAAGTGAAAATATTGAACTTTTTTTTCAATGAAATTCCATGTCGGTGCATTTATCATATTGGCAAGGAAATACACTATTCTTAAGACAGCTCCAAATGTGACATAATTTGCCAAAAATAAAGACATTTAATTATAAATTCACCAACTCTACTTTACCAAAAAAAAAAAAAAAAAAAAATTAGAAGTTCAGTAAAACAAGCAGAGTGGAAATTAATGATGAAGATTATCCAACACAAAAAAACTACTAAAATGACGGTAAAAGACATTATTTTCTTAGGCTGTTGTCTTCAATTGCCAAAGCCAAAGTAATCAATTTAACCAAGGATCCTAATCATTTAAAGTTTTGTAAATACTTATTCAGTTCTGCTGGTCTCCTTTACGTGATGGCCAAGGGTATAAAAAGGGCTTCATAAGGAAGAACAGATCAGGACAAAAATTCACTGAATTCAAAGCTACTAAAATGTGTACTGCAGAGAAAGACTGCCATTCACCACAGTAAACAACCCAGCAGATCATCCTTCCTTTGGTTCACTTTTACTGTCATGGGAAGTACAATGTTATTTCAAGCTTGTTTCTACCTAGCAGAAATTAAACGCTAATAATGTTTAATGACTCATTTTCCAGTTAAGCTACTACTTGAATGCAAAAATACTACGCTAAGTAAAATCCTTCCAAACGTGCATATTAAGTAAATCCACAGTATTCAAAATAGGGATTGAGAAGGCAAACATAATTTGCAATGAGTGCCAGTAAGTAGCTTACCTTCTCATGAACTCAGATCCGATGATTGTTTCAGTGGTTTCTCAAGCCAAAAATGGCTTGTACTTTAGCAGTTTGCCAGAGGGAAAACAAACTCCGGTATCTTATGAAGTGCAACAACTGAAGAACACGCAAGTGCTAATTTGAACAGTCACTAAGTTGAGTTAACAATAAATAATCAATCTTCTCTGAAAGATGCATTATTGCTCTCTCATTTTTATTATGGAAAGCACAATACCTTTTGAACCTCTTACTGAATTAGCTTTGTCCAATCAAATTTTAATAATACAGCTTAAAATGGAAAAAATGAGCTGGAATTTTGGGTTTTGTTTCCCCTCCACACACACACTGGGAAGTTTATAAAAAATTCACAACCTGACTTATCCTTACTGTCTCATCCTGCTGAAACCTAAATAAGTGCCCACATTCACTCACAGCATCTGCCCAAAAGGAAAGCTGCTACAGGAGACAACCTTCAACACATGATTTATCACTCATACTTCACATTGTGAAGTATGAACAGGCTTGCAGGCTCCACTGAAACTCCTTCACCCTAAGTGTAGAAATAAGGTCCCAGAGAAAAGGAAGAATCAGCAGTAGCCATATTCTGTCTTCCTAATGCACAGAATAAGCATTTCTTAGAAGCCAGAAGGAGAAGTCCAGTTTTGATCTCTTGCTGAAGAATCCCCTCTTTGAATGAATTTGTAACTATTTTCAAACCATTAAAGCTGTCCCGACTTGCACTAGACTTTCTATGATGGCAACATCTCCTGCATTTCTGGAATTTATATGGAGCGAGAAAATAGCGGGAAGCACAAATAAGTCAGTCCTTTGAGATCTATATCTGAGCAACAGTTACACCTTCATAGTAATTAAATAATATTCACAGTTAGTGTGATAAAACCAGCAAAGTAGCCCATAAAGATGATCGTGATTTCCACAGCTAACTCAACACTTCACGTTATGTTCAAAATCTAAAGTTACTTTTAATTGTTAGTGTTTAATTAAAATAAAGGTTTTCCAATTAAACATAGCCAAGTTGCATGGGAAGATTTTCTAAGGCAAAAGGGAAACTGCTATTGGAACCAGCAGGCAGGTGAGTACAGCCTCCACTCATGCATTTGAAAGTAGCCCTGATAAAAATACATGTGCAATACATCTGAACATTGCTGTTCAACGCTGAGAGGAAGGGAAATAATGCATTTCACCGATGCTGCAAGTGCAATGATTCTCATCCTAACCTAAAGGAAGCCTGATGGAATAGACTTGTCTTAGGAAAAGTAGAATGGCTACTAAGCCCACCACTCTAATTGTTCTCCTACAGGGCTGCAAGGCTCACTTGAAAGAGAGGAGTGCCAGCCTCCATTGACGACAACCACTCTGCCTGGTGAGTGGCAGGGAGAGGATTCCTGCAGGATTGATGCCTCTCACTCACAAGAGCTCCCATCACTGTTTCTAGACTTCCAAGACATTTTGGATTTGTATAAATAGAGGAGGAGGAATAAAATCCAAATGGAGGAAAACAGTACACAAGGAAGTCTTCTTAAATTTCCTAAGCTGTAGTTTTGTCAACTATGTCCTTAGCTAGGCACAAGGAAAAACAAATTTCAAACCATTTTTGTTTTGAAACCAGCAATACGTCACATAAACACGATTCTCATTCTTACAGGTATTGGATCAGTTTTAGAGTTATTGCATGGGATACAGTAAAAAATTTCCTACTAGACTGCCTTCTTAGGAGGTCTGTACATCGAGAGCTGTGAGCAAAGAAAGGAAAAGCAAACCAATGAAGGAGAAACAAAGATCATTTCAGCAAGCCAAAGACAAAGGGCAGGGTGTCAAGCAAGATAAAAGCTAAAATACATTTGTGCAAAACCTCTGTAGTGACATATTAAGTAGTGATTACAACTTGACAATGTTCACATGTAGAAATGAGACTGTTTACAGCAAAAAAAAAAAAAAAAATTTACACTGTCCAGTTCAAAAACAAGGCAAACTTGTCAAGTTCTGGCTAGAAGGAAGCAGCATTGCTCTGGCTCATTCGAGATGAGCCTGCAGGAGTCTTGCTGCTGGCAGGAGACTAAACTGAAGCCTCTTCAAATATTTTAATTCAGAAAATATTCGTTTGGACTTGAAAGAATGTACTTTCCAAATCCTGGGAAAAAAATGGCTTTTCCTCTAGATGAAAGAAGTGAAGCTTAGAATAGAGCAACAGACTTCAAATATTTGGCTTTTTTGTCTAACAAGTAGATGTTTTCTGAAGTATTGCTAGAGTGTAAAAGACAGTCTGGCAAGTACCAGCATCACAAGCAAGTGGTTGAACCTGTGTCCTTGGCCAAATATCTTACAGCAAGTCCTAGAAGGCGGTATGACAGAATTCCAGAGCACAATTCATGTTTTTCCATGTATTAAATCTCATCCCATATCCAAACTGGTTTTATTTCTCATTTGAAAGTTGACCAAAAAAGAGAATACCTATTATTTATAACATCTCTACTCAGCAAAGACTTTTGATTACCTTTTTGCTACCTTAGCATGAAGAATGATATTGAAACAAGATGTACCAAAAGACTGTTGGCACTGTATGTGAAACAATGCCTTTTGCTCAAAAGCATAACATTTCTAATACCATAACTACACAGTAATCACATTTTTTTTCTGCTGTTTTTGATAACTCCTCATAATGTGGAAATAACAACAAACATTCTCAGTGCCTATGTGCTAATACCAGTTTCTTCCAGAAGTACATTCAGATGTACCTTAGATGTACCTTGTTCAGATTCAGATGTACCTTGTTAACCTTCAGGTAACAGACTTGGATCTTTATCTGTAGAGGAAGGTATTAATTCATCGATATACAAATTAGCATGAACTATATCTCTGAAATAAGAAAGACAGAAGATAAATTGTACCTATATTCCTTTTATAAGTCTCCATGTAGAAATACTTTTGAAATAGGCTTTAAACAATTTAAATACCACACAAAAGAATTAAGAGAAAAAAATAAAAAAGTGGTACTAAACAAGGTTTATCCTCAGTAAAAGAAAATTATTTAACTGTAGTAAATTAAATTGCAAACATCTGATTCAAGATTTTAGAGATGCCTCTCATGAAAGGCCCATGGCAGAGATTTGGCTAGGTTCAGTGTTCTCTTAGTTATTCCAATTTTGCAGCAAACACAGAAGAACTATTCTCTGTTCTTTTAATATGAAATAAAAATCATATATATTCCAGAATAATAGAGTCTGGAAATGGGATCCAAACTATTATCTGCTTTTTCTTTCTTAGAGTTTTTCAGTTTTCCTAGAAACATAGAACAGAACACCATGTTGGAAGGGAACTACAGGATCATTGTGTCCAACCTCTCTTGACAAAAAAAACCCACAACATACTACAATTTAAATAGTCATACTATAATTTTCTACTCCCACTGTAAAATAAACATGAAATGCCTTCATGTGGCATTCAGCATAAATGAAACCCTTCAGATATCGATACTGTTGAGATTTTCCTCTTCATTGCAGCATGTGATGACAAGTCAGGCAGAAGAGCAATTGCAGTTGCAATTCCACACATGTTGGAATTGCAGCCAGTGTACTCCAGGGCCCGCAGGATTTACACCATACCATCAACTTCATTATTATAGTATCATTATCAAAATTCAAAACAAAACATTGAGGTTCTTCAGAGACAGATTCTTAACACGAAGAGTAACACTGTGGTAACATGTATTTTTATAACAAGCCTAAGTACTAAAAACACAATAAAATCTTGAGGTAGCGAGAGTATATGCACAGATACACACATACACACACAAAAGGTCTTTCCTTTATTAGGCTCATCCTTTACTCCCCAGCCTCAAAAAAGGTGCCTCGCTAACCAACAGAGTGACAAGCCATCACATCGAGATACAATGTCTCCAGCCTGCCCAGCCAAATCTTGCACACACTCTGAACTGCCAGAAAATGCTTTCTGCAAGATGAAAGTCTGTCTCAAATTGCTAGGTGAAAATTCCATCTCACGCTCAGTGAGCAGACAAAAAACACTGAATGTGCTGGAAAATGAGCACATTCAGCTGCATCTTCCATGCATTATTTTACATAAGTAATGGATTTGAGGTTTTGACAGTGCTTATTTGTGGGGTTTTTGACCACAAAAAAAAAGAAAAAGTCTTTAAGTTGAGACAAGCATGGGAGACAGAGATGGACCAAACCATACATGTGTTCTTATCAACCAGAATCCACTACTAGAATGCAAAGCATCAGCCAGGGAAATGAGGCATCGGATTCTCATTGGATTATTTCATACCATAGCATCTTCCAAACTTTATCCAAGTCCTTGCCAGGCAAGTTTTTACACTTCAATAATGAGAAGCAGCCTATCCACTCGGTCCAAGATGAGTGCCAGTCACGTGCTGGCTGAGAGCCCTAGGAAGAGAGTGACAGGAACCTGAATGTTTCTACATGCTTGAAGGCTGATTAGTTGGCAACACACTTTTAGGAGTACTTTTGTCTAACTTAGGTAATTATCCACTCATCTGAATGCCCACTAAGGCATTTTTGAAGTAACACATGACATCTATCCATGTATAGCAGGAGGCTCCTAAAGTGTCTTTAAATACCCCAACATTCCACATTAAATTCACCTTTGTAAAGCATTTGTGAAATACCATGATTATTCTTTCAGAAATTTAATTATCAAAAATGCTTCAATTACAGGGATAAATACAATCCAATCAACCCACCTAATTACTGCAGCTACAAAATCAAACCAGAATCTGACACGCAAGCTCCAGACTGTTCACCTTGCATACACTAATCCAAGTTTTACAATTTATTGGCTTTTTTTTTTTGCCCCCCTCAGTGATAACTGTGTAACTCTACAGTCCACAAAGGCTTGCGCTTGTGATGCTGGGAATAGCATCCCTGATATCAGTGCAGTTACCTACGTAAAATTTACGTTAATCTTGCAGGCCAAAACCAACAGACCTCTGACATACCATCTCCAAACCTGCAAAGCAGATTCGAAAATACAAATCCGTTTTTTGGAGAGACAGATCTTCACATGTTCTGTGACATACTCAGACTCAAAATTCTGAGAGGTTCATAAAAGCAGTATATAGAAAAAGAGACTTAGTTTAAAAAAAACAAAAAAAGTAACACAGTAACAAAAGTAACATTTAAATTTAGGAAGACTCCAAAACACAAATAGGTCTAACAGAACAATGGCACTTTGTTATGCATGGAAGTACTATGCATATTAAAATTGTTACAAGTCTAAAATTAGTTATTCGTTACTTAAGAGATATAAGAGCAAAATCTGTAAATCCAATCTGCATGCATTAAATTATGTAAGTAATTACTATGATGCTAACACAAGTTCTATCTGTAATTTTAATTATCTTATTGGGCAAGGTGTGTGTTCTTCTCTTAATAAACAATCACGTATTCTGAAAAGAACACAGGAAAACTTTTACAATCCACTTTGTACAAAAGGTGGAATGCAGTAGTAAAAATAAGATTGAGATATATACATACACACACACATATATGAAAGCTTCTTTACGTGTTTTCTACCTTAAAACTTATCTTCTTTAGGCTGAACACCTACACCATCCCTTAAGGGGAGAACACAAATTGGGAGGGAAGGGAGAGCAGGGGGGAAATAAGGAGGGACTGAGGGAGGGAACTAAGCAAAAATTCCAATATTTGTAGCCTTTTCATCTCGATGGAAAGAAGAAGGAAAGTTTGGATTTGTTTTTCCCCTTCTATTGTGAATGATTGAGCTACAAAAAGAAGAACTACACGTGCCTGTACATATTTAATGTTTTATGTATCAACAAGTATACACCTCGATGCTTAGGGATGCATTCAACATTCCCAGATGTCTTCTATTATAATTACTGCTCCCCAACATATCCCACTGATTCCAGCATCCATATCAGTAGCCGTAACAAAAGGCCTGGATCTCATGAAGATTTCTGTTTTCTTAACTCTCATGACATAATCCTCCCGGCAATGAGCTATTCACCAGAACAATTCTCCCTCCCTTTAAAAAGATACCAGCCAGGAAGTTAGATATTCCATCAGGCACCCCCTAAACCAGACCACCCTCCTAGCCACCACATTAGATACCAGTCCTTTGGAAGCCACTACTAAAATGCTAAAAGCCGAATCTGCGAAAAATTGGTTCCAGCAGACAGGAATGGAAACATCTGACTGAGTCTTGCTGTGGTACACAGAACTGAGATTTTCCCTGTCATCTCAGCCGAGGCCACGCTGCGCTGGCAGACAATGGGACTGTGCTGAGAATGCCTCTATTAAGCTGTGCAATTATAGCAAATTGCCAACTGAAAAACAGATCTGTTTATGTGCAAGCCTAAACGTTATTTATCCATCAGATGGGAAGTATCCTGCAGTTAGGTTTCCTCTCTAGCTCTGTGTACCAGGTTTGCTCTTTCCAGAAGAGTTTCCAATAGCTCCAGTTAACATGATCAAAATACAGCATTTCTTTTTTTCTGTTCTTAAGTTCTGTTCTGCTTTGCAAAGCAGCTGACAAAGTCAGCTTACAGCACTACCTTCAGCCCCGGCTTTGCTTTCTTCACAAGTGCAAGACAAAACCCACAAAAGCTGCTCTTTCAGCTGGTGTTAAACACGTCACTGTGCTACTACAGAAAGCATCACCTCTGAGATGATGTTTTATTATGTTCCTTTATAGAATTTCAGTGACAGTTCAATTCTTGCTGGGATCATCCACGAGCTGTTCTCTCCACCTCTGCACGTTTCTATGTTGCTCTCAAGAAATGAGCTTACAAGACTTCAGCTCATCAAATCAACTGTCTTTGTTCATTTATTGCCTTAGAAAAATGAACAATTTTTTCATGGCATTCAGTAAGCTGAATTCCTAGGCACAGACTATTCTTTGTAGTAAAGAAAAATGCAGGGTTTTGGAAACTTACTTAAATTCAGCCTAATCCTTTTCTATGTCTTCCTATAAGATTTGTCTTATTTAGATTGTCACCTCTACAGATGAAAGATATTCTAGTAGCTGTGTTCCAGCCAGGCACACCACCAAACCCTGTGAACAGTCATTAAATACTCAACCATATAAGCTGTTCCTCTTCAAAAATGAACAGTTATGACACTGGCTGGCTGGTTTCATACAAGATAGTCTACAACATCAAGAGATAGAGAATTAGGATACAGGCAGGAGAAACTCAGGCAATCCCACAAAAACCACCGCATCAACAGGTAATATCTCTAGGTCCAGCCAAAGGAGTCATAGAATCAGAGATAAGAAAACAGATTTAATAGTTTAATTTTAATTAAACAATTGCATTAAAAAAATCCTATTATACCTTGGAAAATACTCAATGGAACAGCATTAGTAATAAAATGACAGATTTTTGAAGAAAATTTTCTGCTCAGTTGCCTTCCCTAACACTTATTTCTGCCTCTGAAGTTTCAATTTTGACATGTAATTAATCAAGCGAAGGCCACAGCAAATATAAAATATGAGTGAATGGCACTTGTGAGGTGAAAAGTGTAAATACAAACAAAAAGGGACGGTCTCAGCACTAAGTGAAGTTATTTATCATTACCACTCTGTCATACTAGACTATCTTGATAGTCAGAGAGTGTAACAGCTTTCTTATATTTAAACAAAAACTTTAGCTGAATTTGTGAAAGGGAGCTCTTAAAAAAAAACCGAAAAAAACCCCAAACAAACAACCAACCCCCCCCCGAAAAAAAACACCAAAAAACCCCAAATAAAAAATCTGGTGCAGATGGGTTTTCCAAAAACTGTTAAAACAAAACAAAACCCAAGTACAAAACCTATCCCCGTCTAAAAGGTCTTCATTTTTATCTCCTTATCATAAAAAATGGTTACCTGCTCCTTCTACAAACAGCAAGGCAATCATTGCAACCCAACTACCTTTGCTGACATGAGCAGCTGAATGCAATTGTGAATTTAGCAACGGGCTTCCCTCTGCTTTGGAGGAAATAGGATAGGAATACCTTCATACTTTTCCTATTTCAGTTCTTGTGCATGAACTTAAAGCTGCAGAAGATTCAGAATTACTTGAGAGTAAGACCCTCTCAGAAAATGCTCCTTGTAGGAAAGCAATCAGAATACAACCGTTAAAACTCTCAATAAAGAGTTTTAAACTAAACTTTATAAAATGGTGATTAAAAACAAACCAGCAACCATGCTAAACTAATTATACTTAATGTCCAGAGATAAATAGGAGCAATCAGCTCATATTTTACCTGCATATGACATTTTTCTTTGAGGTTTTAATGTGTAGAATATGTTTGTTGGATTGTATCCATTTTAGTAAACCCTCTCCTGCCAGAGAACCTATTAACTCATATTAATAACTTAGTTAATAGATTAAGTAAGACTCATGTGCATCTGCAGTAGAGTCAGACATAACCATCCATGACTAACTTACAGTTGGGTAAGACAGAATAAATACTTTGATTAATGGATCATTTTCTTCTTACAAACACAGAAAATTAAAAGCACCTGGAATCTACAGGATGGCTCTGTACATAAGGCATTCTTACTACAACTTCCATCAATGCAGAAAGAATTTATCTTGCAGTTTATTTGACAGAGGTGACTAAACTTTCTGACTGAGGTGACCAGGTTACTCAAACAGTCATCCAGACTTCCATTAGCACAAAACAAAAGAAATGCTGGGCCCCTGAAATCTCTGGGGTTTTTTTTAAAGGATGGACACCAAAGTTTGACTGGACATACACAGTAGGTAAGTACATGGAAAGTAGAAATAAAGGTTTCAACTATTATCTTGAGTATATACAGATAAAAAATTGTTGGATTTATCTACTTGACAACATGCATCCTAAACATCTGAGAGCTACTCTTGGCACATAAGCAATATGACAGTGCCAAAGACAGTACCACCTTTTTTTAAGATGAAATGTATCTATCAAAAAAAACCAAAAAAAAAAAATTATAAAATGACCTGTGCATTTGGGGTCTCACAGCACACTACTCCAAAATTTCAAAGTGTGCTACTAAAAGACAAAATAAAAAATAGCAACCTTGTTAAAAGCAGCAGAAGAAAAATAAGAAGAAAATATCAGGCTTACAATGGAATTTTAGTTGTAATTTTAAATATAGCTTTTACACTGGGGGACAGTCATTGACATTACCCACTCAGAAAAAAGGCAAAAGGGATGTTTGGTACATCACCGCTGTCTTCCATTACCTGTAATTATCCATGTTCAGACCACACCGGGAAGAAGAAATACATACAGTGCCCACTTATCCATGAAAATCACAAAGTATCCTGCTTGAAGTATACAAGGTTTTGCTTTACATTGTGAATGTTTTAACTAAATGCAAGTTAAATAAGGCAAGTTTTTAAAAGTCTATTATTTTTTAGATATGCCCCTTGTTAAATTTTATTCAAAGATGTATCTTTACAATCATGTACTTCATAACAACAATCAATTGGTACATATGTTCTGAATCAATGAGGCTAGATGTCGGTTTCAAAACAAAGTATGCAAACTTTCTGATATAACTATTGAGATTTGTATTAAAAAGCAACACTTTTGCTGTCAATACTCAAGGCAAAAATCTGCTTCAAAATGCTCACATCTCTCATAATTAAACTTCTTTTCTAAAGTCTAGTCAGGTTTTATTTATGATTGTTTTCTACTCATTTGTTTTTAGGTAAAAAAATCTGGTTTTTTAACTGTAAGGAAATACCTTCCTCTCCCACTCCATTCATACAATATAGATTTTTTTGCTCTCAATTTCACTAGGCCAAGCAAAGCTGCTCTTACAGTATCTTCTTACAACCCTAATTCATCATTCTTCCAGTACATGTGAGATAACAGTTGTACACAGTATTTCAGATGAGGTCTCACCCAGTCTTTCTACAATGGCACAAACATGTCCTTATCTGCTTAGCAATAACATTTTAAGCAGAATCTCAGCAGATGATCAGTCATCTTCTGATACCCTCACAGACCTCATTTTCAGTCACTTTTATTTCATAAGATCACTGATTGTATTTGACAATTCTGTTATGCCCCTTAAATGCACGAATTTCTGCTCATCATTCTAGCAAAGGGCTACAAGCTTTGGCCAACACTGAATTTGTTTTTACCCTGTTTGCTGGATGAAGTCCTAATACTAGTATCTGTGGACTTGTGTTCTCACTTAAAACCAAAGTTGAAAATGTTTTGAAGCTAAAATTAGGGGGAAAATGGCATTTAATGACAGACTAACATGTCTTTTCCTTAAATATGCTATATCATTAAGAGGGAGAAAGAATAAAGTATGATCAAATATTCACCCAGTAAATTTTTTTAAAAATCACAAACAATTTCCAAAGCTGAAAGCATATGACTTTCTACACCCATTTTCCCTCTTACCTCTGTACTATTTGATGGTGCCACTACCATACTCACTATTGAAACAAAACCCCAAAGAGAAGGGTTATGACAAGTCAGACATCTTCAATGCTGGGTTAATCTCTTTCCCTAACACTAAAATGCAGCAGTTTTCATCAGACACTACTCATAGGGTAAAAGCATCTGTAGAAGGATGCCAAAGAGTCATCATGCTGAATAAAAAGAAAAAATTAAGTCAGCACATTCAGCTGAGAAAGTTCCCTGTCATTAAGTCACAGAAACGCTGAGGAAAACAATCTAAATCCCCACCACTAAAGCAGGCACCTTGGATTCTCCTTTGCTAAGGGAGATCCTTCCTAGCCAGCAGCTTACAAACACTCCAATTCATAATAATGGCTCATTACTATAAACCACAGACTAATTTAAAGACAGATGGATCTTTTGGGGGTTGCTTCACTCTTGAGAGCACAAAACTCACATTTTTCACATTATCGCTGCTGTAGAGCATAGGAGGATTTGTATGTAACATCACCTCCCTACAAGATACAATTGCAAGACATGTCCTTTCCATAAAATTCCGACCTACTTAGTAGTTTCAAACTTGGCCTTTCCACTTGTTGAATTATGTCCCAGCTTCTGCTCTGGCAAATCAAATATTTTCAATGTCTGGAATACTAGAGAATTAGAGAAATTTGGTACAGGATAACTACTCCTTCTCACACTTAAAGTAAATTTTAAAGTTTTTCTACCAGGAACTATTTCTCCTGATGCTGTACACTTTTCAAACTCTGCTTTTTAAAACCACTTTCTTTGTAGCCTTCCTTACTGTAGTACAGGGATGAAAATGCTTTTCTCTTCTTCCCAATTTACATAGCAACAGCCAGTAAGGTTTTCTTTTTCCATGGATGATTTTATAAGTTAGCCATCTAATTTTCCTTCAAACTTTCAATTTTCCTGTAACATCCTTCAGTATTTGATGAGAAAGGACACAGAGCTAAAATACTTAGCCATGGTCCCTTTCTCACTTCATTTTTCTTCAAAAATTCTTTAAACATTAAATTACCCATAAAACCATTGCATTAAACTATCAGACTCAATTAAAAATATCTTCCCTCTTCTCATTTTCTTCCATCAGAATGTTCTCCTTCCTTTACAAAAGATAAACCACTCAACAAAGAGTGTTATTCTTACATGTCTGATTTATTTTATTCACCTTTCAAGAGAACTGAGGTAACTGTGACTTTCAGAAGGATTTATTGTCTCGTTTGCACTATTATCTCCCTCTGGAGATATCAAATTTTGCTGTCTCTCTTCCGCCAAAATAGAAATAGATGGGCTAGCTGAACTGTTAGATCTTATTTCTGGCTTGTCCGTATTCCTTTGTCCATCGACTGAAGCTCTGTCTGCAGTAGCAAGCCTGCCCCAGGTCTCCTTTTCCCAGGCTACTGCATAAACATCTCAATACCACTGGGATCACTGAACAATTGCCTCAGAAGTTCATCAGTTTCAAGGTTCCTTTCATGCTTATGTCCAGTCCTGATAGTTCTTTATTTGGATTAAAAATCAGACACCTAAATAGCGAAAGCCTTGTCACCAGCCTTCTAAATCAGCAGCACCCGATCTCTGACACGGTGAAGGGATCTTCCTCTCGCCCAGTGTGACTGCATTCAAATGTGTTAAATCACCCTCATGCAATTATATTTGGAATTAATACTTTATTGTCATATAAATATGTCATATAAATATTGTCATATAAATACTTTGCCCCTCAGTTAATGATTCTACAATTGCGATATAGTCCCATGCTTGTTCCCGTGCCAAAAGTTCTGCTGCTTTTTCACTGACACTGTTTGCAAACACTTGTCTATCTCATAAAAGTGAGCTAAGAAAATCTTTGCAGTTCTACTCACCAACTCACTATACTGAGATCTTTTTAACAAAAGAGATTCCACTGGAATGATTTTACTACATTACACAAGCAGAATATTCTGGAGGGATGTTGAATGGTAATATGACAGAAGAGAGTACTACATCCCTCTTTTGCCTCACCAAAAGTCCATTGTTTCTCACATCTTCCCAGACAAACACAATTACAAACCAGAGCTGTGCTTTCAAAAGTTTACTCATCTTAGCTATGCAAGAAGTGTGTCCCTGCTTTTGCTATTGTAATCAGTGCATAAGATTTGTGAAATAAGATTTATGAAAATGGTATCAATCTTTCAAAACCTCTCTCTAGCTGGGAGAAAAGTGATGTAGGGCCATGACAGCAGTTTTCAAATATGCAAAAGTTGCTGCAAAGAGAATGAGGACAAATCTCAGTGCTCCAGTGGACTGGACAAGGAGTAAGGCATTTAAATTAGAGCAAGGATAATTCAGACTAGGGAATGAAATAATGAAACAGTGGAATGTGTTGCACTTGGGAAATAGTGGAGTCTCCAACACTGCCAGTCTTTCAGAACAGACAATAACTCCTGCTGGCACTTTCTCCTGGGCTTAACCTTCAAAGAGGTGAAAAATATGGCATTCCTGGAGGTACTTAAAAGACAAGGAGATGTGGCACTTAGGGACAGGGGTTAGTGGTGGACTTTGCAGTGCTGGGTTAACGCCTGAACTCCTGAAGGGTCTTTTCCATCCTAAACAATTCTGACTCTAAAATATATTCTCCTGATTGTAACGGATTCAATGGTACCCACAAACACTCTATTTGTGAATCTGGTCACTTAAATAACAGTTTATTTATTTTTTTATATATTCTAATTGCAGTACTATACACAGTTTAGAAACTTTAGAACATCATTGTATTCCAGATTTTCATGAGATCCCTTTATAGCCTTCGACTTTCTGCTATTTTTGGCACATCATCTAAATTTTACAGGGGAAAAAAAGGAAAAGAAAAGATAGACTGGTGTCCACATCCCTTCTTCCCTGACCCCTACACTATGACTGTTCTTTCTGCCTCACTGTTAAGCGCAATAATACTCATCATTCTTACCTGGAAGAGGAAATTCGTTAATATTACTTTTTTTCTCCACATGCATCATTACTTCTGCATTCAGCCAGAAGCTCCACCCTCTACTGTTGAAAAATACTAGAACTTAAATAATTTTCTCAAATTCTGTTAGAAAAACGATTCACTACATTTTGTTATTTCTTGAATTTTCTTTACCTCTCCTTATTTTCTGCTTCTGCCCTCTGGATGTTCCTTGCATGTCTTTTTTTTCCCTTTTATTTGTTCCTTTGAAGTTCTTATGAGAATCTCTCTGACACTTCAAGTATGTTCAGTAATAGTAACAAAACATGGTAAATCAGTGTTTTATCAAAACAATGTGGAAAAATCCAATTTCATTTACTGAAAGTCCATCTTGGACAATTTAAAGGCTGCAATTTGATTCCAATTGCACCAAATAAATGCCAGACAGAACAAGGAACTGTCACTACAATTGGGAAGTTTAATATAAGATATAAACACAGCAACTCTCTGCTTTTATAATGGCTCACTTCATTGTTATCTCTTGGTTCTGAGGGTGATGCAAAAGAAAACGCAAAGCACTGCCATCAGTGGAGTAATTTTTAAGGCAAGTATGCTATTTTTCTTACGTATAATATTGAGGCTATCTGTGTGACAAGATTACAAAAAAAAATCTCTGCAAATGATTTCCCAATGCAAGTGCTTCACAATAATGCAACTCCCTCTGACATCTACATTAGATAATCCCTTTGTCCAGAATGCTTTACTCAGTCTATAGGAAATTAACTTATTATATCTTTTAAAGTTGAAAACTCAGTATGTCTTGATCAGCATTTATTACTCAAAACAAAGTCAAACATAGCTTCTATAGATATACTCTCTTGGATAAACCATTGGGATGAGTGCAATAATGCAAGCTTTACAGGATTTTACTCCGTGGGTGCAATGACTGAGATAATGAAAAAACTTGTTGCACTGTCACAAATACCACTGCAGTGGTGCAATGCATTTACTTTCTTATTGCATGCTGCAAAACGATTTGGTAAGAACTTCACTGTGTACTTAGGTTCAATTTCACATTTGTTTCCATCCAGTGGTTTGGCCCAAAGACAAGGTTAAGAAATATGCAAGCAAAACCTACATGGCATGTTTGATCTTATAAAAATTCATGAATATTGTTACCACATGCTTTCTTCACACAGAAAGAGGAATCTAAATACCATCTGTGCAAGATAGTCTAATTAGGGGATTAGGACCACAGAAGTCCTACTTGCTCACGTGTTCCAGTGCCTGCTCCCTCGGCCACGGAGGCAAAAATGTAAGTGAAGAAGAGAAAAGGGACAGCATCACCCTTCTGGCTCCAGTGTAGACAGGAGCTAACTACCCTCCCAGAATTAAGTTGTGCAGCTCTACCCACGGGAGTTTGCATTTTTTTCCCTTGATGTATAATGCCTGGCCCAGCGCAAGGCCTGTGAATAAACTTGGCACCAGATGAATCACATTTTAATAAGTTCAAATGATATTCTGCAACCAACTGGTATTTAATGGCTGCAGCATACCACTGGGACCAATTTTTCAGGATTTGGCAGCAACAATAGAAAACTAAATGATAAAAGCACATAAGTAGTTCTTAAACAAAATAAATGAGGTATAAACATAAGTAAAGTCTGTACTGAATATATAAAAAGTCTGACTACGCACAAAACCAAAGATCCATTTGGAACCACATAATTTTAGAAATAGAAGTGATAAATGTACAGAGCAATGTTCTATTACAATAGTCCCTAACATGCTTCCCCATCAGTTTAAAACTGTTTGTTTCCCACGCCATTTTTCTTAATCACAGGACAATTTCTGAATGCTAGTAACAACACGCAACCAAAACCCTTAAAGGAAAATCAGATCCTTTTATTCTGAACATGAATTCTGACAAGTTTCAACAGCTTATATCATATTCAACAATTTGACAGAAATTTGTAGACCTAAGCAATGAACTCCCTCAGAAATATGTATTCAAAACATTTTTTTTTTCTCTTTGGCTCACCAAGCGCTCACAAACAGATGGATTCTATTTGTTTAACATATTTAATACTTCTATTTTCTTGTTTATTTTTTTTACCATTTCTGTAGTGGCTGCTGATAGTTCACTTCGACTAAAGAAAAATCAAAGTGTGAGACTGGTCATGAATCACAATTATGCAACTAGTCTGCTTTTTGACTGAATGCACATGTGTATCTCATGTATCACTGACTAGAACTTGTACTCTGAAAACATTTTCCAATTTGAAGCTAAGTCAGAATATCGTTGTGAAGTAGTATATTTTTCCAGACTGTGGAAATACTAAGATGTCATGCGCGCTGCTGTGCTGATCTTAGAGTTAGGAGAATGCCATATGAAAAAAACAAAATGATACACCAATGTTGTGCAAGATAACCAAGCTGGGCAGGAACACCAGGTCTCCAGGATCTTGCAGTAGCATTGCCAAGATTGGATCAGGTCTTTACCGGTGCTCAGATAAAGCACAAATACCTCTTAAAAACACAGCTTAATAATAAAGATGATCCATGTTGTGCAATAATTAAGTTGGAGAAAGAAATTACTCCAGTCAGTAAGTGTTGAGGTATTTAACATGATTACGTCACTGAACCTGATTTTGATTTTCAATGTTCTCCCTTGTTTAGTCTAGCACTGCTGTGGAGAACCAAAGACTGATTAATAAGGAATAATGTCTTAAAGTGATTTGCTAAGATCCAGCTGGCCATCCAGAAGAAAAGCAAATCCCCAAATAATTTATTTAATTACTTAAGCTAGATTTTAAAGTAGCTCTGAAATATCAGGGCTCTACTAACTTTCCTGAAAAGATTTGCTTTGATTAGAATTTCAGTAAATTCACTAAAACTGAAACCCACAATTCTCTAATCAAGGAAATATTCAGTAATTGGCCAAGCCAGAATGGACAGGCTTCTTCCAGCATAACTATCTTTGGTTTTCCAGCTGAGCTACATAAGTACTGGAGAAACAGAAGACAACAAATACCATATCCATCTTCTACCATGTGAGCAGTTGACTCAAAATGCCCACATTCAGAGCTCTCCCTTGTTAGTGACTGATATTCCTGCTCCCATTCCGGACAGCCTGATGCCTTCTCAGAGATCGAATTCCACAATGAATTCACACTGTCAACAGATGTGAGGGTGCTGCTTACTCAGCTTATGAATGCTTGCCAGAACTGCTCTGCTGCTTCAGGCTGCACTAAATTAATCCCAGCAAAGGCAAGGTTTATTTGCTTCTCCAATAGCTTCAACAAAACACTGATGCCACAGTTCTGAGCAAGGCTAAGGGTAACTGAGCGCTGGAGACAGCCTTGGAAAAGCCAGAGCTCTGCTGGAATGCTCTTTCAAGTCCACATTACCTATAGGGTATTCACCTCAGAAAATCCACTTACCCTTTACAAGATACTGCTGTTTGCTCTTCAAATGTTTACACAGAGAAAACTGTTAGTAACAGTGCATATATACATTTAAGTCAAGGACACAGAGGTAGCCAGCGAGGGTAATAAAATCAAACAAAGGGCAAACTGTGGAACTTTTTTCCCAAAGCTCTAAACTAGAAGGAAGACAACACTGTTTTCAGCAGCAATTCTTTTCAAGATGACTGCAATTCTCACAAATTCAACTTTTGCATGGATAATTTTGTTGTAAATTTTTATGATCATAAAATCAAATCTAACATAACAAAGGCACACCAACTTTGCTTCCATTTTCAATACCGCACCTCGAAGAAATGTCTTGCTCTACCTTCAGAAAGTGAAATTTTCCTATCTGTTCTGAAAGCCAGACCCAAAGTGTTACTGAACTCTTTTTTTTTTTTTTTTCCCTTTTCGCTGCCTGGTCAGTCAAAGAACTGCTACAAATTAAACTCTGGATACTGCTTTCCTGTCTTTTGCCTATCAGATTGCTTATGTTAAAATACCTTACACCATAGCAAATTCTAACAGGTACCTGAAAAAGCCAGCACAGAAATAAGTTGAATTTTTTTAACCTAATACAACTTCATTATTTTAAACATGATTTTAGTTGGACAGTGAGAATCAGCATAACAGGAAAGAAATACAAAGAACTTACAACAAACTCTACATATCTAATAGTAAATACTTAGAAATAAGACATGTATTAAGAAAGCTGCAGTCTGATCTTTCAAATTTCAAGCCCTGCATGTGAGAAGGAACTTCTCTCCAGCAACATTTATTCCACATATGCTGATAAAGGCATTACTGCCAGTGGGAGTACTCAAATGCTATATTACAGGCTGGGCAACATAAAAAAGTTTGCTGCTCCGGGTGCAGCAGACAAAGAAAGAAATATGGAAAGTTCTATACTCAATTTTTATTTTATTTATGTACACATGGATTTTCTACACCCAAGCTACACAAAATATGTATTTGAACAATATCTAACTGCAATATATAACTTGTACACTACTTGGAGTTCCAGGAAATTTTCAGCTTCCTGATTAGTACTTTTTTTGTGTGTGTGTGTCCAGCCTTGAACTACATTTGTAGCTCTTCCATGGCCATTTATAAAAATTATTCTCATGGAGCAAAAATTTCTGAAGGACACTCTGAGAGCTGACATGTGGGAGGAAATGGAACTCTGTCTGCAACATAACTGAAGGTCAAATCCTTTCAATCTTTTAAATAATAATCTTCAGTGATGCAGATACAAAATAATGTCATGTTTATTGGTAAATAAAGAATGTTTAGTCAGTAGTTTTTTAGACTTTATATTAAAAAACCCCATCTTAACTGGCCTTGAAATATCCACTAACTCAAACCAGCAGATTATTCAGAAACCTGTTGGAAGTCATTATTTCTAAATTCTTAAGTTTCAACAGAAAGAAATATTCCAGAAGTGAGCTAGAACCTAATTGTATCTTTTTTTCTGATTTTGCCAAGCATGCTTTTACACTGACACACTCAGCTTTACACTCATCCTCAAGGAACTGCTCATTACTACCTTTGCCAGCTTGAGCTTCCTGATATTTACAATTTTGTATAATTATTTTCTCAGAAATAAAGCAATAAAGAAGTTTCAAGCTAGAGAAATGAACTATTTACAGCTGGAAAAAATCTGACAGATTCTACTTCGTCTACCAACACTGTCTGTTAGAGTTCCACACTCATGACTTTGTCACAGAGGGCCTCAGCAGGGTCTAATGGGAACGTCAAGTGCTGGAACTCAAGCCTTGTGGCAGAAGCAGTGAGAGTGAGTGGAGCACAAGGCAACAAGACAGTGTCGCCTTATTTTCCCCTCTCCCAAAGGCAAATTGGTATAAGGAAGAAGAGTTAGGCTTTACTTATCAAGCCAGAGGAAATTAAATTCATGAACAACAACAGAAATATGGGAGAATTTCATCACTTCTCCCTATAGATCACCCCTAGTAAAGTCACCAGCTCTTTAGTTTTAATAATGTACCCCATCTCCTTTCAATCATGTCTCTGAAATAATACTTCTGAACTGTCTTTAAAAAATGCTACGATGTTTAGTTCAGTAGCTGAGAATGCTGTATTGAGGCTCCTGAGATCCTGTACGCTTGGGAAAACTGGCACATCAGTGGACCCAGCAGGGCAGCCAAGGAATGAAACAGAGCCCAAGGCAGCAAAGGGTTGGAAACCTCAAAGACCATCTGAAGCCACTTCACTTGGACTCCAGGCTCTTTATGCCCCTTTCTGAACTCTCTTGAATATTTAAAAAATGCCACATACTATAATTTTCTTTGTTGTTTCTCCATTAACCTCTACAGAAAAATACCTCTACCAAAAAAACCATCAGAACATAAAATATTTCTGTCCTTGCAGGACTAGGCTCAAATTCTGCTTTCCCCCAGTATTGCATCCCCATCAGTGGTGAGTTGCAGATGCTTGAGTAACAGATTTAATAGAATTATTGTTTTCCTAATACATAGAGAGTTAAGGCTTCTGGCAGCCAGAAACTGTGGTTTGAAAGAGTTTGCATCTGGACTTACGTATTTAGTAGCCATTGACAGACCTATTCTTCAGTTATTTATTTCCTTTAGGAAATAGTCTGTACCAGTATATTGCACCATTTCATCATGACAGAAGGAAAAAACACAGGCTGAGATTTTCCAATTCAGTAAGTTGGCAATTTTTTTCCGAGTTTCTCCAGAACAATGCCTCAATTAAGCAAAATGATAAATCATTCTCCATTTAATGGGAGTGAGAGAATAGACACAAAAATCATTTTCTGGCAGTCATCTCAGAAAACATGCAATCTTTAAATGTTACATTCTAATTAGAAAAGATAACTAAAAAGGAGCGACGGAATTTTTCTTGATTTTCACAGGCTGGTTGTCAAAACACAAGAGAAGCTCAGAAAATGTGCTTTTGCTTTCTACGCCCATATTGGACCCTTAAGCCTTTTTCTCCTGATAACTGCTTAATCTGGCCAAATGAACAAAATCTTCCTTTCCAAAGCATTTCCAAGAGGGAAATCACACAAGCTCCTCCTTTCATAGAACTTTTTGAAAAATGTTATCATGGATGTTACTCCAGTGAAAAAAAATCTTATCAATTTACCTGGAACTAGCCAGTTAATAAATAATTCACCACATTGCTTTGCAATAGTCATTTCAAATATTAAATTTTTAGAATTTATGAGGTAATCCCTAGCAAAGGGAAGGATGAGCAGACAATGAAGACAAGAAGGTCTTCATCATAGTTCTACAGCTGTTCTCCCACTTTCTTTAAAATCAAATATACAGAAAAAAACCATAAAAACCTAACAAAACAAATAATCAAATAAAACTAGCTCAGCTATGAAGTGCAATGGTCTAATGGTCTAATTCACACAGCAGAATCATCCAAAACATTCCTGGTGGTCTTCCAGAAGAGGGAAAGGAAACAAATTTTATCAAAAGTTAAAGAAAAGTTGATGACATCTTCAATTAAAAAAAATCTCATTTCTCTCAATTGAATAATTGATAGGAATGTGATTTTTTATTGAAAATGTGTCATTCAAATTTTATATACTTATTATTGGCTAGCTTGACTGCCAGTATGACTAGCAAGGGGTCAGTGCTATCAAAAAACCTTCATCTCCTAGTAGCCTAGAATTTTGACTACTAGAGTTGGTAGAATTACTACAACTAAAATGCCTCTGTAAAACTCCCTCAGCTCCAGAGCCAATTCTGAATAGCAACTGTACCTATTCTTCCATGCCAGGACCTTTTTCCCTGTTCCCTTGTAGTATATCCTATTAATTTTCTTACTGCTTTTCCATCAACAACACAACCGTTTCTACCCTCAGCTTCTTTGTGATGTAGATGAGCAGCAGCCTCAAAAATAATGTGCTTCACAGATACTTCCTTAGAACAGGTGTAATTAATTTTCAAACAATCTGGATGAATCTGGACAAATCCTGAAGTGAGTTCCTTAGAAGGCACTAGCTAATTTAAAAGAAAGAAACAAAACCCATCCCAGACTTTCTCAGGGTTTAACCTTCCTAGAACCTTGCTTTTTCTTTTCAAATCTAGTGCAAGCAACAAAGAAAGGAGGACAGTTCATCAGCTGCCTTCCTGGGCACATAAAGAGTTATTTGAAAGCTTTATCAACATTTGGGAAAAGCCTTCTCTTCAAAAACCAAGTTCCCACCACTTCCTTTGTGGTTCCACTCAAACGGTGGGCAATAGCATTAATTAAAACCAGTCAGCCAGATTCAGAGTATGAGCTCTGTTTGTTGTTTTAAATTGTTGAATATCAATTACCTTATTATTTTGTGATTAGCATGAAACATATGCATCTATGTCTTGTGGCTTTTGGCAGTGATTTAAAAAAAAATTCAGCAACTTTGCGTAAGGCTGTAAAGCAGCATGTTTCCAGGCATTTTTAGCGCTGACTAGAGCCATTCTCAATCTGCTCACCAGCGTGAAGTTAATTAGGAGAGGCATGAAGCTTATGGCTGGGTGCAGAAAACAGCAATGGAGCAAAATTATCCTTTTTTTGGCATCAGCCAGTAACTGCCACTGTGTCTACAAGATTTTTTTCTTTTAAACGCTTTCACTGTTAAGTATCAGTTTAAGCTTTAACTTTGTATCTTATCCAATTTTCTAAATCCTTCAATGAATGTAAATTGATGAACATATGAAAACGTAGAGAGCTAATTATGTGGAGCTCAGGGAGGTACAATAATGTACTAATTTCCAGCAAATCCAGTTTCAGACATGGCCTTGGGATTCCTTTATCAACAGCTCATTTCTGACCAGAGTGCAACTGGCCATTTTATTCACAGAATGCCAAACCAAGCTGGTGCTGCAACACAACCCCCTTACCAGAATATCCATGTGAAAGGGAAATTCCCTGAATGCATCATTACAGACCAGGGGGAAAAATATCCCTGCAACCTTGGATAAGTGGATTTCATCAAGGCCCTCTCTATTTTTCTTGGTACAAGATCACAGTAAAAGCAGAGGAAAATGATGAAAGAGAAGTAGATAGGAAGATCTTCCTACAAGTTTCTCTAGTAATATATTTCATTCCTTATATGATATTAGATCAGGGATTTATTAGGAAAGAGGGTGCATTAAACAAAGAAAGAAAAATGTAATCTAGGACTAGATGAAATTCAAACTCCTTTGTTCTAATTCATTTTGCAAACTAAGGATGGATTTCCTTGGATAGGCCACCTTTTGCAGTAAAAGGACCTCTAAGCTACATAATAAAGCATTTGTTACCCCTGCTATGCCTCAAAATGTGCACATACATTAGTTTTTCAATTTAGATAGCCTGCTTTTGAAAAAACACTCCCCCCTGCACTGTATTTTAGCTTCAAGTGTGTGGCAGCCCTGCAGTGTGTGAACTGCATTCCCTTCAGGTGAAGCCAAGACAGAAGACAAGGTCCTGGGGAGGAGCTAAGGTCATTCAGGCCAAACATCTGGACCAGACCCAGTTTAAAGTAGAAGCCCCACAAGCCACAAACAGCTGAAGCTGGGGCCTTACCCCAACCCTTTCACTACTATTGCAGTGAGTATTTCTCAACATCAATATAAACAGAGTTTGTTAGGTGTCCTTTGGTTTATGCTGGCAGTTTAACCAGAGAAAGCTGAATCTCATATCCAATACACTTCTCACACGTCAAGGAGACAGTATTAGCCAGGTGCAAGAGGGCACATGGGAGGATGGAGTAACAGGGGTTCAGATGCTTTCAACAGGAGGAGGCTTAGGATATTCCAAGTCAGCCCCTTTGTTCTCTTCTTTAGAAAAGAAATATTATAATAGCTCTTTTTTTGGAAGCTGCTATTGTCTCTTCCAACACTGACATATGTTTCTATTCAAAGTACTTCTTTAGGAAGTGCCATGAGCTTATCACATTCAAAAAAAGACCATTTTGTTAAGCGAATGTTTCTCTGATTGTTTCACCCTGAAACCAGTTCTCTGAAAGAGGATCCACACTCTTTGGAACATTGATTCCAAACGACACAGAGTACTAAATACCAAAAACCCAGGAGATTTAAGATGGAGTCCCAGCCTCCCAAAGCAAAATGTATTCAGAACAGTGACATCTCTTGCGTGAACCACTACCAGTGCACTTCAAAGCACAAAACAGGATTTAGACTTTGAAACTAGATACAAGTTCAGACAGAACCACCAGGTTATTTCAAAACTTCATAATTACAGCATTCCATCATGTCAAATTCACATTAAAACATAATTAGAACATTAACATTTTGCTAGATAAATACAAAAGCTGAATTTTATAATGGGCACATCAATCAAATATCGGTATGTCTGACCTTAACTTTTTCTCTACTCTGAAGAAGATTTAAAGACACAATCAAGGTATCACAAGCAAAAAACCCCAAAATGCTACTCATAAGTGGAAACTAAGACACTTTACAAGACATGTAGGTTTCCAGAAGGAAGAAAAAGTCACCAATAAAGCAGATGAACACTGAAGACCACAGAAGGCAAAAGGAATCAGAGTTAAGAGTCACAAATTATATTAAACCCCAGTATTTTTACTGTGTCTTGCTTGTGGCAAAAAAAAATGCTTATTTCTGAGCAACTTTTGCAAAGAAATACAAATAATTTTCCTTATTTTCCTGATTATTCAAACAAGATATCATTGAAGACTCCTGGATTTGTGGACAAGGCGAACAGACAGAGGAAGCTGCTGCATTTTTCTGCATTCGAAATTAACATTAGAAGAACTTTGAAGAAGCAGAAGTTGATTAAATAGTGAAAGCATGTCCCTGAAATAACAAGAACCGTGGAATCCAGTGAAACTTTGGGTTCTAGTGAAAAGCAAATTATCCTGATATTGCTAATTCTTCTGAATGTAGAGATAAAAAATATTCATGTATACTCAAGACAATAATACAAATATATGACTTGTGACTAAATAGAGAGAAAACACATGATATTTACATCTATAAATATAGTTACCAATTCCAGCAGTAATGTGTGATTATAAATACGATGGAAATGCAAAAATGAACACAATTTGAGTACTATACAAATATTGCATTAAGTACATTATAAGTACACCCACAATACAAACAAGCATGCACTTTGCTGAGCATAGAAAAATCACATTAGACTGCAGCCATTTCTAAGCATATGAGGGTGTTTTAAAGATATTTTCCCTTTATTTATTTTTTTTTTTTTCAGATGAAACAATTTTTTGACAGTGGTCAAGCAAAAGGAAGGATACAAGCTGCTCACCAGTTAGGTAGAAAGTTTTTGCACTACATTCTTGGCATTTGGAAGAACAGCCTTCTCTATCCTGACTATATTGTCAAAAAGTTAGAGATTAGCTGATTTTACTACATAATCACTACTTTGTAGCAAACATTTTATATTCAGGAAAGAGTTGTCATTTTATACCTGTTTTTACATATACTGAAATTCTATATGAAGACAATTACAAATAAGGTAGTGGAAAGCATGGAAGAGTTTTAAAAAGAGTAACAATACTCTTCTGTTCTGTGTTGGCTTTACTCCACTAATTGGCTGAATCGTGCGGGATTGCTGGGAAGATTAATTGAGGCTAATGAACTGAGGTGCCTGCAAAGGGCAGGAAAGACCCAACTCTCCAAGGCTGTTTGCAGGGGCTGCTTTCAAAGCAGCAGGAATATACAAATAACCCCAAGTTAGGAACAGGAACTTGTCACAAGGTGAGAGAACAACTGAATTCACGTAACCCCATTCCCTACGTCTACATGCCTTTCCAAACGTAAAATAAAAATTAGACCAAAAAAATCCCAAAAAACACCTCAAAACCAACCAACTTGCTCTAAATTTAGTCTTAGTCACTTAGTCATCTGCCAGCTGAAGCTGTGGTGGCTGTGAGGACCACGGCTGGTACACAACTACCTACAGATAAACATAACATAAACATAACATCTACAGAGAGAAAAGAACAAACCCAGAAATACCTGCTACAATTTGCAGAGTTGAGTTAACTGTATGGCTTCAGATGATGAACCACACATCATAACAGGCAGCTGACCTTTAGTCATACACAGACGGGGGCAAAAAGATAGTAAACCTAAGGGGGTTCATGAGGAAACTACATCTAGTGGATGTCTGCAAGTCTCATTTCACATATTCTCTCCTATATTCACCCCACCAGCTCCTTCTGAGCAGAGCTACAAAGTCAGAGAAGGGCACTGAAGAGTACAAAGGACCTGGAAAACACTTTCACACAAATCTACATAGAGCAAAGACAGTGATTGTCACTTGAGAGGTGGATGAAAAAGGACAGGATAAAAATATCAGAGTATCAGGTGACGTAGAGAAGACACCATTGGCTCTCCAGAGGAGAGAGCCAGACTTTCCAAAGAAAACTTCTCTTTGGCTGGGGCCAAACAGCCAGCCTGAAGTTCTGCTAATCAATTAGCCAAGCCCCAGGCCAGCCCAGAAAGGGAATCGTTTAAGGGGAAGGGTGGGGAGCAGCAGGACAAAGCTATCTCTTGCACTAGAAGAGCTTTTCATGGGCCAATGTGCCCTGAGCATTGTTCTGCCACTGAAGAGCCACATTAATCAATGTTCGGGGCTGCTTTAAACACAGAAGCACAGAGCTGCCTATTCACTGCTGATTTATTAGCAGGCCCAACGTGAAACGAGTTGGTACTTTGGGAGTGCCACCACCAGACAGGAGGAGGGGGACGTGGCACCTCCGCGTGACTGCCACGCGAGGGGAACGCGGCCTCGTGCCCACAGAGCGTCCCGAGGGAACGAGGGCCTCATTTGGATTAGCGGAATTGTGTAATTGCTGAGAACCCGGAAAATTAAAGCTCACGCAGTCATGAATACTGCCATTATATCCGCATAATGGCCTAGGTGTCATTTAGAAGTGCCTGGAACCGAGGCTATAAATTAAGGTATCTACACCTCCCTCTGAAGGCTATGGGCGTTTTAGAGCTGTGGGACCTTATACAGAGGAAAATAAAACCAGTTTTCCATGTTTCTGTGGCTCTAGATATCTTGTATAAGCCCTTTTAATAAAACCCTGAGAGAGAAGTTTCAAAAGCATCTTTCATCGACCAGGGAATTTCTATTTAAAACTTGAACCAAAATTATCTCAGTTCTCTCTTTTCTCTGGTCATATGCTTATATCCCAGAGCCCATATAACAATGTAGCATCTTCTCTACAAATCCAGTCCTCTTACATATTACTCAAGAAGAGGGACAAAAAGCACTCTGACCAAAAAAACTGTACATATGTAAAATTCTCATTTCTTGTTTTTCCTCATGAATCCTAGATAAAAAACCCGCACATTTCTATTATTAAAGGGCAGTTAATACGTAATTTTTTTGCCGAGATACACAGATACTTTTAAAGCAAAAATACTACTACAGCACACCTCACATTTAGGGTGTTTTTGCATAAGATACAAATTATTATAATGCAAACAAAAAGAACATAAATTACACGACCGAATTCTTAACAGCCATTCATTGCTCAAAGAGGAAACAATGAGAAGTTGCTTCAGGAAGAAAAAGAAAATCACTGCAACTCAAAATACAAAGACCATGATAGCAGCCAAAGGTCACAAGTTTAAAAGTGTGCCAAATAAGCCCTGACACCAGCCCAAAATAGGCATGTTGCAAAGTGCCATCTGTGCAATGTATGTAAATGTAAATGTTTTTGTGATCTGTCTGAAAACTCAAAGGAAATATAACCACAGCCTGTGCACAATTACACTTTGCTATTTCTAAGAAATTTAGGTGTGGGATCTCTATTCAAGGAATGAGTCTTCACATTGGACTGTATTTTGCTTTAAAGGATACAACCCCTCTGATAATTTTGCTTTAAATACGACACACACACAGAATCTTCAGTGCCTTTGCTGGCTGTTGAAAAAAACCAGTGCAAAACCAGATGTAGCACTTGGCTGTACAGCAATAAACGTACTAATATTACACTAACTGGATTTGCCTCAGTGTCTACGGAGTGTCCTTAAAATAAATTTAAAATTTTTAAAAAGTACTCTTCTCCAATTCCACATCATCTGATCCAATGTTTTCCTCCAAGTAAAGTACTCTGAGTTTCTGCATTTAGTCCTCACAATACATTTATTTTCACAAAACTTTACAGGAATACTTTATTATACATTCTAAATAAATATGACTTTAAAAAAATCTGAAAACTTCTCTTGAAGCAACAGCAACGAATTTCAGAGCCTAAAGAACTCAGTCATGAATTTTCATCTAAAATTTGCTTAAAAAAAAAAAAAAGAAACCCCCAAACTTCTCTATGCTTTTTGTTTCTAAGTTTTACTTGAAAAAAACATTGTAAGTAGACACAATTGTACATAAAGCATAATATACCGATTTTTTTTATTGCACTGCAAGTCTATGGACTGAGACTCTTACAATTACAACATTAATCTGAGCACTGAGTTTCAGTGCAATGGCTGGTTAGTGTAATACTGTCCTTCAACTGACCTGAAGGTTTAAAATATTCCCAAAAGAAGGGACGTCACTCAGAATTAAAGACTAAAGCAATTTAAATTTTATGACATTTTTCTAAAATTGCCCAAATTAAATATGAGAAAGTGAAAAAGTACGTCAAGAATTTGGCTAGGAAAGTTACATTACAATTTATCTGTAAATCTTTATATATACACACACATATAAACGCTTTTAAATACCTTAACCTACTTGTCAGGGGAAGCATAAAACAAGGTATAGCAATTTAAAAAATAATAATAAACATGAGTTACAGAAACTAGAAAAATTTATCTCCCCAAGGAACAGCAAATTTAGGTCTTACAAAGCCCTGGAAGAAAAAAGGACTGTAATCATTGTATTTGCAAATGATGTGGAATCAAGGAAAGTAAAAGCATTGAAAAAGAGAAGCAAAAAACCATCAACTCTGAAGAAACGTATGAACAAAATCAGGCATGTGGGTGGAATATATTCTGCATTGAGGTTAAAAAAACATATTCACTTTAACTGTGAACTATAGGGGGGAAACTGGAATGAGCCTGGAAAACGTTCAACATATTCACAAGAAAAACTTGCATGAAGAAAAGAAGATTGGTGATTCCAGGAGGATTACAGGCTTCAGGCAGCCATTAGTAAAATTATGAAGTATTCTAGACGAGGATTCATTAGCTACAATAGTATTCACTTGGTTCAAAGAGAAACTGGAAAGGACACAGTGTAAGATTCTCTAATACAACTGAATGTACAAACTGGAATCATAATGAGACAAAATGCAGACAGTATTATTTGGGTCAATTTGCAGTTGATGCAAATCTGGATGGAGTTACTCACTATGGCGTTTATTTAAATAATCTAATTTTTGAATGATAGAAACACAAAGAAAAAGGGAAGAAAACCAGAGCAAGTCTCAGGCCTACCATGTGTAAAGTACACAGACTTTGAAATCAGCCATGAAGAATGTATATTAGTTACTCCAGTGACAGCGGTCTCAGGGAAATTAAGGCAAGAAAGAAAAGGATTATAAAGTGCCAAGAATCCAATGTTTAGCTAACTATGGAACAATTTAAAAACAAGTGTCCAGATTACAGGATGAAGTATGACAACAGAGGATAAAATTTATTAAATCTCTTGTAATACTTAGAAATCAAAGCTCCAGCCATAGGAAATCAAGCTAATTCAATCCAAGTTCTTCAAATAAAAAGATGTTTATCTCACTTAACTAGGTAAGTTAGTCTACTAGCCTTAGCTGGTTCTACAGCTCCCTGATGGAACTGAGGGTGCAGGACAGGAAACTCCAGGCTGAAGCTTTGGATGCACACGCTGTGTACTCATTTACTGTAAGAAGAGTCTTACAGCCAAAGGTACATCAATGTTTCAGAGAGACTTGAAGGTGACAAAACAATTTGTTAATGAGACACTGAAATATATTTCATTGGAGAGCTGTTAAAGAAGCAGTTTATATTTAAAAGTTAAAATGTCTATATGCTACGAAACAAAAAATTATTTATTCCCAAAGTATTAGCTGCACAATTATGTGTCCCAAATATATTTTTCTTGAAACATTTTCTTGAAAAGCAAAAAAAAAGAACCTTCTCAGATGGCATTTTCTAATACCGCAAAAAAAACTCCCAACAATCCTGAAAATGAATTTTTTACCTGACCATTTGAGATAGAAGAATATATTCACTACAAACATCAGTTTCAAATAAAATTCTCAATATAAATTAGCTGTAATTCCTAAATGGGATTAAGTATATATTTGAATTTAAACTCTTTAAATTTAATCCTGTCTCTTGATACTATAAATGCCATTCATTTGTGGAGTTGTCTGATTAACAGAGTTGATGACCTAGAGGAATATTTGAAGATATAAAAACTATTGTTACTCAATGATACATAAAATCTCTTCCAAATATTATAAAACTCCAAGTAAAGAGTCCTTTAAAAGTGAAATTGAACCATCCATTCACTTAGACAATGCTTGATAACATGCTTCATGGGTCAAGTGATGTTCTTACAACATTTTAATTGAAGGAATTTAACACAATACTGTGTTAAACCAAATTACTGATCATTTCAGTCATCCAAATTTTATTTAGACTACAAGAACCCACATGCAGAATGATTGTATTCAAGCAAATGAGAACTCAGGAGAACAAATTTACAAAAATACAATCAAATATAATTAACTTCTGGGGACAAAGGAAGAAAACTCCACCTCTAGCTTCAGTTTAAGAGGTTAAATTTTTAAATATTATACAGCAAGGATAAACACTGGAGGACTCAGGACTTTAGCATGCAAGTGATGTAGATCAGGACACGGCACTGTAACTTGAGGTGTGACCTCACATGCCATAAAATCTTTATATTCAAACACGATACTTTCATTTCTGCCGCTGCAACTTGCATTCAACTGTTTTTAGCTAATTAATTTATTTTACACAGATACAAGGTTTATCTCCCCCCTTTTTTAAGGGATTCCCTTGGTGCCTTGCAGCCTGGTCTGGTTCAGTTTCAGACCAAGCATACCATGCCCACTGCACAGACCCCAGTGAGAAACAGGGCAGTGAGGCAGTTCCCAGCCTGTGCAGCCCATCCAGCCGGCCCATGTCCTCTTCAACAACAGTTTAATTAAAACTTAAAATTATCACTGTGACCACTGGTCCTTGGGAAATCTGGATGGTTCATTATTGGCCATCACCCTTACTGTTACATTTACTGATGCAAAAGTTGGAGGGACAAGTGACCAGCACAACTTCCCCTAAGCTAACTCAGACACAGCTCAATGTATGTGTCTTTTTTTCCAGTGTGATTAAGTCTTCCTCAGAAATGTGGGATGGGGGAACCCACTCTTAATTTCATACTTATCTATTTGTCTTGCCTACTGTGTATTAGGATTGATCTAATTTTTCTGGAAGAAATGCTTCATTCAAAGGGAAAACACATGGATCTGTCGATTTCTTCAAGCAGCTCAGGATTGTAAAACCTTCTAGTAAGATCTGATGAAACACTTTACTAAGAAAAAAAAAACAATGAAGTACTTAAATGGGCATGAAATTATTTTTTTTCCTGTGCCACAAGTGTTTGTATATACACAAGTACGGTTTTAGCTCAGTAATAGATGAAGAAATCTAAGTTGGTGGGGGTTTTTTGTTTGTTTTTGGTTTTTTTAATGGGAGTTTGTTTACCATCCTGAAACTTTAAAGAACCGTGAGTGCAGCCTCCCAGTTTCAGAACCGTTATTAGTTCTTGAATCAATGTCAGTAATTCATAAAAGCTGCAACTCAGTCTTTATTACCTGGGTTGTCATGGGAGAAGCATTACAAAAGCTCTCACTGCAGGCACATGCTTCGGTCACAAAACAATTCAGATGATTTTACTGATACTACTCAGAGGAGCAGGAGTTACAGGAAGACTGCTAACCCTGCCTGTAAATCAAGACTACCATAACATTTCTATCTGTAAGAAACACAGAAATAAATTAAGTAATAAAAAATAATCTTTCAAAAACAGAACAAGAGCAGCTACTGGCCTTGCCTCATATCCTGCCAGCGTAAAGAATTCCTGCTCACAAGAAAAACAGTCCATGTTGGAAGCAAGCAGAGGGGCCTGTGGGAATTTGAAAAGTGTAAGGCTATTATTTCTAGGCTTTCATTGCCAGAAATGTGATCAGAGCTCCAGGAAAACGCAGAAGCCAGAAGACAAGGCAATTTCAAGTTTAACCACAAGAACTCCAAAAGTCCAGTTATGCATAGCTGCAGCTCTTGAAATTATATCAGTATTACCACATAAGCCTTCATAAAACAGATAAATATTTAATTTTAGTCCAAGAAAGGTCCTTTTGGCAAGGCAGCCAGTTCTCCAGCATACACAGAATGAACTCAGGTATGTATCCTGAAAAAAAAAATTACTAATTTATTTGCTGGTTAATGAATGAATGACTTTTTTATTTTCCTACCTGAACATTAGGACAGAAATATCCTGACAAGTACATATTTGAATTCATTATTTCATTCTCCGTTCTGGTACTACAGCACAGATTCGTGGGGTGGGGAGGGAGACAAATGGTACAGGGGGCAGTTGTCCAAAGAATACCCTTAAAGAAACAGCAGTCTGGTCCACATACAGAGCTGGACTGTTTTAATAAATCAGTTCAACTTCACATGTTGACACGTTTTAATGGCTCCACCACTGACTTGTATATTTTAACATGTGTCAGTAAATACACGGAAATAAGCCAAGCTGACATAGGCAGTTTGAAACCAATACAAATACTCAGTTGAGACACTGCACTTATTCAGTTAAGTCAGCTTCAAAATCTACTCTAAAAAGTAAACAAAGCTTAGCAAGTGCATATGCGTGACTGTAAAACACTTATAAACCGCCCAGGAGTCCAAATCCGAAATGTGCCAGAAGCCCAGCTAGGGTGCAGCTTCTACAGAAAGAAGTGAGAAAGGGTTTCTGGTTTTGAGTGTGTTTCAAATGTGCTTGAATAGAAAAACAAAACTCCAATATGTGACATCCTTGTTTCTTTAATCTGCTGTTAGAAGACTACGAAAAAAAATTAATTTAAAGTTTATCTTCAAAACAGCTGCACTAACAAGCTTTTGACAAAGTCTCATTCCTAAAATACACACAAAGTAATTATATGAGGTAATATTAACAGTAGGCACCTACATCTCCTGAATACTGCTCTACTTTATTGAATTCCCCTCAATCATCCATGGAACTGGTATATATTTCTCATGATTTCTCCTGACTTCACATATAATCATCCCTCTTTTCTTTTTTTGATCTCAGAAGACAGACAGTTTCCTCCTTTTATCAGCTGGCTTTTTTTTTTTTTTAAACACAACAAAATAATTTAAAAACACACACAAAATCAAACAAAAACAAAGAGACAAAAAAACTTTATATGGATGGTTCCTGAGTTTGAAAATGTGACTCGCAAAACGAACCAAACCCAAAACCTAGGACTGACTGACCAAAGGAGAATTCCATTTACCTCATTGAATGAAGAGAAAGCTATTTCATTATCATTCAGTTTTCACAATTGCAAAGGATATTTTTCAATTATGCAAGTCTAAGAAAAAAATATTTTATATTCTTAAATTAAAATAAACAGTAAAAATCTATTATCTTAAGCCTCAGAACAAATGTTTGTATTTTCTATGTAATCTAACAAAAAAGAAGACATAAATAAATAAAAATAGGGACCTTCATAAATATTTCCTTTATTGTCTTAGGTTTTTCTTTCGCGATATTCTCCCCTCCAATTATTGTTATATATCATTAGAGTGGAAATTGCTTCATATATAAACCAGTATTTAAGGTAATGTTATAGATGTATTTGGAGTTAATTGCTGCTATGAAAACCTAACATACAGTGCAGATACTGCAGCAAGATCCCCAGGAGCCAGAGACATCAAGTCAGCATGGAATCTCAGAAGTTCCCTCTGACAAGAGCTCACACCCAGACCCAGAGCTCCGTCAGGACTTGACGGCCATGAGAAGTGACAGTCATTTCTGCACATCATGGAGAGCTGATCAACCAGCTCCACTTCATTAAAGTACAACCTTGCAGTGGCATTCATTATCAGAACAGAAGGGAAACTCTGCCTCATGTTAAACACAATACGTCGAAAAAAGAAATTTTGAGAAGATCGCAGTAAAGACAAAAAATCTTTTGCTAAAGGACTCGAATTTGAAAAGACGTTTTCAAAATGATGAAACAGCAGCACACAGAAACTAATTAGAATTCAGCACAAAACTAAATTCTTGTTGAGGGTGGGGGAAAACAATATCACACAAAAATTATTTAAACCTGTAAAATGTTAGCCCGACAGGCATGAATGGGCTCCTGCCTTCTGATATGTAGGAGACACATGAGCCATCATTGCTTCACCCACACCTTTGGTAAATTAGCCCACATCAAGTGTCCCTCTAATAACTTCTGTGATAGCCCAATTTCCCCTCTGTGATGGCCATTTTCACGCTTGTTGTCTTTCTCTCATTATGTCAGTTTTTCCCTTGTCTGCAGTCTCCTCCCCCAGTACTGGTTTAATAAACAAACAAACTCAGTACTTTGTGGTCATGTCCATGGGAGAGTGAATATGCTATTTGATTTGATTATCAACATTTTAGAAACAGAACACAGGAAATACTTACTTTTGTTCTAGTCACTAGACCAACCTATATAGACTAAACACTTCCTAGTAATTCATCTTTCATTTAATGATCTACCATGCTCAGGAAGAAAAAGTAAATCAAGTTTTCAAAAAAAGCCCAAAACATCAAAAAAGAATCATTAAAAATTAAACACACCTACTAACTGTACCATGTTATAAATATTAAATTGGTCTAAATAAAACGTATTTATTGACCAGAATTTTTAGAGCTGTATTTTTTTTAAATGTAGTTAGAGTGCACATACTTGAACAGGATGTACTTAGTATTAAGCAACCCTGTATCAGATCAAAGGATTTCAGAGCCATTTCTAGCCAGAGAATGACATTATTTATACTACTGTCTCCACAGAGGATAAATCCATTTCTTGTTTGAAAAGGTTAGGCAATAAAGGGAGATTTATAAAACTACTACAAATAATTGGTTTCCTTTTCCTTATCCTCTGTTGGCTTCAGTACTTGTTGGATAACCTTAAACCTCCACCCAGTCTGAAGCAAAATATTTTTACTAAGATTTTAGTCTTTTTCTAAAAGAGCTACATAATTATCATTATGTTTCTACTGAATCTTTAAAGGCAGATCCATCTACATGTATTTTTTCTCAGTGTTCCAAAATCCTCATTATATAAAACTGATTTTTCACAAAATCAGCACTACTATTTCACTCCTTTGTGGAAAATAACAGTTACAACTATTCAGGAGACGAAAGATGGGAAGATATTTCTGAACACTAATATTAAGAATTTATTTAAAAGAGAATGAAAGGCTGCAAAAAATAAGAAGGTAAACAGTGACCCTTATTATCTCTGAAATCTGTAAACTGATACTAAGTTTTACAATGGTTTACTTTCTAGTTTAGTTCTTGCTTAAGTATCAGTGTTAATTTAAAAAAAACCCAATAAAAATATTTAATTTGTTCGCTAGAGGCAGCCCTTTGGAAAAAAAAGGGCGTTGATATGCTGTGGCAGTCATCATTAAGAAAATTTCTTAATAACATGTGTAAATCAAGAGTTCTGAGATTTTATTGCATTTCACACAATGTCATTGATATTATCACCAGTAGCTACAACCTATTTTTAAAAGCATGTCAGACTTGCTGATGACTATCTCCAAGTACACTACATGAATAAAACCCCTGAAAATTGCTTTTAAATAGATATGAAGAGATGAGACTCTGAATTATATCTTATGTATCTTATGTTCTATTTATCCACAACAGAGGCAGAACAATGGCAGCAAAGAACAAGAATTCTATTTCTGTGTAATTAAAAATGAAATCCACCTAAACTGTAATTGTACAGGAGGAATTTCTCAGCAAAATGGTTCAGTGCTAGTTTTCATGATCTCATCTAGCAATTGAATGCTAAGGAAAAGACTTGGATATTTACTTAGTAGGGAGCTTCACATATTTAGAACTTTTTGATTTCCAAGTGACAGAAGAATGAGCTTCAGTATTTTGCAAAATTACTACTTAAATATTTGGTGTTTCACTGATGACAGTTTGCAAATTAATGCAAATTACTACAGCACTTAATGCACAACTTTAACACCTGGGCACCAGAAATTAGGGAATATTCACTTATTCATTTCACATAGGCCTTGAAGCAATAAATCAGGCACTACGGCTAGAGTGCAACTCCTTACCTAAAATGGACAAATTGAATAGAACAAAAGAATGTTTAAATTGCCTATAAATAAATGCAGCTTTTGAAGCTTTATTAGACTCTATTGGAAATACTCAACGAATATCCAGCCAAAGGAATGATGTAAAAAACAGATGTTAGAGGAAGAGTGTCCCCTTATTGTTCTAAACTAAATATGTGACTAGCCAATTGCCTCTATTCAATATATATAAATTGCAACAAGCTAACAATTGGTTAGTCAAACTAAGAGGAATCTAGTCAAGCACAGCTGACATTAGGCTTGGCATCCTGAAAGAAACTGGCATTCTTCTAAAAAATGTGAAGAAGCAACTGTTGAATTGGTCACAAGCACAAGAGAACTCCTGATGAAGATTTACTTAACACAGTGACTGTAACAGAACACATTTAACATGTAAAAAGGTGTACTACAGAAATCAAACACAAGTGTATTTTTGCAAAAAGAACATCAGGAGAGAATTCAGAAAGACAATATGCTTGTACCTGACACAGAGCTATTCGAAGATCCCGTGACAGATTCCTCACATTCTGTCACTTTTACCTGAATAACTGGCTATGCCAACAAAAATACCAAAGAGGATGCTTGCTCTTTTCTATTTCCAGTAAGTTTTGCGGGTTTGTTTTGTTTCTAATCACATTCCATTTTGTAAACAGCTCCACAATGCTGACAGTCACTGAGGGTGGAAGGGACCTCTCAAATCTTCTAGTCCAACCTTCCTCTCAAGCATGGTCAGCTGGAACAGGTTGCTCAGGACAACTGTGTCCAGTCAGGTTGTGAGTATATCCAGACAGAGACTTCACAACCTCTCCAGGCAACCTGTTTCCTCCTCACAGTAGAAGAGGGTTTTTTTCTGTTCAGATGGAAGTTTGTGAGGTTTTATTTGTGCCCATTTTCTCTTCTCCTGTTACAGGGCACTGCCAAGAAGAGTTTGGCTTCCTCTTATTCATTCCTTTCCATCAGGTGTCTACACACATGGATAAGATCCTCCTGAGCCTCCAGGCCTAATCTCTTCTGAAATACAACAGCTTTCCTACATTTTCAGTGATAACATTCCAACCTGATCTCCACTTTCCAATTGCTTCTCAGTAGTAACTCCTACTGACCCTACTATTTGAATTATCAAAGCCTCTTCTCACTCATCCAGCCGTTCAATACTGGAAAATACCTACAGTGGCTTTCCAGTGCTATACAATTTCTATTCCAATCCACCTTCTTCAAAGTAATATTAAGTCATCAAATCAGAATAAAACCTCTGAAACTGTAGCCAGGGACAACATATTACACAGTACCTCCAGTATATTACACGTGGGACCTATTTCTGATATTACATTTCCCTTCAAGTACTCCACCATTTAGATAGAAGCCATGCAGCACACTTTCTAGCTGTATGCTTCCTTTTCCTCCAATATAAACTGATGAAATGGACCATTTTTAAATTTATAATCAAAACCATCAAACTTAACAGTAAAGTACTTTTTTTGAGCAAGATTACTAAGCAAAAAAAAAAAAGGTAACAAATTCATCTTTTTTCTTCTTTAATTCCATTTAAATTATCTTTTTAAACTTCCAGCTAATGGAATTCTACTCTAAATGATGTTTTACTCTACTGTGTTTCCTTTCAGTTAGACTGCAGTGCTCATCCTGGCTAATAGACGTCTGCAAATCAACCAGGCTGTCTGTCTCTCCCAGTACGTACTGACCAGAAGGTAGAGCCCAAAAGCTAATGAGCTGCTAAACATTGCTGCCATTGAAGAGAGATGTATTGTGAATTTGCAATTTTGCCAAATACCACGCACATAACTGATGATTCCTGTCAGTAGCTGTAGTGTGAGATCACGATTGACTCCAAGATAACAATTAAAATGGAATACATTAAGCAACTCGTTATGGATAGGAGAAGCATAAAGCTTGTCACTGACTATGGCTTCATTTCTCTGATGCAGACACCTCATGAAAGCCTTAATGGTTTGCCAGGTATTGTAGATGATGAGTCCATGTATAAAAGTTACTTGGAATAGTCTATAGCTCTGTTATACTGCAGGAAAATAACAAATTTTATTTATTTTGGAATATAAATGCCTTTCATGCCCAGGCACAATAATGGCTAAATGATTCACAAGAAAAGTATTACTATACAGTCACTTCATTCATACAATTAAAGATCTGAATTAAAAAGGACTTCTTATTTCTCAAGAGCCTGAATTCCACTTTGGACCTTACAGCCACGTGCCTTAGTTCCCATTTTACTGCAGAAGAGAAGGCGGCAGCTCAGGATTCACACCAAAGGGTTTTGATAAATACACTCCTGGACTCAGTACATAAATCCTGGGTATAACTTCCTTTAAACACCAATGCCCTTTCACAAATCTACATGTTCACTAAAACTTTCACAGCAGAAGAAGCTGCACACAAAGAACATGAAATGCCATCATTTTAGAGACTTAGGCACATGTTTTATCACTGTATTCATAAACCATAACCATCTAGTTTTAGGTGCTAAAGACGCATTTCGTGCAAGAAAGAGGGAGTGATTCTTTCCAAATAAATCAACATTTGCAAGCGTACTTTATTTACATTCAATAACTCGGTGGTCAAAGCTCTTGCCATACGTGATCATGTCCTCAGGGACCATCTCCCCAATCATCCAGACTGTTACAAGAAAGCCTCAGAGATGTTTATTTTTGTTTATTCAATTAAAATAAATAACTACAATTAAAAAATATCAGTTTGCTCATGACCACTTCAAAATAACACTCACATTGACTTTGCTCTCTTTCAGTGAACCTGGCCAGAATGCCAGATTGCAGATTTCAGTATGTTCTTCCAACTATAACTTTTTGTGCCACTTGAGTTCCGAGCTGCAGTGAATTTTACATAATGAAAATTAAGCTACAATGGCACAAAGTTCAGGCTTCTTTGGAAGGCCGCTACTTTAATCAAAAAATGAAAACAAGACATCAACAAAAACAGACACATTTCAAATCAGAGGTAAGAAATAAAGCAATACATCAAGCCAACTTCAGAAATTTTCTATTTATAATGTATTTTAACTCCTCACACTAGAGCTGATAGATCTGGAGGTCTTAAAACTTAAGTTATCATTAAATTATTATTATTATTACTAGTTTGCTGTGCTTCATTAGATAAATTCCAAGCTTGACTTTTTGCACCTAGCAAAGCATAAAAGACTAAAACTATGAACCATAGTTCATAGCTTTCATTACACTCTCCCTTTTAAGGCCAAAACCTGGCTTTCAAGCAGCACTGAACATTATCTAAGTGCAGTGGCTCATGAAATACTGGACATTAAAATCAATCAGAGTTTATCCTGGCAGTCTAGACATAAAATGAGACATTTCTCATGTAACTTTTAGAAATGGAAAAGGAGACTTTTCATCATTGTAGCTGATCATCACTGCATCGGTGAAAAACACATGGACAGAACAGTACAGATATTTTTCTGCTTAGGGAATACCTGTTAAATGTGGATCTGTGAGCAGTAAACAGACAGTAAAAGAAAAAAAAAGGCATTCTCCAAGGACACATACGATTAACAAGCTGGAACCAATTAGAGTCAAGTGAAATCCATTAGAACAGAAGTTCCTCAAAGTTCTGTTCATGCCTCCCTGGGTGGCCACGTGCTGCCTAGATAAGTACATGCAAAAACCCTAATGTTTCAAACAACTAGTGATTTGAAAAGCAATGCTATAAAACAACCCTAAATAATACTCTATGGTGGAACTTTAATTTGAGCACGTTTGAAAAGCAAAAATCTCTCTTTCGTGACACGGATTTTGGAAAAAAAAAGGCACCCACAAACCCCAGTATTTCTACTTATTTGATCAAATAAGATTTTATATTCTTTTTATTCCAGGATAAGTTGTAATAAAGATATATATAAATAAACTAAAAATCTGTCTTTGGTAATATCTTTAAAAAGTTAACTTGAAAAATCAGAAATCCATACCTAAACTTGAAAATAATGTTGGCATTTTCCAACTTAACTTGTTTAGGAGAAAATCATATCTACAGTGGTCTTTTACATTGAAGGTTAGTTGCAACAGTTCTTTTATCTGATGTTTCTCCTACCCTTAGTTTAAAAGAAAAAAAGAAGTTTTACCAAATGACAAAATGCTGGCAAATTTTGTTGACTTTCCAAAGCAATTTCATCTCTTCTATTACAGACTCTCTAGGGAATCATTTCATTCCAGCAAAGCCATCAAAACACCTTTTTCAACTCTACTGCAGGGTACTCCGTGTGGCTGCTCATGAAGACTTCGAAGTTGAGGCTACTTTCTTGATTAATATGAAGGTTTCTAGTTCCAAAGTTAATACACTGGAATTTCTGCAGAGTTTCTGGTTTTGTCTGCCTCATCTTCATTGGAAATTCAACCCCCAACAAGCACTCTGCTTGGACTCACTAGGCTACAATTGCACAAAGCTCATGCCCCTCTTCTGGACGGAACCCTTCTGCTGTTGCTTCAAATCTGGGGTGTGTTTTTCCTCCAAGTTTATTACATTCATTTTTATTAACAGTGAAAAAAAATTAGGAAAAAAAAAAGTCTAAGCATAAACATGGTTTCTAAACCAACAAGCACCATCGCTAGTGGTCCATTCAGATAAAGACACTAAATTATTTTTAGTTGGGGATAAAAAAGAAAGTGTCTGAACACCAGCCTCCCTCAGACTTTGCAGTCCCTGCCTTCTTCTCACATCACCCTGTTTCATCCATCCTTTAGCAGGTGTTCCTTTCTCCCTTCCTTCCACCAGCACTGGTGTTAGCTGATCTCACAGACACAGCTTTAAAGACCACTTCTGTGATGATAATTCCAGAGCTTCCTCCCACTCCTCGCCCATCCATGTTGTGTCCCACAACACTGCTGTCCCTTACAGCAGCGCCACGTTACCTGAGCTCGTCTGAGGCTTCAACCACAACGTTGGGTGTGATGAAACAATCTAATGCTGATTCATTTTATCAATTAACTGAACACAGGCATGTGTAGAGACTGGCAAATGTTGCTCCCACAGGCCAGGGCCCAGAAGCAGAGTCCCACAGGAACAGTGCCCGCTGCCCTTCATGAAGCATCCATACCTGGTTACCCCACAACCCAGACAATTGCTAAATATGTAAGTGAAAAAAACAACTGTGAGTAATGCAGTTCTCTTTAGAAAGAAAAAAAAAAAAAAGACAAGAAAGCATCATACTCACGCTGGGAACCAAATTAGTGTGTTCAGAAAGGTGAAGTTACACATAGCTGGGTATTAAGCAATACGGCTGGAAGTAAATGCAAGTCAAGTTACAAAACAATTTTCTTTCTTTTCCATACGATCGTTCAGATTCTCCTGAATTAAATGAAAGAGGGTTGATTCTCAAACCTTCCTTCAATATGGAACTTTGTCAGACATTTAAAACAAAAAACCTTTATAAATTATAAACTTAAGATTTTTATCTGCTATGTATTGATAAATATAATCACAGCAATGCATGTAAAGAGATCAGAAAGCCAAGCTGCACGCTCCTATATTACTAGAAACATTAAATCCCCAAGCTTATGCACAGGTAGTCTGATACTTCCCCCCTTTGGAAATCCCACAGAAACAGACCAAAGGGTTAATATACACTTGGTATTGTTCTAACAAGCAAGATATCAGCTGGTAGGTGAGACCATACAGAAAAGCAGCCCTGACGCCCGAGGAAAATAGCAGCTGTCTCTGCTCAGAGAAGACAGATTACCACCTGTCCCCGTTATCTTCCACACACAATACCAGGCACGTTGGCCATTTTAACAGGGATAACTGTACCCATATGCTGTTTAATTTTGAGCTGCACTCTGCCTACTTGTAAATATTCGTGATGGATCAGTCTAAATTGTAGATTAGCTCAGTGGTGATGTTTAGCTGGAGGCTGAACTTCACGCTTTAGCTCCCTGAAGCCTTAATGTGCAGAGTGCTACGTTAGCATCACCACTTTGGGCAAACAGCAGAAAGCAAACACGTATACACGTGTGTGCACACATACACGCACAAAGAGAGGACAACAATTTTAAAGAAATATTAAAATTTTAAAAATATTTTATGGAAAAGTTGTTTTAAGTCGCAGTCTGGCGAAAGAGCTTTGCTTTATAAACCGTGAGAAATCCTGCTTACCTTTTAAGCAATACATGAAATAGTGATGTTACAAAATCATAAATACTGCTGTAGATTTCCAAACAAGGAAAAAAAGAATAAGAAGAAAAAAAAAGAAACCGTTTTCCCACAATCTGTACATCTAAGGGGAAAAAAAAGTCTGTTCCAGTAAGTTTTACAATGGCAGCAGAACATGCCATTCATGACACAAATACATAAATGGCACTTTTTTTTTTAAGAGCAAATAACTAGAATCTCAGCAACAACTTTCTGCTGATTTGGACACTTGATTCTTGCAAGTTAATTAGGTGTTTTTGTGTTTGAAACGTGGCTCTGAATAATTACCTGTATGACACAAGCTGAGTTTATAAAGAAATAAGAAGAATCATCTGCAGTGTAACTCTGCCACCTTCACAACCACAGCTCTGCCAAAAAAAAAAGCAGACTTAACCCAAATCCTCAGATCCCATAGGACCTAGAAGTTTTATTAGGATATTCTGGCTCTTTTTATTCTCTTTCAGCCATTCTCTGTGTTGAAGACACAAAAAACCACCACACACACACACACAAAAAAAAAAAAAAAAACACCACCACACCAACCAAAAAACCCCATACCAAAACCCACCAAACAAACAAATAAACAAAAAAAAACCCTCAAAGAAAAAATGCACTTGAGAATTGCTGGCATGGAATACAGCTGGCTGCTGTCTGTCAGCCAGATGTCAGTGCCTAAAAGCTGCATCATTTGCAAGGAATAGCAGGGATGTCTGACTAGGAGGCAAGAATACATCAACGAGCAGTGGGACGAAGGACTCCAATTCTGAGTGCCTCTGAAACTTCAGAGATTTGTGGAGCTCTCTAGTCTTGCTCAATCTCTGTGGGTACTTGGCCCTAGCAGCTGTTGAGATGTTTGTTTGAACAAATTTTTGTAAAAAATGTTGAAATAATTATTTTGTATAAAGCTCTTGCATCATGGTCTAGGCTGCTAGTTATTGCAGGGCTCTGAGACAATGCACTGCGGTTTTGACCCAGAATCAAGTATTCACTTATGCTGCTTTTAGTTTTAGAAAAAATTAAAGACCCAGAGACATGAAAGATTCACACTGAAAGCAAAGGATCCTAGAGTTCCTCTGGTCACTCACTCCTTCATGTCATTCTAGTCCATCAGGCACGAAATTCGTGATGGTTGAGCAGAAACTTAACACCATATCCATCTCATTGTTTTCTGCTAAAAAGCCAACACACATCAAAAATCCACCACTAGCCTTTTCACTATTTCAAAGTTCCCAATTTCTCAAACAATAAAGTTTCACCACAAGTTTATCCATAATAAGTATTTTAACGCCTTCCGTGTCGGCACTTCCTTGGTATTAAGTTGCTGAGTAAACACACAAAAAAAGAATTTAAAAATTCCCACCAAAAAATCCCAAATCCACAGAACAACATGATTTTCAACAGTGACATATGATTACTTATTAGAAATTCACAGGCTAGAAAACGTAAAATTTTCATAAAATTAAAGGGAACTAACTTCTAATTTTAAAACATGATACAAGAGATGCACAATTTATTGACAAATTGTCTAAAAATACCTAGTCATTTAGTTAGCTCCCACTTCACTGAAGCTGGTAAAAATTTATTTTACTCTCAGCTGAAGGAAGCCAAGGCTTTTCTTGTGCTGATCTACAGAGCACTCATGGTGCCTTTAATGAAGATTCAAATGCTCTGAAGATGTGTTTCTTTAAATATAAATGAATTTACCTTCTTAACTTTGTTCCCATCTTGTAAAGGAAATATACAACCCTTAAATTAAATTTTAAAATAAAACTTGTAAATCTACCAAAAGAGTATTCATATCTGAACTTCAGATACATCATTAATTTATATTTTACATCCAGAAAAATTAACTTGACCATTTTAAAAATTTATATTATTTCACAGGTTTCATATGTAAGTGTTTACTCCCTATAGAATAGTCTTAATAATTTGACCTAAACCCCTCCAGTGGGATGTGACTATATTTTACTAAACAGTAAATACTGTAAACACAGATTTATTCTGTTAGCTACTACACTAAATAGGTTTTTTTACAGTTGGTCCGAACAAACTCTCTGTCCACATGGCCTTATTAACTGACAAATTCTTTTCAGTTTAGGCACTTTGAAAGAATAAATCCTTCGTGCAGTGAAAATTTCATTGCTTCAGCTTGATTAAACTTTTGTTTCAAGTAACCAAACACAGTTGTGTAATCCAGGCAAGAAATATTGGTTCATACCAGATGTCATTACTTAAGGTTAATATTCCAGGTGAAAATAGGGAACATCAGTAGGTGGAATTCTAAAAGTTCAGTTGATCATTAGGCTGAAGTTGAACAAGAAAATGCAATCATAGGCATAAACTGTACAGAAAGACAGAAGTCACCAAAAGATGACAGAATCTGGAGGAATATTATTACCAAATACATACTTGTAGTCTGGCAGCAATATGCTACAGCCCTCCCTGCTTGTATCAGTATTTTTCTGTGAGAAGTGCCTGGAATCCAATACCAATATTACACTGGTAATTAAGGAAGAATACTGCATGCAATCCCAGTATCCTTATTTATGAAGAAGTGCAAAAAGTGAAGTAATAAAATAAACCCTGCAAAATAAACCCTCAAAAATCAGTCAAGTCCCCACATGAGTCTCCCTGCCAGAAGTCAGAATTTCATCCAGTCTCCTCAAAAAGAAGACTGGGGGGACAGTGACCTAGTTCCAGTCATGACAAGAGAAATGCTGGATATTAAATGGTTCTTCTGCCATGGAGAAAGCATAATAGTAAAATGTTTACTACTCTGGATAGAAATCAAAGAAAGATATACAGGAGTCCAATTTATAAATTTTACATGGAAAGAGATTAATCTAAGGGAAGTGACAGAATATAAATGTGTTCTAGGTGTCTCAGGCACATGGTTTTTTTCCTTTCTAAAAGGTGTTTGAGTACAACACAAGTTATTAAATTCAAGAGAGCACATGGTGTCATTCTCGGGGTGTCCTGTGGAGGGCCAGGAGCTGGATTTCACGATCCTTGTGGGTCCCTTCCAACTTAGGATATCCTATGATTCTATGCAACTCCTGACAGCAAGATGAGGTTCCCACCTTCATCTGCTTATCCGTGCTCCTTTAACCAGGAACTATCCTCCCTGATAAATACATTAGCCTAAATATAGGCTAAGTATCAGCTAGCACACAGCTTTTTCCCAACTAAGTTGTGTAAAAACAATTCTGTACAGTTTACATAGCATAATTCAACTCAGATTTTCTCAAAATAGGTTGCCTTGATGGTGGCTGCACATGCAGTCAGGCTTCCTCCAAGGAGGGATGTAATAATGGTAGGGAAGCAGAGGAGCAAAGAGATGAGACTAAAATCTCCTAAATTGGCTAAGCCATAGCCATAAGAGCACATCTGACCTAATTTGACAAAAAAGCAGTTAAAGTCACATCAGCCAGCTCCCCACTTCTGTGGGGCTGTACACACAGAGGAAAGTGTTGAGGTTATCCTCCCACTCCCCACTTTCTGAGCCATGCAGTAACAGGGGCAATTGTAGGACTGGGATAATGCAGTATAATATGTCAGCAGCTGCAATCCAGAGAAGTAAACTTCACACTACTGGAATCAACCCTGCACTCAAAATAGCCTCAAAAGTGCTTGCTGCTCATTTCTACATGTAAGAAATCCCTTTTTGTGTTTTTTGGGTTTTTTTCTTTGAGAAGACTTACAAAAAAAGAATAATCATCTGAAAAGGAATAGTTCGCTTCTGCTGTAGTTCTTTTCTGAGCCTGTACAAACTCTCTACTATTTAATTATCTATTATATTGTGCAGCTATTGTATAGATTACACCAGGTTTGAGTTCATGTGTTGTGATTGAGACAGAGCAACCCAGAGGAGCAGGAGCCTACAACCAGTCCCTTTACTGGTAGGTTTTCTCTGCAGCATTAAAGTGCGCAGACATCCAGGCTGAGCTCTCCCACATAAAACTAATACTAAAATAAACCTTTTCAAACTACAGTCAGGTTATTTATTTTAGATGGAGACAAAATCATTCCCATTAACATCTCCTCTATCTTCTTCTCATCCATGACAATGTCCACGTGCTTAGTAAACTGCACAAGGAATTGCTGATCTTGCCACACACAAAGCACGTTGTGGCACAGCACAAGAGCTGCAACAGCAGGGTGGTTTAGTCTGCATTTGAACTGAAAAATCCTGGAGTCCCAAGCAGTAAAATAGCTCTGGACCATGTCTGTGACTCAGGTCAGGCTGCCAGCTCAGGTGGGAGCACAACTGGCTGCAAACCAGCGGGAAGAAGTTAAAGGGCAAAGCCCAAGTTCAATATCCGAAGGCTGGAACTCGCTACCTCTGCCCGGGAAAGTGTCTACAACAGCACTTTAAAAGTGCAACACATCCACTGCCTGCAGCTTATTCAACTCTCCCTACCCTCTCTTTGAACATGTTCACTCCTAGTCTAGGTTGTAAGCTCTTTTTGATCCTGTGAATGGTGAATTTCATCCTATAGTCAGTATAATAAAGGGTGAAAACCAAGCAGGTTTTCTTAATGCCTTCCTGACGTGCTCAGTACCTATGCCTATAAATTGCAGGGGGAGAGGTAGAAGGAAAAATAAATAAAAACAAAACCAAAAACACATTAGAAGAAAGTTATTAAATTTATATTTTCATACTGAAGAATTTTCTTACAGATAAGAAGAGAATTAAGAGTTATGTCACATATCATAATATGAAAACAATAAAGTAAATATAAATAAGCCAACCAAAGACATTAAAGCCAGAATAAAGTCGATATTTTTTCCTTGTCATAAGTGACTACTGAAACTCTGGGAAAGATTATAAATCATATTTTTGCAAAATTTCATATAGCAAATTAAGTATTTTCTCCTGTTGCCCATCATAACATAGACAGAACAAAATATATCTGTAAACTGTTTATACGTTCCTCTATTTAATGTCTTTGAAATGGACATACCATTATTTTTTAATCAAAAATTATTATATTTTTAAAGAATTTCATTTAATTAACAGAAAAAGTAAGGCAATCTCATACTGCATTTACCAGAATTTTCATTTTCCCACACACAATCATGTGCACAAAAAAAAAAATCCACTAAGAAAAGTCTGAGAGAGTACAACTCAAAAAAGACCTGCTGGATCAATATGGACTTTCCTCAGTGCATCTCTTGATTCCCCCCCGAGAAAGAAAGTTGTGAAGTAAGCTATGAGGAACAGCTAAGAGTTGCTTTACTGCATCAAATTTATGACAACCTAAAATCTATTACTTTCCCTTATAAACTCAGGCATAGCTTGGCTTTGACATTATCTTGAACTCTTTCCACATGATTAAAAGCTAACAGGTTCGGGGGGGGGGAAGCTGGATGACCCATTCGCCAGAGAAACCTTCCAACCACAGCAATTCTGAGGCCACTAAATGTACATCTTTAAATACATTAGTAAAAGTACTTCTAGGTTTATTTTCAACTTCTATTCTTTCTTAATAAATGAATCTTGCTGCAAAAGACCTTCATGCACACTAGAAAACAGATTACTCAACGATGCTCAAAGGCAATAAACCTGCAAGGCCACATCTCACAAACTCAAATCAATCATCTTCTCTAGTTGTCTGTATAAACAGACAGTGTACAACCAACCTCCATAAATGCCTCAGTGAGAGCATTTGCTTATTTCAAATCTACAACAAACTAAACTGAAATCTGTGCTAATGGTGCACAACTCAAAGAACAGGCCAGTGCTGACCACTCTGAAAACACAGGCTGCAAAGTATCTAGGATGTTTCTGCTAACCACCTAAAATGAAAAATATCTCCATTACTTAGCTTGTTAAATGCTGACTGATGTGATCAGAAATTACAATGAGGCTTGATAAGGTCAAGTAAGCAAGGTAAGTAACTGAGCAATGCCCTTCCACCAGGTGTATCTGGTGCTTCAGGAAACTGTCTGTCAACATACCACCTAATAGAGATGGTTACAGCCCACACGGAGTAACAAACAGCCCTGAGATCTGATACAACACTGCCTCTGTAATTAGTATTATCCTAATGATTTATGCTATGAATGTGCAGCAGTTTGATTGAACTTTGGTGTAGACACAGCCTTCCTTCTCAGTTAATTTATTTTTCTTTTGCAAATATTCCATATCAGACCAAGATATAGTTTCTAGACTTTGTACCAGTCTATTTATACAGATTAATTTAATATAGATCACTTCATGAAGAGATAAACCCCAGCTGGGGGAAGAAAAATCTGTAAAGAAAGCAAAATAGCAAATGAAAGTGAACCTTAAGGACAGACAAGTTTCTTGAGGTAACTAGGTCTTCAAAAGACCAATGAGAAATAGTAGTAATAATAGAGATTAACAGCTCCTTTACTGGAAGCGTGCCCAAGGCTCAGGTAAAAGCTAGGTACAGGATTCCATGAATAAAGAGCAAATATTCTCCCCATCATTAAAATAAATTAAAATCTTACACATTAGAGTTTCCCATTCTTAACTTAAGAGGAAAAAAAACCCCAGGCTATTTCTGTATCCTGCCTACCAGAAAGCGATCAAATAAATGAAAAGTTACTGGATTTAAAATTAACTTTCCACTCACTAACAGAAGAGCATGTTTGTATCACCAAATGAATGATCACACATCAGTTTTGTCCTCATGCACAGCCTTTTTTTTCTCCATTTTGAACTAGAATCCAGGTATTTTGAACAGCAAGATTCCCATCCTCCTTAAATTTATCATAACACCTGTGGTGAAATGGCAGCCAAAGGAGACTTCAGATCACACTCCCTGCAAAATCTTCCTGTGCATTACAAACACTCGATGTAGAACTGCAGGGATTTGGCCTCTGCTCCACTAATGAACAAGTTCAGGTGCCCAAAGTCACACCATAAAGCCACCTTTCCCCAGGACATACACAGGATGTCCCACAGAGACTTTTATTGGCTAACAAGTCTTATTTCACACCACCACTAATCCTTACCCCAGAACAAAGCCGCAAGAGAAACAGTAATGCTCTACCCAGGAACCTTTTATTATGAATTAGCTCAAAATCATCATGACTACTATTTTTCTAAACAAAATGGCAAAGCATGCTCCAAAAGTTTTTGTGTAACTTGACCATCCTAACAAACACCACTGAAATTGTATGCTAAACAACATTTAGAAAAAAGTTTACTACATTACCAAAAGAAACCATCCTACCTTATATTCTGCGGCTGTCACAAAGAAACAATTACCTTCCCATCACCATAAAGCTACTTCTCCCCACTGTAACAAAGCACAGCATCTGCCAGCATTAACTGTATTTCAATCCATAAAAAGGGTGAGGGCTTTCAGACAGTACTTTCAAACATATTTTGAATAAAATCCTCTTTCATAAAAGAGTGCTTCTCTCCCTCTAATGAGCCCTAGATCAGCACTACTCCTTCTCAACTCTTTTGTAGAAGCTTTCTTATTTCCACACACACCTTGAACCTCTTCAAGAAGGTGAAATCTGTACAATTCCCAATCAGTGCCTTAAAAATACAGCTGCAAAGCCTGCCATAACTTTTTATAGTGGCCATATTACTTCTTTTATAGATGATACAGTAAATCTAAGATACAAAAATAAAATGCACAGGCTCATAAAAGATCTTTATTGCATGCAGTAATTGAAAATACGTTTTGTATTTTATATTTTAAGGTAAAACTTTTCTGTGTATTAAATTAACAGAGTTTTGAACAAGATGCCTGAATCAATTTCTGCAGAATTTTTATTTCAAGTGAGATATGCACAAAATTTATATACTGCACACATGTATATTTAAGTAAACAATTTAAAAGCATAATGCTCGTATACATTTAATTTAGAAGATCAAAGGTATGTTGTAGAAAGTTAAAACGTTTGTTACTTCAAGCAATTGAATCTACATGAACACTGACATACCTTAATGTTCCATTCAGTTGTTTCCCTTGTAATTAAAAAAAACCAATGCCATGTGTTCCAAAGTTTGACACCCTGCTAGTCTTATAGAAGAGCCTACCTGTGATTATTTATTCCCACTACATACATATATTTCAGATTCAATTTCTACTCATCAACCAGAGGAGTCTCCAATACATCTACAGTGGGAACAATCAGATACAAATAATCATCAGGCATTAGGCACACTAAGCCATATATCTCAACAAATCATCTTAGCCAAACTAATACCCTTCAAGGGAAGTAATTATTACCTCTCCAAATCATTCACAGAGAAAGACAGAAGCTCAAATAATTAAAGGTCAGGAACGAAGAGATCATTACTCTTAATGTATCTCCCCGTGCTTTAGGTCTCAGCCACTACACAATGCTGAACTCAGAGCCAACACCACACATCGTCAGGAACAATCACCTGTTCACATTCATAGGGGCAGAAGTTACCGAATTCCAGAGGGAGGGGCTGCCAACACAGTTTCAAAAAATATAAAACCAAGGAAATAACAGATCCATTAAAAAGAGTTTTCTTGGTTTCTTGTAGGTAATGATCCTAGTTCCAGGCCTGCCCTGTGAGTGGCCTTCCCTTCCCTCCCTAAACACTCTGGGCAGCACCTGCCTCAGGAGCCCGGGTCCCAGGTTAAGCCCCTGGAGCTGCAGGGCTGCCAAGTCCCATTTCTACACTCCAAAGAGTATCAAAAACCTGGGATCCCGAAGAGAAGACAAAAGGCGGCTCATTGAGGACTAAAACTGCAGGTACAACAAACAGCATTATCAGAAAACAGGTAGCATTTTAAGAGCCGCCAGAAGCAGGGGAAAAGGGGAGAAAAGGAAGCAGGCATGGAGCCCTGAGGGACTGGCACCTTCTGCCACTGGGAAAGGCTCTTCATTTTCTTACAGAATCCCAGCTGGCAGATCTGATGAAGCTCAGGGCCCATAGGCTGAGGAATAAAATAGTTTACCTGCTTCATACTGTGCACACATCAAGACACTTTTAAACAAAATCTGCTGAGCAAGACTAGTGTGTAACTGTCTCCTTTCAACCGTTTCCTGCTCTTTTGGTGGTCTATGGCTTTTACAAGATGCCATCAAGATGAATTACAGACAGAGACAGTAACTAAAGTCTGGTGAACAGTTAATGTCTTTGGATGGAGAGCACAGACCAACTCAAACTTTCGGCTCTCCTCTTTAACTCTCAAGATACCACACAGAGACTCATCCACTCTTATGTATCAGTTCACTTCAATATAGAAATACTTCAAGTTAATGTTTAAAAAACAAAAACACAAAACCAAAAACTTCAAAATGCACATCTCCTCATTTCAGTAAGATATGACCCAAGGAATCTCCATTTGCCATGAAAAAACAGCTATTAAAACCTACCACTGTTTTCCAACAAGTTGTGCTGCTCAAGTTCTCTTCTGGCCTTTCTGCTTTGCTTGGATTCACTAAAGAATGACTATGTTATTTCTTCAAGACACAAATGTTTCTCAGGAAGCCTAAGCAGTGTGAACAGCAAATTGTACACTTACTTTCTCATCCTGTGACTTCCCTTACTGTATTCTTAATTGAAGAATAAATAACAGTAGTGAAATAAAAGTCCAGTGCTGATTTAAGTTCCCAAAGCAGTATGAAAGCTAAAGTACAGCAAAATAAGCAACATTTTACCTCCTGATTCACTTTGTAGGCACAAAATTGTTTATACCTTATTAAAACTGTAACTGTGGTCAGGGTAGTGCACATACATAGAGCTTACTAGGGACAGAATCCGTGCATCTACAGTCATGGAATTACAGTCCTAATTGGTACTTCTCTCCAGTATGAGTTGACTTGTAGCCTCAGGTTAACTATTAACATTTGCTTTAATAAAACTAAACTAGGTTGAGCAGAAGTGTCATGTATCCCAAGCTTTTCAAATTTGGAATAATCTGTGCAACGTTTCTGAGCCCATTCCAACTTTCCAATGTCCTTTTTTGTGTATGTGTGTGGACTCAGCGTTCCAATAATGGTCTCACTGGTAAGTTACCTGTACCTTACCTCTCTACTTGTATTTCACAGCTGAACTAAAAATCTTGTTAGACTATCTAAGGTGATTCCAGGTCCTTTTCAGCATCACGCCCTTAGAGACTACGGTCCCATAATGCAAAACTTCTGAACATACCCCTTTCATGTTCAGACATATGATGTGGCATTTTAATGCAAGCATATACTTGGCCAGGCCTTTCAGTTCAAATACGGAGAGTGGACTTAGCTTCAGCAGTACTTGTTTATCTGGGGTTTTTATCTTGTTTATCTTACTTGTCTTATGTGCAAACCCTGCAAATTGTGACTGATGATTATTGGGTAAATGCATTTAACAGTGTACATCTACTCTTTTCACCTTTATCTACTAACCTGGTGGGTTTGTGTGCGTGTTTAGAGGAAAGGGGCACTGCTTGACTCTTTCTACAAACTAGTCAGATAATTTGAAGAAGAGTAAATCCATTTTTTTACCATTAGTTTACAATGCTCTTCTATGTACGAGCTCTCCTCACACTCATCTAATCCTCTAGGAAGACTGGTTTAAATCAGGTTTCTTTTTTGTCATAATTGAAGTCAGGAAAAAATTAAGCTTACTTTCTTGTTTCCAGTAACAAAATATTTAAATGATGACAGCACACTGAAGGAGCAAAACCAGGGACTGTAACTGCTAATTACTGTTCCCATTTTCTACCCTTCTAACTTTGAAGCTCTGCATCTATTCCATGACATAGGGCAGAAATATGCATGAGTTGCAGTTCTCCCTCTGCAACAGGGATAACTAATTGACAGCCTGAAGGCTGAATCCAGCTCCACAAGATGGTTTTCCTTGGATCCCACGACGGCCTAGAGCAAAGACTGCACATCATGTACTGTGCTAAACAATTTGCTTAGCCCACAGGAGAGCGGGAAAGAGAGAAAGGCAGTGAGGAGAAGCAGGGAGTGGGAGGAACAAAAGAACGTGGGTGATGGCTGAGGGGCTAAAATGGAAGTGTAACCATTCCAGCACTTCCCCACCTTCCCAAGCCGCCTGTCCAGGGAGCAGCTTGTGCGGGGCAGAGCTGGAGCAGGCTGGCTCCTTCACAGGGTCTGCCCCAAACGGGGCTAAGCCAGAGCAGGGACCACAACCACACTAGGCCTATTGTGACAAGCTTTTAAGAGACAGCTTTGCCAGACCTACTACATAATTAGGGAAGACCATGAGTAAACTGGTGCCCCAAGAACCCCTACAAAGAGAGGGGAGGAAGGCAGCACCATTCCAGCACGGGAGCTACAATCTCTTCAAAGGGAGGTCACGCTGCTGGAGCACAGTCTGGAAGTTCCTGGTCTAGGCACGAAATCATCTTATTTGCATCCTCTATGTAATACAGCAAAGAGTCTGAATTTGATTTTAGAGGCTCTCCCTGAGCATGGGTGAAACTAAAATCAACGACTCTCATCTGCTTCTGCAGGAGCAGTCCTGAGTCCAGCAGGAACACAGTAAACTGAAGGCAGAAAAACAAGTCTCCCTGTCTCCAGCATCTTCTACAGCATCTACTTTTCTCTTTTTTCGGCTTTCATTCTCTGGGCAGCAGAGGGTTAAATACACAATCATCTTGATCTATTCATCTGATCCATGAACAGCTGGCAGGGAGAAAGAAAAAAAAATAAGGAGGCCCATAACCATAGGGAATCAGCAATACAGGCTCTAGAGGAATAAATCCAGGAAAATGGAAAATTACAAGTTAGAGAATTCAATTTTTATCCCAGCACCATCCAAAAGGGATAATTTTTGAAACATTTCAAAGGGTTTCCAAAGTTATTTGTAATTAGTGCTAAAAATTGCTATGAAACATTTCAATTCGTCCTTAAAACAGGGCAATGAAGAGCAGCCTTGTGAGGAACAAACAGAACTGTAAGAGAGTTCCCCATCTCTCCAGAGCTGACAGACATTTTTGCGACTCTCTGAAACCAGGATTTAATTTCTTCCTGTCTCAGTTTTTCTGTCTAGAAAACAGACACAGTAAGACCACCTTCATTCCCAAATATGGGCACATTTAGATATTATAAAATGCCTTTAAGAACTTATTTTGAAATACCTACTTATAAATAGAGGACAGAGGACTTTTCATGGTATTCTTGCACAAGGAAACACCGCAAAACAATGCTAAGATGCTGGAATTGAAGCATTCCTTCATCCTCTTCCATATACAGACAAAATTTACTAAAATGAGCTTTATGATTTTGTTTTTCAGTTTGGGAAAATATTGTGACTATTTTGGGTATAAAAGCTAATTACTTCAGTTAGCATGTTAAAATAAACAATTTGTAATGCTTACCATTACACCTTTTATTAATATCAAAGGATTGCTTCAGCTCATTAAGAGTGAAAGAGCTACATATTGGGATTTTTATTATATTTCACCAGCTAATGCCATGATGGCAGTTTTGAGTATTTCAATGTCCAGTTTTTCATTAAATTCTTAATACAAGTCTAATACATCTTATTTTACAAAGAAACTTTGCTATCATATCAAGCATCTTGCCAAACATGCTGTTTGATGCCTATTTATGAAAGGACAGACCTTTATACTGGATTTTAGGTTTATTTAGAAAGTGAAACATAGGTAAGTTTTGAGGAAAACTTGACCTGTTAATGAACCCAAATCATACTTATTAGAAAGAGCAGTCCAGAAGACACCACTTTAAAAAAAAAAACCTCAGTAAAGTCACAGTATCAGTGGAGCCTTTCGTGTTTTAAAACCTCACCACACACTACACCAAAGAACTAATTCCTCTAATAAAACTGGAGCCAAACAAATTCTCTTCAGATAAAGTTGTCTACAAGAGAGACTTGCTAGTGTCTGATGAAAAATTTAAGAACAGCATGGTATTCCAGGAATCTGCTTAATTATTGCCATCTTACTCTCGCAGAATTTTTAGTCTTGGTACACTTTCGGGTGGAAAAAATTATTCATTGTTTTTAATATCACAGAAAAATCTGCAGATTTTTTTACTAAATAGTCTATCAGTAGTACCATTGTTGAGTAAGGGTAAGACACTGAGCTGAAAACCAGACTTTTAACACTAACAGTTTCTGCCAGGAAAGCATTTACTAACAGGAATGGAGGAACAAAAGCAACCAAAAATGCCTTCGCATCTGGAAATGGTTACAGAAACCAAAATGGCAACTATGTATAAAGTAGCACAATCACATAACCCTAAAACTGTTTTTTTTTTCTTTTAAAGTAAGTGTTATAAAAAATATTTGACACTTCCCTCTTTTTCAGCCTGAATCTCAAATACTTTTAAGTTGTAAATTAATTAAAAACCAGCAAACAAGCTTTTTTTGTGTAGTTTTTTTCCCCCCACTTTATTGTGACCTTTTGGAACTGAATGTATATAGGTAAAAAAATTAAATTTCAGCCTAGCCAGCTCTAACACACAGCTCCCCTCTCCAATCACTTTGATAGCATAGAAGCACAAAGAAGCTCAGTTTAGAGAGTCCACATGTGTTTAATCTTTGATTAATTGAACCAAAACTAAGCGCCTCCAGACATATTTCTTTTAATCACAGGAAAGATATCTTTTCAGTTGCTTTGCTAGTGGGAGAGAGTCAGCAGATGTCTGCCTGGTCTAAAGGGAATTTCTCTTTCTCTGGAGAAAACAGTTTAAATAGGAGAGGAGCAGACATGTGCTGACTATGCACTGCTTAACAGATGACGTAGAGAAGCATCTCCTACCTCAGGGAGTGGAACGGGGCAGTTTTCAAATTAAATTTCTTTCAAATTCAAAGCGATCAGCTGAAATCAATTTACATACAGGATGCAAGTCAAGCCAGACACTTCTCATCAAAACAGCTAACAGACACAAAGATGCAAATCTGTCTTTGTCAGCAGCATGATCTTAAAGAAAGGTTTTAACCTGATGACAGGAAAAAGAAAAATAAAAATGAATTTCTTCACGATTTCAAACACAGCTGATACTTTTGTTTTCTGGGGAATGATAATTCAAAATAATATTTCATTACTATGGAATATTTGCCAAATATTCTCAAATCATACAAAAAATGTACTGGCACAATGCAAATTTATCTCCAAATATTAACTCAGAAGTAAGTCTTTCAGAATTTCAGAAAAACTTTTTCTAAAGTGTCATATCGAGGAAAAAAGCATCAAAATAACCAGTGCATGAGGATTACTAGTCAGCATTTTATTTGTCTGACTTTATTCTTCTGCCTACAGGCATATGTCCTGTATCATCATCTAGGAAATGGAAACACTTACAAAAATAGGAATGATCTTCATCTAGTTCTACCAAGACGTCTTGGGGGATGGAGAAGGAGAGGTGGAGGCAGGGGAAGAAAGATAAAGAGTCTAAAGCAGAAACTGGGAGAAAATATACTAGACATTTATTACACGAAAACATCATATAAAGACTCCCTTGGAGCAGAGGAAGCTCACAACCAGGAAAAAAGAGAAGACAGCCAATGGTCCCAGTTAATTTGATAACTTGCACCAAGGAGTTCCCCCTGCGCTCTGCTTGAGGCTCAGCCTTTCACAGCCCATGGGCACACAGGCTGGAGACCTACTGAACAGCACATCACTTAATGCCGTGGGAAGGGAAGAAAAACATGCACCAGAGACTGAAAACAGACTGTGGTATCAAAACCTTCTTTTCCTTCTTCATGCAATTAGGATACCCATCTTTATTCGTATTTATACTTGATGTTAACAGTCTGAATTTTCTTCCACAGGCTTCTGAACAGCAAAACTAAGGAGAATTTTGGTATCAATTCCCTATGTTGGCTGGATTCACGAAAGATACTTAAATATTTGTCTCAGGCTCACACTTGAAATAGTAGGGCGCTGCAACCTGAAGAATTTTGATTCCGTTTTTTTCTCTGAAACTAGCAACCAATGACTAAATGTGCAATGCACAGCTCTCACCTCATCATAAGAGCCAACTTCCCCAGTTTTGGTTCAAGGTTTCAGATAGTCTTTATCCCTCAGAGCTGCCATTCCACAGAAAGACTGCCACCACGCTGCTTGATTTATTAATTTGCTGAGCTGCACAGCAATTTCTGGCAAGACTATGAAACATCTAATCTTGCTTAATCATCCATCCCAGCATGGCCACCATAACATCCTAAATTACTCATCAGCTTAAGAATAATCTGTCTAGTCACAGTATCACAACCCATCAAGAACTCTATTCCTAAATTCCTCTGTTCTACAGAGCTTCTGGGAAAACATAGACATGTAAGAACAGTTTTCTTGGTTCAGGCAAAGTGTGCATTATTTTGCCCTGGTCTTGGCATTGAATAGGAATCTTTTATTTATCTGCTCTGTTTTCACAGTGGTTCTAAGTCTCACGTATCAGCATTCACAAAAAATTTTCATTTTTTTAATTATCATTGTTATCCACTGACAGTAACACCGACCTGCAAAGTGTTTTGATACGGAACTAGCTATAATGCTTAAATATGTTGACACACATCCTGAATGAAAGTCTTCTTAGTCTGCTCCCAGAATCTAATGAATCTTATTCAGACGTAGTATGAAAGAGCCTTCCAAACATCCCCAGTGAACAACTGAAATCGTAAATCATTAATCTTACAACTCCAAATTTTTGAGACTTTTAAGAACTAATCTTACATATTCCCAAATACATACAAGTTGCATTTTAGATAATACACATGCAAATTTCCTAAAATAATAGACTTAGAAGTAACTACAAAATGAAGTTCAGCCATGCCAAACTATCAAGTAAAAGCATTTTTTAGTTATAGCATTTCCACTCAAGCCTCACTGTTTTGGTTTTCTCTAGGGTTTTTTTGTGTTTTAAATCTGTACATAATTTTATTCCTTAATGCAGAAATTAACCTTGTAACCCTCTCTACAGCATGGAGAGCCAGTAACTCTATTATTTTATTCATTTATTTCATGAGTGCAGGCAAAAGACTCAAAAAACAAAGACCTTTTGTGATACCTTAAGACCAACTGCATGCTTGAAACAAAGACCTCACTTTTGTGAGACTTTGCCAAATAAAATTGTAAGCAACATAAACAGCACATGTTTGCCATACTCATGGGTGCCTCAAATGATGAAGGTTCTGATACCTACCCAAAATGTTTTATTCATTGTCATGCAACTGAAGAAGGGAGTAACCTGTTGTTTGCCTCATTTTCTCAACACACCAGTGATTACACATAAGGTGTAATTTAAAACACAGTCCACTTATACAAATTAAGCCGTTTGAATTTTGACAATATTGCATCACTTGCAGGTAATAACACAAACAATAACTCACGAAGACTGTATATTGCCTAAAATTAATGCAAAGTGAGAAAGAATTTTGCAGCTAATTGACCAGCTCATATTTTGCATAACAGGAAAATGAACTACAGGAAAAGTCATCACTGATCTTCAGATTCTGTAACTTCAAAACTGCAACAAAGCATTTTTAGAACTAGAACAGTCATCTGGTATGTACTGAAGATTATAATGATGACAAAGCTACACATGAAAGAATCATGCTAAATAATCTGGTCATAAATATACCCTTTCTCTAAAAACTCATTATGATAAGGCAAGGAGTGACAGGGAAGAAAGGGGAAGACTCTAATTCAGTAGGAAATTTCATATTTCTTATCGTGATTTCATCAAATAAAACCATCTTAAATTAAATCAGACACCTTCTCTGAGACTTGACATGGGCCATGCAGGAATTGCTTGCATGGAGGTAAGTTCTGCTCATAAAGAACATGAATACAGAAACTCACAGCACCTTCACATGTCAGGACAGTCTTATCTGAAGATAATCTAAAATTATGTCTTATCTCCTCCTAGTAGAGGAGATCACCTTAGCAATTTTTGTTCTCATTTGAAATATCCTGAAATATTTTTCCTGTTTGTACCATACTGTGAGTTCAGACTGAAATTCTTTAAGTGTGTCATCATTCTATTTTTAACTGATATTATAGGACAGTCACAGAGGCCTGTCAGGAGAGCCATGGAGAGTTCATGGAAGACCACTTTTTCTAACCCTGAACTAGGAATATAATGGTTATAAAAATATCATTAAATCTGAATATGGTAGGAGCCATGACATTCAAGTGTTTCCATCTACTGTACTGCTGGATTTCTGTGGAACCTCTGCTTCCCTATCTCATTTTGTGTTTGGTTGATTTATCTTAGAATTTAAAGAAGATGTACAGAGCAGAAACAGTAATAAAAAACGTGAACATAAAACTCTATCCTATGACAGAGGTCTAACAAGACAAGGAAATTCCTTAACTTTCACTCTGCTTTCAGCCATTTTATAGGTAAATATCAACACAACTGGCTAAACCTTCTTTAAAATATGTGAGATTTGTAACACATCCACTATTCTCATTAGGTCTGTCTCAATATATGACAACATCCTTTTCATGTAATGAAATAAAACAGAAAGTACAAAGTTCCCTTCTCAGACTGTCAAGGACACGATGCTACGGTGCTTAAAAGAGAGTGCCTGTGTGCACACACATTCTAGCATCTAGAAATATGACACTAAGTTTCAAACATGTTATCTTTTAGTTTCTCCAACTTTTCTCATTCACTCCTAAGTCTCATTAGGACAACTATTCTACCTAGAGATGGCATTTAGTGGGATTTTCTAGTAGTACTAATAAATTACTTCAGTTCCACAGTTACCAGGGAATTGGCCAGTGAGAGAAACAATATCTGACGAGTAAAAATAAGAGTCTATGCATATTCAAAAATTAGGACTACACTGGCATTCAAGTTCTCAGTGTTCTTCAAGGACTGTAATGGTTGGGCAAGTAATATCCACAAAATTGTGAAGTAGCTAAAATAGTTATTCTTTCTTTCCTTAAGTGGAGATAACTACAGTATAAAAAGGAGCACATTTGCATGCAACTTCATTTTAATTACAAAAAAAAATTTCCTAAATTATGTTACATCTTTGATAAAATATCCTGCAGAGGTAGTTTCTAGTAATCCAGGTTTAATATGTAGCTGCAACAAGCATTAAAAGAGTCAGGTTCAAGTTAAACCTGCCACTGATAAATGATAGGTTTTAAGATGTATTAGTAACAGCACTCCTATCAAAACCTACACCTCAAAAAACTTTTGTTAATGTCACTGTTTGTGGTAAGCAGTGGTACAGCTTCACTAAATTTTTTGTGTGTATGTAGGAAATTCACAAGAATATTGTAAAACTGTGATCTGTTATATATACATATAAGTACGCAAATTAAGCCATTTACCAGCAAGATAATTATAACACAAGTAACAAAATCTGCAGATTTGTTCATTCATTTCAGCTTGGCTTAGAATGTTGAGGCTCCAAAATGACAGTAAGGAGGGCAACTTTGTGACGCAGCCTAACACCACACAGACTGAATATCTGAAGGAAACACCACACAAAATAATACAAATTTTCATTGTAAGAAAGATATTACTGTTTCAGAACCACTGAGCAGACAGAGCTGTTAACTCGTCTTTCCTATCAAGGCTGTGCTATGCAAGGTTTTTTGTTTGCTTGCTTTTAGAGTGATAGCATAGTGAGTCTGTATCATCTGGGAACATCTTTATCACCGATACAGATCTGATGTACAAAGTATTTGGAGTATTATCCATTGTAAATTGAAAACAAATGTGTACAAACTTTTACACACAGCAGCTTACTTGGCATAAAATATCTGGTCATGAGATTAGAGATAACATATAGGTGTACATATTTACAAATACTTTTACAAAAGCATTGGTCTTGAGAAGCAAATCCCTGTATCAATGGAAAATAGAAATGCTGTGACAAAAGCTACCCTACTTTTGTAGCAAAAGAGAATTAAGTTTGTCTCAGAGAAACATGATTTGAAATAAAGATTTGCAGAGCCCCTGACTAGCAAATATAACCAGCTTCTTTTGCATTTGATTTTTCCCTAATGGCCTGAAAATCTTTAGAGCAGAGAAAGGAAGATGAATATACCCTTGCAGCTATTGTTGTCACGCTTGACATGAGTAGGCTTCTACAAAATGTTACATAACAGACACCCACAAGATCCAGATACAATTTTCTTCAAAACGGAGTAACAGGAAGAAAAAAAAAAACATTAAACACTTAATTAAACTATCACACACCAATAACTGAATTTGGTCTTAATCAGGTGAATCCATTCACCAGACAATCCTGAGAGATTCAAACATATGAAGCAGCTACAGCCAATTTCCAAAAGTCTGCTAATGCAGTTTTTCAAAACTGCTTCTATTTCTCTACTCTGAAAAATTACTTTGTTTTCCAACTGTTTATGTGATAGCCAAAACAATCTTCAGCCCTTACTCTGAGGACAAAGCATGATTCCACTTTCTTCTCCCACCTGTAAAAGCTGACATTTATAGAGAGAATTACCCAGCTTCATTTTGACAGGGACATGCCCTTTTCACGTTCTCTAGGACCTTTCACCACTGGAGAACGTGTCACTGGTAGGCAGTAACCCAAAACCAGGTACATTCCTCCGAAACAAAACATGGAGCTAATTTAAGCAGGTCTCCAGTGATCAAAAGGCTGAGTTCAGGAAGTCAGGAAGAGGGAGGCAAATGGACTTGGAGCAGCCTCAGTCTGGAGGATGCCTCCAGCCTGTTACCTGATTATCCCATCGCACACCCCGTCTGGGCTACACTGTGGAAACTGCATTCTTCTGCAAATTAACTTGGAACACATACAGCCAGTCTCCATTTCAAAAATTTTATGGGAATGGGATTTCAAATACAAATGAAACCAGTCAACTAAAAAAAAAAAAAATAAATCCCTCAGTTAAAGAGGAGTTACATGTCTTATTTGACTGACTTGTAATTCACATTTCTGTTGAGTTCCTGTTTATGCAAATTTATCCCCTTCCCATTTATGAAGATATTATAGATCTAAATTACAAAGGAAATGTCATGTAATATAAAATTACAAAGCTCCTTTGCACAGGGCTGTGTAACAGAGAGTAGTTTTACTAGTCTCTAAAGTGTCTGAAAGATTTTAATTCCTGAAATATCAATAGGCTGGCTAAAGTACATGTTTGGTAGATTTAAGATACCACTCTTCACCAGCCAGAGGATCATCTTGTTTTTAAGGGTTTTAAGGGGACAGGGCATGGTTTCACAGCAATAACCATAGAAATTTAAGGAAATACAGCTGCACAAATATTTTTATATAAAATAAAATAACATTATGGAGAAGATATAACAAATCCTCAATGCTGTGAGTAGACACATGGCATCTTCAAATACTCTGGAAGGTTCACAAGAGGCAGAGAATGAATAAGAGAATTACTTAATTCAGTTTGCTGATAACAAATGGTATTTAGGTCATGTTCAATGGTATTAATTGAGCACTAACACTATCATTACTGAGATACATATCAGTGGAAGAAAATGCAGCATCCTCTGGATTAAGTGACGTGCAAATGTCAGTCAAGTCACCAAGGAGAGGCTGATGACTAGAAAGTGACAAAGCAGAGGGAAAACTATCTTCAATTCTACGATTTAAGTCTCTACTTCCTTGTGGTAATCAAATCTAAATCTCTTTTTAAAGTTCTTAAAATACACAGGTATTTAAAAAGATGAAATGGCTTTTAATGCAGTGCACTTCTGAAATCTTTGTAGCTTTGAAATCCCACTTCATTTCCTTCTTTGCAACTGTGGAATCTACACACAGTGTGCTTAAGGAAGATGTCCACCTTATTACATAGGCAACAAATTCTCTTTGTGGACTAATCTCAAATGATGAGCACTGAAACTGCTTAAAAAAATTTAAAAAACAACTGCATGAAGGCGTAACAGACATGAAAATTTAGTATTAACCTGCATCTAAAGTCAAATGTACAACATCCATTGAAAAGTGAAGGAACTTCACCTAATTGAAGGTGTTACTATATGAGATGATGGAAAAAAGTGATAAATTGCCTTCATAAATCACATTATGAAACAAACTGGTGCAGACAGGAGCTGCCTCTTCCAGTGACAGTCGGCAGGTACAGTGCAAGACATGATGCTGCTTCCTGTTCCACAAAAAGTTTTTGGTTAAAATTCCAGTATCAAAGCATATAATGAGTACTGTGAATGATCTTCTGTACTTTGTGGAAAGCAGAAACCAAGTAAAGGCAATTTGACTCTGTAAACACACAAAAATTAAACTATAACATGAGAATTTCTAAAACACCAACCTTGTATAACCACAGGTATACAAATGTAATGCTCTGGTGCTCAGAACAGGTGTACTCAGAAGTAATCAAACAGTTTGCTGATTTGCAGCAATCCACTGAGAATGTAGCTCCAGTTTATAATGATGATAGCATTACACCTATAATGCAGAGCTTTTTAATTTAATGTAAATTTATTCCACCAGTCTTCAACTCTTTCCTTGTTCCTCACCTCTTCTGTGCTATTTAAAGTGTTTTGGTGCTTTTGCACTGTCACATCACTACCTTTTCTACTAAAATAATAACATTTCCTGTTAAAATTCTTTGTCTATGATCTCCTGGTATGCAATTAAAACTGTATACCATTATACCTACAAATTTAATTTCCAAATATAGATTGTGATTTTTTTCTTTCCCCCTTACACCATTGTTGGTGGTTATTTTTTGACTCTAGCCCTCATACAAGGGCTAGTGAGATCCCTTTTGGGATGGATTAACAATTTAATGCTACACTATTGTTAAATGCTGTACATTTACACACTTTTAAGAAGACACTTCATTTTTTTTTCTGTCTTGAATGCTGGCAGAAGCTCTCAAAAAAATTTGTGTCAACATCAGCATTTTGCATTTAGACTGTGTTAGTTAGACTCTCCACTATAATCACATGAAAATGACTTGAGACAGAGGTGACAAACACATTTAGCAACTCTGTACCAGTTGAATTGATACCACAGTGCACCAACCTCTGAAGTCCACCTCATGTTTCTGGGTTCTGATGGAAAGTTGTGGAAGACACAGAAACACTACATACATTTCAAACATCGCTTCAAGTTACGTCACAAACCAAAAGAAGGTGAAATAAGCATGGAACATTAAAACTCATTCTAGGAACCAGCGTGAAGTGCTATAAATGAAACAGCAATTAGATAAAAATCAAGATCTCATAAACATAATGCCCACTCAAAATTACACCTACAAGATACCAGATATAGCATTTGGAAGTAACCAATCAGCACACGATTTAAACAGGTTACACATTTACTGGATAAGCATACTTCCAGCTACACAGATACTGATTACTTTTATCACTAAAAGTGGTTAACAAGGAAACAGCATGGTCATAGATCTTAATCATGTATATCTACTCTGTTATATATGAAGCTTGAGATTCTTCTGGTGTAATTATGAAAGTCCTTGGGATTCTCTTGAACGTGAGAGAGACTCGACAAAGGGCTTCAAGCAAATGCACAAATTTGTAGCCTATTTCCTTGGCCTTCTGTGAGAGTTATGAAAATCTAACCTTTCTTCTGAAGTTATATACCAACAGTGGCATTTAACTTATCTAAAAGATAGGAGCCTCTTCAGAGCTAGTTAACAACATGAATCATTTCGTCAACAGAGATCAGTGTTTTCAGAGTGACTCACCCAGTTCCGTGCTAGCTCTTCAACAACAGCACACCAGGTGAATTGCTACACATTACAAAAGAAGCCTAAAAAGCAACCTAAAAATAGATACCTAACTTTGATTTGCAAGGTTTCCTCTCATACTTTAGTACACCAAAATTGATACTTTTTGACCCACACTTGGCCCTCCATATGAATGCTTAAAACACTTTAATGCACACTCTCTTCCTCTAAAACAAGTAGAGTTTAAAGGATATACAGGAAGAGATAAGCATTACAAAGTGATGTGAACATACTTGACTGCTCCTTCCGTTGGCCAGATACTTAAAACCAGAGAGATAATTTTGTGGGCCGGTTCTTTTAGAAAAAAAAAAAAAAAATTGTGTTTCTAAATCTGCCATTCTTCTTTCTAGTGTTTATTTGTGCAACAACAATTACCCGATTAGATCAAATCCTGCCTACCCTGCCTCCTATTACACATTGCAGATTGCACGGTTATCTGGAGAGGAAAAAACATGGATATATTGAAACTAAGTATACAAAATCTTACAAACATTAAGCAAACATAATTGCATGGAAGCATAAAAGACTAAGAATACAAAATGTTACAAACATTAAGCAAACATAATTGCATGGAAGCATAAAAGTAGTGAGAATGCACAAAACCATCTGAATTTCTGCAGTGATATGATACCTCTTCTGACTCTCTATTTTCCTATCTCTGTATAAATAATAATTAACCGTGTAATTCCTTCACTGCTTTTAAGTCACTGCCTCAGAGGCAGCTCACACTTATTTTTATCTTCAAGTAACATCAAAGCAAGCGGCTCTTACCAAAGAGTGGCGGGGAAAAAAAAAAAAAATAGAAGTACTTACTTGCCACCTCCAGCGATGCGTTATGACTTACAGCCTCCCCGAGGTAATTCCTGGCCACACACACGTAGACCCCCTCATCCGGCCGGCTCTTGCGCCCGTGCACGATGCGCAGGAAGAACAGAGACCCGCTGGGCAGCAGCATCCGGTGGGAGCGCGGATCATCCTTGTCCGTTTCCACCCGCTCCCCGCCCTTGTACCACTCGATGGTGGGGGTCGGCCTGCCCTCTGCCTTACAGTTCAAAGTGGCTGGTTCTCCCTTGGAAACAATCAAGTCGGAAGGGTGTTCCACAATCCGAGGCGGGAAATCTTCTTGTCGGAGACGGGAACCTGCAAGGTAGAAATGCGAAGTTTTCTTAGGAAATTACTGCCAGGTACAAAAAGCCACGGTCTTTTGCAAAACAACTACTCAGCCATTACTTCCTAGCATGGCAATTCATAAGAGCAGCTATTAACATCCTAAAGTGTACAAAAGAAAACCTTAACGCACTTCACTGTGTGCAAGGTTCTCCCAAGTGAGTATGTTCAAAAGCATTTTTTCAACAGGGGGACCTATGCTGGTGAACTGCCATATTCCTAAATCCCATCCATTTTTGCATGGATCTATTCATGCATATAAATTTACACAGACATGCATATGCACATCTAGAACTACAAAAACTAGTCCTACAGATACCACACAGATATCGGACCACCTCAACAGGCAGAACTGGTACTGCTCTAATCCATAACCCAAAGTCACAGTCAACCTCATGCAACCTTTTGGAAAGGCCATTAATTCATGCAATGTCTACAGAGCAACTCTTAACACTTCCAGTGCCCCCAGAGTTGTTTTATTTCTCTTGTACTATTGTCTCTTTTTAGTTCCTTGTTAAGTAGTGCCATAGAGGTACAAATGCATGGAGTGCCTGAGTGCTTCTTATGCCTCTTGCATCAGGGAAAATTAGAGAAACTTTTTACTTGATAATTACTGTCTCCAATTTAGAAAACTGATAGAATGTAAGACAAGAGTAGCCAGGATAAAAGAAAAGTTACAAGCAAACAAGATACTCTTCTAGACAAGATACTTCTAAACAGGATGCTCTTCTAGAAAAGCACTAAATTTCAAACTATTTCAAAATTCAAGCTGATAACTGGCATTAAAAAAAAACAAAGAAACCCAAAAACCAACAATAGTCTGCATACATATATACCACAGACAAATATGACCATCAACTGGGTACCCAAGAATTCCAAATTGGGAATAAACAGCAATCAAAACTTTCAGGGTTTTAAACTGTTGACTCAAATTCAAATCACTGTTTTCCTGATTTCTCTCTTTCTTGAAGCACCACTTTGCCATGGATAAAAATTAGTCTCTTGGGTCACTAACTCATGATTATTAAAATCTTAGATGCCAAGATTCTTTATTAACATTAATAACATGAGGTTTGAACAGCTGTGAAGCACCAGAAAGAAATACAAGCTCTATTCACTGCAGGTTAATAGACCATAAATTGACATGGAAACAGGGAAAGGGGCAGGAAGAGGAGAGTTCCAGGGACTTCTGCTTTCAATATATGCTAAATATGTGCATTATAAATACACACACATACACATATATATATATAAATGTACAATTTTCATTTTATTTCACATTTTCTTCACCTCCAGATAATTAAATGTTAATCTAATCAGCTAGCACTACCACACATTCACCAATCTCTGGTAGTATGGCTGGACTTCATTGAAATACATTTGTAGTGTGTGTGTGTGTAGTAAAAAGAAGGCAGTTTTACATGAACATTACCAACCATTAAATACAAAACAGATCAAACAGCAATAAACCTACTCTTCGGATAAGGTTTGGGTAGACTGAACAGAAGCCAAGGAGCTTCCAAACCCTTTTGCTGGCTATACATCCCTGCACAGCCCAAGCCTACACATCACTCTAAAGGGAGATTTTGGGCTCCACCTCCAAGAAATTTGGCACAGGCCAAACCCAGTGAAAGGAGAGCTAAGAGTACAAGTAAAGAAGATTATGCCAACCAGCCCTGGTCTTCTGCAACAGCTAAAAAAGCCTCTAATACACTTCTGTGTTCCCTGAGAACACATCTCAGTCACTCCAAATCTGCATTTGTGTCTACTCATCCTGAACTTTTACACAGCTTTTGTAAAAAGCCCCCTCATTCAATACTTCTGCCCTCACAATTGGGCTGGCCAATTTTAAATCCCTCTCTCCAAGGTAAAAATGCCTAGAGAGGGATTAAAAAGCTTATTTTGTTTACATTTTTGCTCACTTCCTATGCAACTCCCAAGGAAAGGCATAGAAACAAAGGATTACAGAGCTAAAATCAATTGCTCTAAGTCACTCTGGAAATATAAAAAGCCAGTTTCCATGTAAGATTTTTAAAGGCAGTTAAGAATTGTTTTAAAACCCAAAGTTTTCACATACGCTAGTATGTATCATGTTTGTATTTTCACAGACAATGCCAGCCAACCAGCACACAACATAGTACAAGACTCCTATTGTTTCTGTCAGCCTGGCCCAGATCACAAATAAATGAAATACCATTTTCAGACATATTGTACGCAAGCTTTCCACACTGACATTTAAGTGGCTGTACACGTACTTCAAGTACTGTACAGAATGAAAGCATAAAGACTGACCTCTAAACTTTCTTGAAAACTGAGACTCAAAACTCTAAGCGGGGGAAAAAAAAATTCCTTCAGGATCATCCTGGAATGCTCATATATATTTTTATCTTTGCTGGATAATATTGGAGAAGATAAATGACAGAAATGTCCATTATATTATTATTTTTAATCTTAGCCTTTTATAAAGTAACATTTCTCTAGCAAATTTTGTAAAACTGCTTAAATCAGAAAGGTACAAAAGTTGTATGATTAGTTGACTGGCACATAGTCAGCATTAACCACAGATTTAGTGACAACTGCCTGAGGGGTATAATGGCCTTGACAACCCAGTTATAATCTTTCTGCATATCTACACTTTTTCTCTTTTTTTTTTTTAGATCTTTCTTTTCTTTTAGCTAGTTATTTAAGCTGCATTTACGTTTTATTGAGAAGAAGCAGCTTCAATTATCAACATAAATCTTGGAGTGGGCACCAATCCTGTAATTTTCCTGTCAAAAATCCTTCCCAAGAGGATATTTGATTTAAAAAAAAAAAAAAAAACCAAGAAGCTGAGCACCTAATATATACTGGATCTGCCATTAAATATACAACAGAGCTGCTTTTTTTCTTCCTCCAAAGATGACAGCACTGGGTTATAGGAACTAACCAACTTGTGTTTTCTGCTTTTATTATGATTCAAGTCTTTCATAAAAAGTCAATTGGATGCCACCAATTAAAGCATGCCATACTAATTATTTCATGCTGCTACTTAAAAGAACAATTCTATGAAATCATGTTTCCAGTTTCTTGGACTGTGCCACAACAATTTTTACAAGAATTCAAACACTGACACAAACAGATGTGAAGATTCAAAGAAAACTTGCATTAGATGAATGACAAACCCATAGAGGCTAAGATTTGCCTTTATTCCCACCTTGAAACTTAATGTTGGTAGCATATGCAAGCAAAACTTATTGAAAAACAGCAGGGAGTGTGTTTAAATTTGAAAGCTGTTGATATCAGGGGTTCAAACACTGTACCCCTTGTGCACAAACACTTTCTCCTTTAGGGGGAAAACAAAAAAGTTCTGTGCTGTTGGAACAAACTGCATCAGTCGATCTAAACCTGAGCTCAGATGGATATGGAAAACCTCATTTCCCAAGATCTATATATCTAAATAGTAATTTATCATAAGTATTATAAAACACTGCACAACAGACCTTTAGCCAAATTCCAAAGAGCCAGTATACTCTTGGCCTCGTTTCTTTTCCATTTCACAAATACAGGATTTAACTGATTTTCAGAGGACAAGAGCTCTGCTCTTTTTTTCTTATTATTGAAACACTATGTAAGATCTGAGTAACTGGCCTAATTGCTATCAAAGTTATTAGTAAAAAGCTAACAAACAAAACCACAAGTTAAGTAGTGTTGGGTGATCCCTGCAAATAATTATACTTAATCAGAACATAAGAGCTTTCCCAATTCCCCAGTATTTCCAGTACTAAATCTCTTTCAGAAACTTTGCAGAAAGTGGGGGGGAGTATTTTTGTGGGTTTATGTACGCTGACTGGAAAGATGCTCTTTCCAGTAAGTCTCCTGCTCTAATGGTCAGAAATCTTTCTCTAATCCTCAGGTTAAACATATCTAAATACCTCATTCTTCCTGTGCTTGAAGTGCCCTGTAATTCAGACCTCTTCACAAACTTCTTGGAATTTTATCCCTTCAACATGCAGATTACAACCTTTTCCTCTTTTACCATCCTCTTGGATTCAGTGCTGTTACTGCTCTTAGAAGTCACAAACCTAATTTCATCTGGTTTTCCCCTCATTGGAAGTGTTCACCTTTTGCTTGTCTTAAATTCTAGTTTGAGTTCATCCTTTTTGAACATGGAAAACCCAAACTATATGCACTTCAGAGGCAAGCAGACTTTGAGTACTATTTCAAGCACACACTGCAAAACAGTATCACATCATGCTACAGGGCAAAAATAACTAAAGGATAAATCAAAGTATTTTTCTGAAAGTGGCTTTTCTGTTCCAGTACCTGGAGCTAACCTAACCTACTGTGTTTAACAGGTTGCATAGACAACAAATACTTTTCAAGGAAAAACAACAGAACAAGGAAGATCCACTAAGATTTTGTCCCATTAATTTTCTTTCTCTCAACTTCTTCAATTTTTTAATATCTCCATTCTTTGTATCCTACCCTTGTGCAGCTTCAATGAAACACCCGATTTCCTGAACTTTGCGGGCTACAAGAACACTGCATATCATAAAGCAACTATTTTGACATTTCCTTTGCAGATGTTGCAGTCTTCCCTTCATAACCAAAGACATGAAGTAATTAATAAAGACAGTAATGCTGTGCCTATTTGGATTTTCCCAAAATAGTCAGCTGCGTTGGAACAGGAACTTCATTGTTTAATTCTACTTTGACACAAAGCAAAAGACTCAAAACCGAATTTAACTGATATTTGTGAAACCCTCATTGGAGACTAGCACTGGTCCCTGTATCACTCTGGAATCAGAAAGTAGGTCTTTAACACAGAATTTTATTTGCAACAGCTGTTCATCTCTAACAACTGATCACTGAACACATATTCTAGAAAAATACAAAGTTGAACTTTTTACTTAAATCCTGCCATTACTTTGCACAGCTGTAACTGTGAACATTTGCATAACTACTTTAAGAGGATGCCACCTTACGAACAAAAACATTCACCAGCAAGTGAGAGAATATTTGTACACTACGGAGAAAAATGCATAGTTGGAACTTAACAGCACTGCCACATCAGTTGATTAATGCCCACCTGGGACTGCAGGTTTATTGAAATGCATTTCAAGACATGGTAAATGGTTCCAAATACTGATCTGGGAATAGGTCCAGTTCTTTTCAATAGACACCATAAAACGGGACAAGCAAGGCTCTCGCTTTGGATCAGGAGAACCCGCAATTTCCCTGCATCTTCTCAATGAAGAGAAATGCTCCATTTCTTGTTCTGAGAACACAGTGGAAAACAGGTGAGCAAGATGTAACTGAAAAGAAAAGCCCTGAACACGAACTGATCCCTCCTACCATGAAACCACAGTGATGTTGCCTGAAAAACAAGTTGTTCTTATTCCAGGTTACATCATCATGTCAAGAAATCCTTTTGTTTCCCTCCTTTACTGCTATTGGAGTTTCTGTTCCTAATGAGAGATGAAATTATTAATGGATTTTTTTTTAATTATTTCTTCTACTAAGAGACATTTTTGGGTAAAGCAAGTGGCACTTTAAACACAAAATCTGATTATAAAATGTGGGCCATGGCTTTTAATATAAATTTGTAGGCATCCACAAAACATTTTTCCCGCTTAAAAAGACAGCAACAAAAAACACTTCAAGGTTAAGACACCATGAATTACAATTGCATTTCTGTCATAGCTACCACACTATCAGGAGATGTCAGAAACCAATAATTTACTGTACACTTATGGCTGGAAAAAAAACCTAGAGTAATGACAGAGCGCCTGGAGTTTTAAGCCATGTCTGTCTGTCTCTTTGAAATAAGAGATTAAATGGGAGCTGTACTAAAAATGCCTCAAATCCAGACTGATCTCATGCCTGGCTCTTACACTGAGAGATGTAACCCAAACATTGGAAGCTACAGACATTCAATTTACACAATATTCACGACCTGGTCAACAGAACAGGAGTTAGTTGAAGTATTGTAGCAATAAGCTAACTAAACAAAGGAGAAAAATAATTAAAAAAAAAATGTTTATATGTCATTGGTGTAAATGGTTTGTTTCTGTTCCTTATTCTGCAGTAATTCTGAATATATGATTAGGTCAGAAAAAACCACAGGTTTCTAGACAAAAAATCTTCTGGAAAGATGTACATTATCTTATAGTTACTTAAATACCCTGCCTGGTGGGAATGGCAAAAAAAAAAAACCTGACAAATACTGCATTGCACAGATATCACCACTGAGTCTCCATTTTAAAACCTAAAGACATATTTCCCAGGAGATGCTGAGAGAGGCTTGCTCTCTGAAATAATCACTTTTAACAGAAAAGCTCAAAGTGGCAACAGTAAGAGACATGCTTTAGCTTCTTAATCCAAAATTAAATTATTCAACTCTTCAAAATTGCTCTTGAACAAACCATTTATTTTCAAGAGACTCAGCTTTACACTCAATCTTTTTTACATGAACACATGCTACTGTTTTTTGCAGCAGTTAGCATAAATAAGTCCCAACCCGGTTATTCATTAAATTAGCTAGAATATAAATTTAAAATAATAATATTTATATGTCAGAGGCTGACATTTACATAAAACCCCAGGCAGTAGTTAATGTTCCCAGGGTAAGAAACTGGTCAGTTTTATTTTTTTCTTTCCCTCAGTTCTGCTTTCTGGTAAGATATTTATCTCATCCGACTTTAGTGGATACTGGAACAGTCTGAGATAGCAGTATGTAGAGCACTGCCTTTTGAAACTAAAACTCCCTCAATAAAAACAACAATATCCCACCCTAAACTGGTAAGCTGGGAATAGTATTCTCCCTTAAGGGAAACATTAATGAAATTACAAAAATACCTTCATTAATAATGCAACATCAACTATGACCCAGTGAGCAACTCCACTATATTTAAAAACAAAAACAAACACAATGGTAATAAAGCCTACTTCATCACTCCTTTTATCTTTGAAAGAGCTGCAGTAATGCTGGGAGGTATTTTCTACAGTGGGATGACATTGAGAAGTGCACTACAAAAAGGCTGAGAATGGCTGAGATATATCTGAAGGCAAGCTCATCTTTGGAGATTTGGATGTGACAAGCTGGCAGTGACCACACCAAACTGCAGGATGAATGAAGCAGTCGGGTCAGGCAGGAACACAAGGAGCATGACCTTGGGGGAGCTGCACAGGCTCTGGAATGGCTGTCAAGAGCATAAGGGAAAAGAAGCGGCACAGGATTACAGAAAGGATGCAAATGTTAAGCAGAGCTGAAGCAAAGAGCAACTGGAGGACTACAAGGGAAACAGATATTTGAACTACATTAAAGCGATAGGATTTGATCATAATTGGATAATTCTGTGGACAACAGAGCTGAAAAGATACTGAAAATGACCACTGGTTAAACAGAGGAGTTGGGACACAGTGGGAGGATCTGAGACAGCTCAGAACAATCACTTCTGCCCCGTCCTCCTTCTTCCCTGGCAGACGGCATTCCCGACAAAGGCAGGCCTGACAGCTCTGATCCGTTGTCAGCAGCCTGAGAAGAAAAGAAGAGTAAATGGGAAAGTGTGGGGACTGAGGCTAGTGTGAGCCACGTAAGAATTGCCAGTTCCAGGGCTTGGTTTTCTACTACTGAGCAGGGAGGGAGGGAGGATCAGGAAACAAAGAAGGGACAGTCAGGCTCTCCTGTGTTCAATCTTTGTCCCCCATCATGTTTTATGCCACACTGGAAGAGCATCTCATTGGCTGTGAACCACTGTTTGCCATTTGGGACGGGAAAACAGAACTTAGAGAAAAACAATGAAAGGGCACCAAAACCAAAGGAGGGTTCTTAGCTGCACTGAAGGATTTTTTGGGTTATTCTTTTGTAAAATCATGGAACTACAAAACCAAACATAAAGCATTCTCTTTCTAGTATTTCAGATGGGTTGCCTCCACCTTCTTCCAGACTTTTCAAAGTCACCTCCTACCATGCTTCTAAACTAACTTCCACTTCCACTTCCAGATTCAGTGTGAGATTGAATGTGATATTGATCAACCGCATGTTCAAATCTCTGAGATGCTGAGAGAAGGGAAAAAGGATCCTCATTTCCACAGGGCTATTGGGAAGCCAGAGGAACAGCAATTCTCAATAGGACCAGGGGTTTTCTCTTCTCAGTGGGGTCAGACAACAATCCTCAACTCTGAGACAAGAGAAGCCCAGTATTATAACACCACAATCAATAGCACTCCTAGGCCGTGCCTGGGCCCATTTTGGTACAGCTCATACAACTGATATTGCCATTTTATTTCTTGTTCCCAAAATGGATTTAAAGAGAAATATGATGATTCAAAACACCTGGCCAAAATTGTACTTTTTAAGATGACTGTAAATTTGTTTCAGATGCAAAGGTGAATGAAACATCAAAACCATCCCCCTGAATCCAAATGTTAGGTATTTACAGGAGAAGTACGTCAGCTCAGAAATAAGTTTGAATTTAAATAGACAGTAGTTAATTAATTTAGAAATTATTAACAACGAAAAAAAGAATTATCAAGCAGTTCAGTTACCCTATTATTATTATTATTTTAATGAGCTAAAAATTTGGATTAAAACAGCTTTCTTTCACTGCATTTAAATATATTTGACTTTTTGTATGACATTAAGTTTGGACAATTACAGGAAGTCCAGATATTTTGAATTACAAGGTGTTACTCATGTAACAACACTGGTGTGTTTTAGTTGTATAAGGAAGGATGGAGATTTAAATCCAAATTAAAAAAAACATTTTCAATGAGTTGTGTAGTTACATTAAACATACAGATCATTGTCAATTACAAGATTTCACAATAGTTTAAAAAATTTATATCAAATAACCCCTTACTGAAAAGTCATCTTCCCCTACCCTTTTTCCAAAACATACTTTTATTCAAATACAAAGCTAAGTAAATGAGCATGAAAAGTATAAAAGATAATATGCATTCAGAGGAAAGCAATAAATATCTCCTCCTGAGTTACTCTGCATAGCAATCAACATGATATTCACTGCATGATGACTGAAGTTATTTTTTATTCTTACTTTTCACCAATATAGATATGTCAAAACAGCAAAATTTCACCTAAAATAAACTTCTATCTATCAATGTCATCAAAACAATATTTTGCCGAGAAACACTGTAATATTTTCCCTTTGACTGCGTTTCAATGTCTTATCCCTCAAGAGGCCAGAAAATCACAGAATCACGGAATCTTTTAGGTTGGAAAAGGCCTCTGATATCATCCAGTCCAATCTATGACTGATTTCCACCTTGTCAACCAGACCTTGGCACCGAGTGCCACGTCCAGTCTTTCCTTAAACACCTCCAGGGCGGTGACTGCACCACCTCCCTGAGCAGCCCGTTTCAATGTTTAACAAACCTTTCTGGGAAGAGATTCCTCCTGATGTCCAGCCTGAACCTCCTGGGCACAGCTTGAGACTATGTCCTCCCATCCTATCCCTATTTGCCTGTGAGAAGAGACCGACCCCCACCTGGCTACTCCTTTCAGGCAGTTGTGGAGAGTGATAAGGTCACCCCTGAGCCTCCTCTTCTCCAGGCTGAGCCCCCCCAGGTCCCTCAGCCACTCCTCATCAGACTTGTGCTCCCGACCCTTCTCCAGCTCCCTTGCCGTTCTCTGGACGTGTTCCAGCCCCCCAATGTCTTTCTTGTCTTGAGGGGCCCAAAACTGAACACAGTACTCATGGTACAACCCCTACCAATGCCGAGTACGAGGGCAGTCCACTGGGTTTGGGCGTTGTTTCTTCAAAGGTTTCTTTGGTTCCAAAATCAAACTGAAAAATCTGAAATCTTCCCCGTGGCCATTTCTATTACAATTGTTTCTAATCACACCTTTGCATAAAGCATAACTTTGCAATGCTCAGTTGAATCCAGTTGCAGATGAATGGTATCACACATAGAAAGCCACATCCCAGGATTTCCTTAAATGTACAAAACCATGGGCTCAGAAGACTACCACGCACTACTGAGTTTTCTTCTCTGATGGATGAAGAACCATTATCATCTTGCAGTCTGATTTCCTATCCCAGAGCACGACTACAGAACACCTAGTGAAAAATTGTCAAAAATGTCAGCTAGCATCTCTGCCACTCCTATACCCTCCCAGCTGGATTTTAGTTCTGGTTGTGTGGAAATGGTACTACCACCTGAATACACCACAGTAAAGACTTCAGTATCACTCAGTGGCTAAAAGCAGGGCCTAGAGGAGTTCCAGTGATCAGACTTATCTATTTACTCTGACATAAACCTTAAGTCACCTTGACCACCTACGCTTTCACATTCAGAGTTCTCACACTTTGAGCCCTCAATCGTGTTATGAGGAAAGCCCTCTGGGAGATGCCAAGAAACAAAGCCACACAGGGAATTCCTCAGCTCCATATACTCCTCCTCTGCTAATGTACACTGCAAAATTTCTCAGTAATCCCAAAAATAAAGTAAGACCCACACAGAAGAAAAATTGGTTCACTGTAAGAACTACTTTGAAGTGATTGTGGTAGGAAGTATCACCCTTTTACACAGTGGAGCAGCACAAAGAAACAGCTCAATGAAGTTTCTCCATGACCTCATAGCTGAGCTTGGGGAGATGTTCCAGCCAACAAGCTCAATGTTACCCGTAGGAAGAGAGAAGGGGAAGGCAGACCATGGTACCTGCTAGGAGAGGCACTGCCCCAGACACTCTGCCAAATGAAACGTATGGGTATAAATGGAACTGAGGAAAGCACAAAAGACTTTCATTTTTACTTTACAGTCCCTGGAAGCCTGCTGAACTATCGATTTGCCCAATATAACAACACACATTCTTGTTAGCAGATTCTACACTGTATACACAGCTACATATGTATATATAAAACACAGCAGTGTGTCTTTCAGCTGTTTCTGCATCGTTTTATACTGCAACACAATCTGAATAAAGAAAAAGCTCAAAGAACTCATATTACATTTAACATCTCTCTGTATCAAACTGACAGGAGAAAAAGCATACTTTATCAAGTTGTTTCTGATAAAACAAATGGTAAAAATAAATGTTAGCAGATTATTTTCCTGAATATTCATAGTGAATTCTTCAGAAAACCTGTGGCTAATAGCCTAGGTGGTCAGCAGCCTGAACTGTATTTAAACTTGTAAAACGAAGTGTATTTAAACATGTAAAACAAAGCTTTTGAGATGTCCTGTATGATAGGCACAATCAAGGAAAATATTTAAATAACACCAGTTTTCAGCAAGTTATTGACTTTTTCAAGACAAAGTACTGAACTACAATTTTAAGGATAATTGTCTGAAGTAATTTATACTTTAAAGAAAAAAAAATATTTGAAATGGCCTTTTAAAGGATTAGTAACAAATCCCTAGAGGAATGCAGCCCACCTCAGTCAATTTTCAACCTTAAAAGCAAATTCTAACATATCTAGAACATTAATGAAGACAATGATTATGCCTTACATAGCATGCTAAGTGTGAGAACTCTACAGATAAACTAAAATGCTGTCAAATGCCTACTGAAGCTCATAGTGGAATGGAAAAAAGCAGCTGAAAAATGGAGTAAATTATGGCTATTGATGATAAGATTTAAGGAAACAAAGAACATTAACACTAAAAGTTAAATTTTTAATTATTTGATTAAAATAAAAAAGTCAGGGATCTATTTTCCATTATTTTAATTATTTTATAATTATTTTTTAATAGCTAGCTTAACAACTAGCTTTTGAATAACTATTATAAGGGGTTCTGATGAAAGGATCAGTGCTGAGAGAGAAACAGAGATCAATATTCAGAGGTCAGAACTGAAGAAAGGAAGAAGGGAGAGGTAAGAGAAAAACAGTACTACATAACCATGAAGCTGAGTCAAAAGTAGAGAGGAATATTCAAGCATGGGAAAAGACACAGACCTCAACAGCTCTGTAGAGCTGTGCTAGAAAGACAAAAAAAACAGTAAGTGAAAATGAGAAGAATGGAGCTGTACGATCTGAGAAGATTATAATGCATATTATAACATCACCACAGGCAAGCAGGCAGAGCTTTGTGTGGTTTACACATATAAATGCAAATGCTGACAAAGCCTTCAAAATTATTAAGGAAAATAGCTGTTTGAAAACAAGGGAAAGGAATCATTATTTTTATTATTACTTCTAGCAGCAATCACTGTGACAGGGGCGATGGTTCAACCGACAAAGAAAAATAGCTTATTGCCAGAAATTAATACACCTTAGAGGAATCTGTGTGCCCAGAAATATTATGTTTTTGTTTTTCAACTTTCAGTAGTTCTGGCAGAAGAGATTACTCCTCCGGATAAGGCTTGTTTCACTAGCTAAGATACCCCTGCACAGAGAGGCAAGTGGAAAAACAGCAGCAGCCACCTATAAAAACAAGCAGCTCTATTCAAAGAATTCAACTATGTATCCTCCATCAGCTGAGGAAAGCCATTATTCTCCAGTCTGCAAGACTCTAAGGTATGATGATATATTGGAGCTTCCCTTCCAACAAACTAAACTGTATTTCAGAAAGATGTAGAAATCCTTATTGGAAAAGCTACTTATATTCATATAAAGAAACAAATTTTATCTTATGTACAAGTATCTCTGCTCAGGATTATGGTAATATTTCTATTATACAGGGAAGCTACCTGTTCACTAAGTTTGTAATAAACTGGAGAGGAAAATGCCAAGTGGACTACTTTTAATTACTACCTCCACTCCCTGCCTCTCTCTCGCCCTTCTCCCATGGTTACTCCATGCAGGATTTGGTCAGTGCCTCCTGAGAGGTGGAAGTTGGCTGTGACCTTTACTGTGAACATGTAACATAAATCTCAGCACAAACTTACACTGCTCAAGCAGCTACGCCCATCTCTGCTACAGCACAGGCAGACTGTCAAACACGGCTGGAGAGGTGGGTACAGGGAACTAGAGGATTTGTTTGTTTTTATCCTTGCAAAGAACCATCCAAGGTTTTAAGCATCCTTTTTTTGCAATACGGTTTTCAAGGCTGAGCTACTTTCTTTTTTTTTTGTATCATGATTATAATTACAGCAGAGTTTCTAAATGCTAAAAGGCAACCAGTATACAGACTTTTCCACTTTATGTGAAGAGCTATTCGAAACAAAACCCTAAATTAAGGCTTCCTGAAAGGCTGAAAGCCTTCAGTGGGACTAATTAGACAGAACCACTAGGCCTTGAGGCTCACAGCTGCTCACCAGTACCCTCTGCAAAGACTGAGAATTAAACACATGGTTAGGGGCTTAAATTGATTAACGGGCATCAGTTGTTTCTCCTCTACAGGTAAAGCCCTAATATCAATCTTTTTATTTTCTAATACACCATTATAAGACTAATTAGTAGGCATTATGGCACATATATCAGTTTAAATGAATTTTTAATGGCAATTAATCTGCCCTTTTATTTAAATTCTTACTTTAAATAAATGAGAAATTCTCCCCTAGTGTTTTGATCAAAAACAAAAGCTAAGCAGCGCTAAAAGAAAGTCAATGAAAAATGAATGGATCTTTTAGTGAGAGATTGCACTGCAAATTGTCAGTCCTCTACGTGTCACACAGGAATTCTACTCTTAATTTGTTCTATAATTTTGTGGTTGCTGCAAGTATTTATAAGCTGGTATATCTGTGCTGGGAACACCACACTGGAATAGCTACAGGACTTTATAAACACAAGTGAATTATGAGTAGTCAAGATACACAGGACAGATTAGACAGTATTTGATTCTTCACAAGAAGAAACCACTCACTATCAAGACTATCAGCAAGGAAACACCAGGGAAGGACTTGGAAATCTTTATTTCCATCAACTGCATCAATCTGCCAACAGAGCACACCATCATCACTGAGAAACATTATCATCAAGAGAGCAACTGAGTTAATTCACCAACTCTAAAAATAATAATCTAACGAAAAATAAATGAAGAAACTAGTAAGACTTAGAAGAAGGCCAGAAAAAGGTCTCTCAAATACATCAGCCCAAATCCCATGTTTTATCACTGGCTTTCAAGGATACTGTAAAGCTCTCACAAAAGATTGTGTGCCACTCAACCCCGAGTTCTTTCAGCTCAAGAGTGATGTGATGATTCACTATATGCAAACACCAATCACATGGCCTTGACAGTATATATAAAAAAGTGTATATATATATATATATATAAAATAAATAAATAAAAATTGAGGTTTTCTATTCTCTACATATAATCCCTACAGACTGCAGAGGAAAGACAAAATGACTCATTATAAAATTTTTTTTTTTAACATTCTAAGCAGAAACTTATGCAGAATTAGCCTGCTTGGTGTGAAACTGCCTAACCAAGCCAAAATCAAATCTCTTGTTTCTTCATGCCTTGCCACTTCAGTAATGGTAAATTAGTCACTTCCTTCCATCTGGAATAAGCAGTTCACACACTTCAGGTGTCTTCAGGGTGTTTAAGCCCCTTCTTTCAAAACCAGAAATACTCATCCCCAAGAAAGATTTGAGAAAGGTGATGCAGGGGCCATTTGTATCAGCAATTTTAGAAGTGCAACAAATAGAGGAGTTTCTCCTCCAAAGGTATTGACCAATTTTACATAAAGCAGTTAAAATATCAATTTTAGAAGAAAGCAATTGTGACTTGTTTACAACACCCAATCTGCTAGGTCTGAAGCAGTTACACAACACAGAAATTGACAGAACATCCTCAAGACCACAGGAAGAGCAGGAGGCATGTGGGAAATGTGAAGCTCGAGGGCAGCCTGGGCTGCAGTGACCATGAAATGGTGGAGTTTGAGATCCTTGGGGCAGCAGGGAGGGTGAGAAGCATGCTCACTACCCTGGACTTCAGGAGAGCAGAGGGTCTCCTCAAGGATCTCTTTGGTACAGCGCCAGGGGATAGAGCCCTGGTGGGAAAAGGCACCCAAGAGAGCTGGATGCCATTCAAGGATTGCCTGCTTCAGGCACAAGAACAATGCACCCCTACAAAGAGGAAGTCAGGGAAGATTGCCAGGAGGTCTCCATGGATGAACAAGAGCTCCTAGACAAACTTAAACACAGACAGGTAGCTTAGAGAGAGTGGAAGCAAGTAAAGTAGGCTGGGAGGAATACTGTGTAATTGTCTGAACAGGCAGGGAGATCATTAGGAAAGTTAAAGCACTGGCAGAAGCAAATTTGGCCCAGGACATCAAGGGTAATGAAAAAAATTCTTTAGGTGTATCAGCAATAAAACAAAGACCAGGGAAAATGTGAGTCCCCTCAGGAGGGATATGGGACACCTGGTTACCCAGGACATGGAGAAGGCTGAAGTACTCAACGACTCTTTTGCCTCAGTCTTCACCAGCAAGTTTTTCAGCCACACTGCCAAGTTGCAGAAGGTGAAAGCAGGGATTGGGAGAGTGAAGTACCACCCACTGCGGGAGAAGACCAGTTTGAGAACATCAAAGACACCCAATGGTGCACAAGTCCATGAGACCTGATGAGTCCTGAGGGAATTGGTGGATGAAGTGACTAAGTTACTATCTGTCATATTTGAGAAGTCATGGCAGTCCACGGAAGTTCCCACTGACCGGAAAATGGGAAACATAACCCTTGCTTTCAAAAAGACAAATAGGGGAGACCTAGGGAAACACAGGCCAGTCAGTCTCATGTCACTGTCTGGCAAGATCATGGAGCAGATCCTCCTGGAAACTATGCTAAGGCACAGGGAAAATAAGCAGGTGATTGTTGACAACCGACATGGCTTCACTAAGGGCAAATCATGCCTGACAAATTTGGTGACTTCCTACAACAGGGCTACAGCACTGGTGGACAACAGAAGGGAGAGAGATGTCATCTACCAGACTTGTGCAAAGCATTTGACACTGTGCCACATGACATCCTTGTCTCTGAGCTGGAGAGCTGTGGAATTGATGGATGGAGCACCTGATGGATATGGAATGGCCCGGATGGTCACACTCAGAGCAGCAGTTGATGTTTCAATGTCCAAGTTGTGAGTAGTGACCAGGGGCACTCCTTAGGGGCTGGTACTGGGACCAGTGCTGTTTAACATCTTTGCTGGTGACACAAACAGTAAAAATATTTTACTAAGTAAATATTTTTAATGCTTAAAAGCAAAGGGAACACTTACATAAACATGTAGCACCAAGCCATAGTAGAGATCATCCCTGACCTTCAAAAAAGCCTTTCTTGATATACTTCAGGAGGAAAAAAAGGACCATCTTCCTGTTAATGCTGTCATAAAGCCCACAGTGAATTACTAAAAATCATTACTTTTATGTTAAAAGCTCTCACAATGACAAGAACGAATTAGCAGGGGATGGGAAGTAAAAAGACAAGTAATGCTTAAGAGGCCATCTCCACAAAACACTGCTGGGAATGCAAATGTCTAAAGCTTTGTGTGCTTATCAATATTGCTCATTGTAGTCCCCTCTCTTTGCAACAATTTACCTGCTCTCCTTTGCTAATGTACAATTTCCTTCCCACCTGCACCCATTAAGAAGACTCCTGTCCTTATAAATACCTGTCAGTCACCCTACAGCACGCTGGCTCTCCACTGACACACAACTCTGCTAATAATGCTATTAATAACTACTCATGAAAAAAATCTGCAGGGGCAGACAAAACTGTAGTGACAAATAGTGCAATGCTTCCAACGTAGATGAGACACTACCCTACCAGGGACAATAAGCCAGAAGAACTGCAGTTTCAGTCTTGGAAAGAGGATTATTTCATGTGAGGGGGAGAAGGAAAAGGCAAATTCCAGCAACTGAGTATAGGAATTGCTCAAAAATTGAAGTAGTTAGCATCTCTCCTTGACTGGTTTGTAAAAAACCAAACTTCCTTAAGAAATGCTGCAAACAGTATGTCTGTGCATGTTCACCATAAACTACTATTTAATAGTAATCCATACAACTTAAAGAGATTTCTATAAATCATAAAAGGTAAACACCACTAAAATAAAACAAAACTTAGTAACAGTAAAGGTGGCTGGCCCATTTCCTCCAAGTGAATATGTTTTTAAGTTAAGCTTTCAATCAAAACATGATTGATGACACTATAAACTAGGTACTATTCTCAAGATGAAAGATTTCTTCACACAGCTAAAAAAAGAACAGGTAGATATTCTCAATAGAGAATCCTTTAAAAAAACCCTAACATGTTCTTTATACTTGTTCTATTTCTACTTTTAAGCTCAATGAATTGCTGCACTCAGATGACAGATTTGCAAGTTACTTGAGAAAAACCTTTTTATTCATTATACCAAATCTTTATATTTCAAACCCCATTATTTTTCTTGTCCTCCCCCCAAAAAAAGTTCCCAAAATAATTGTTATAGGACCTGCCCAGGTCTGCAGAACCAAATGCAGTGCCCGAGAGATGTGACCCATACATTTTTTTCATAAACATGTCCAAAATAAAATGTCTGCTGAAACAAACAAGGGGAAAATATGTAAGATTGAGCTACAAAGACATCTATTATGTCTTCATATTGCTCCCATCATCATGCTGAATAGCTAATTTTAGTGCCATAAATGCGTAAATTTAGCAGAGTTCAGCTGCTTTCCAAATCTAGCAGGATGGGGAAATCCCACAAACTCCTACAGAAACAGCAGGGCAGCCAATTCTCCCGGGGAGGACAACAAGAATCTCAATATACTATAGCACCATCACAAGGAAGATCAGAACAGGTACCCTAGAAAACATTTCTATTTTATTTTTTATATTTATATTTTATTTTGCTTGTTTCTCTGTGATCCTTGAAGAAACTCGATGGAAACAAACAACAGCTATTTTCAAGTGCTTTACTGCAAATGACATTCATAGGGTTAGAATATGCTTGTGCAATAGAGTTGTGCACAGTACTACTAAATTCTTGTTATGCCCGTATTTTTGTTAACAAAAAAGTACAGTCTTGCAGAACTTGTCAGCAGACGAACTTAGACTTCTCATTAGCATTAAATTACATGGGTCAGGTGGCTCATTTCAATCGAAGAAGCACCTACAACATCAGTATTGACTTCCTAACTTGAAGACTCAGATTGTCTAATATTAACCCAAGTTAAACATTATAAAAGAACCACACAACAGCCAAACACAAGAAACTTGTTCATAATGAACAATTAAACCCTAAGTCATTACCTGAGAGAAGTAATCTCCTCTTCCCATAACCTCTAGCACTCACAGTGGCATCATGATCTCACTGCCATTGCTCAGAGTTGGCCCAAGCTGGACCTTTACCTAGCTTGCTGCTTTTTTTTCTGTCTTTCACCCCCGAGCTTTTTTAATAAAACTCCTTATTAATTCACGATAGAACCACTCTCCTGTCTTGACTAGGCCCTCATTTACAAAGCACAAATTTTGCTTTGACTTGCTATAACTTCCAGCAAATGCAAGCGATCACTATTGCTCTGAAAACTGACCTTATATTATTTTCCCTTCATAGATATTGGCAAGTGGCTCAGTGAGCCACAAGCTAAAGCACCACCATGCTTCAGGACGTCCTCTTTACAGAAGTATACATTTTAACAAAAATTTATATGAATGTCCCTCTAAATCATCACCATTAACAACATAATTTGCTTAGAGCACCAAGCCGTTTCTGCCAGACACAAATGGCAAGACTGAGCAGTGTTGGTTACTACTGGAACACCTCATATCAACCATGTGTGCTTTCCTCCTCCCCCACATCCTTATACTCAACTAGAATAACTTTTAAAGAAATGGATATTCTAAGTATTAAGTCCAACTTAACTCCCACTGGCAGAATAAGTCTTTCTGCCACTAAACAGAAGCATTTCAGAAGACACGCTATTCAATCTGGTTAATGCACCATCAGTCCAGTTGCAAAAACATTATCTACACACATCAAATGGTTTCCAAAAGAACAAAACGGCTTAAAAGAATTATCTGCAAAATTAGCTATTCATGTTTTATTTCTGTCCAGATTGCCCTACAGCTTCTATACTGTGATATAACTTGCCAGACATATCATGCAATACTGGAAAATCAACAGAGGAATTTACTGGATGTGCAAAAGGAAAGGGAAGCTGAGGGAAATTCCAGTGTGAATCACCACTGAAGATCCTTGGGAGGGGAAAGGGAACAGAAGAGAAAAGAGAAACAGAAATAGTTCCTCCTGCAAAGAATGCTTTTCTATTGAAAACTCAACCAGAGTTGGAAAGAGCGGCTGTGGATTCCTTAGACAGATGGTGTCAATAGATCTATTAGTCACTCTGGCAGCAGCAGTAGGGTGATGGGCTTACAAAAAGCCACTTAAAAACTCCATATAAACAAAAGAGAAGTACATTAAGAAGTTAATTCAACCTACCAGTACAAGACACTTTTTCCAATATATCGCATAAAACCAGCTACCATTCACTTCAGCTTGCAGTTTGCGCTGCAGTTTTACAGACTGTGGCAGACGTGGACTTAAAGCAAATCCCCCTGTGGGACAGCTGGGCTTCCCAGGTGGAAAGCTCAGACCTCATGGCTTTGCTGCCAAAGTCCTTCTGCACCCTTGCTTTTGTGTAGAAACTGACAACACACAGTGCTGTTTTGTCAGAGATATAACACTTAAAATTGGAAATCACAGTCACCAATGCTTCTCCCTCTGCTACTGTAGAATGTTTACTTCCCACTAACCTGATCACATAATGATTTAAGCTGAAAGAAACTTTTAAGAACATCAAGTCCAACTAGCACTACTAAGTCCATCACTAAACTATGTCCCTAAGTGCCGCATCTACACATCTTTTACGTATCTTCAGGGATGGTGACTTCACCGCCTCCCCAGACAGCCTGTTCCACCCTTTCTGTGAAGAAATTTTTCCTAATAGCCAATCTAAACCTTCCCTGGCCCAGTTTGAGACTGTTTCATCCTGTCCTATCATTTGTGACCCGGGAGAAGAGACCAAGAGACCACCTGGCTCCACCCTCCTTTCAGGGAATTGTAGAGAGCCATTAGTTTAATTCTCTGAACTGACCTTTCAGACGTGTACTATGCCAACAGATATAAACAAGACATTCGTAAGTCAAAACACTTGCATTTAAAATCCTTCACAAACCCTACCAACTTGGTTAGTTGCTACCGAGAGGCAGTCTTGCAGGGGGGGAAAAAAAAAAAAACAACAAAAATTAAATAATAATAAAAAAAGTAATTACAATATTACTATTGTAAAACAATTTATTTTCATAGAACATGGTAGGTTAAAAATAGCTAGAATTTGACAAAATAGCTAAATGCAATAGGAACAAATTCAACTTTGAATTACACATCAGCTATTAAATGGCATCCATCTGTTTAAGCTCAACAAGTACATTTTACTCTATCAGAAATTAAATACACTTTAAAAATACATATTCTTAAGATTACTTTCTTCCTCTCTGTTGGTTCACTGATTAAAATAAGCTGTAGCAATAATGTTAAACAGTCCTTTTGGTGGCAAGGAGCTCAAGGATGCATTATTAGTTCTCAGAAATATTTAGAACATTCAGAAAGTCAGAGTCCATCCCACTGCCCTACTTTATCTCTCCAATGAGAAATTTAACTGAAAGAAGCAGTAGTTGAATCCTGGGTTTTTTTAAGCAGAGGCAGATATTTAACTCAGAACATTTATCCTCAGAGAGGACAGACATTTAGTTCCAACAATCTTGGTTGTCAGGCATGTAGAAAGGAATGCGTAAGTCAAACAAAGACAAGGCTGGTCTTATCACAGGTGATGCATATGGTCAGAAAACTCCTTGGAAAATGGTCAAGAACTAAGGGCAGAAGAATTACAATTTAATTACCCAGAACAAAGCATTCCACCTGCCTAGCACAAAATCTGAGTCATACAGTTGCTGCTTTAATTACAAAAGATTCATTGGTTACAACTATGCCTGCACTAGCACGGCAAATGAATCTTCAAGAACGTTTTCCCTCTCTTTGTTACTGTGTTAGAAGGGAAAGCTCTGAAAGAATCCACAGGACACGCTTGAAGACAGTTTCCTGGAGCTGAGTACAGTCATGCCCAGGCTAAGGAAAGCAGCAATGCCTTAGTCTGCTTGTAAGATTCAAGTCTGACTAAATAATACATACATATGGAGAAAACATAATATCAATGATCCTAGTGTCCAAAAGTCCTTTCTGCTGCTGTGTGTCACTAAAGTCCATCTTTGGTCTTCCCTTGAAGTTGGATCCTGAACTATAAGCTGCAAGCCCCTATTACCCCACATGAGGCTGTTCTTTAAGAATCAGTCTCATACGATGGAATCGATGGAGAACCATCATCATCTTTACAGTGTTTTCCATCACAACTAATTATAATGGGTATACATAGTCACGTATAAGGATTTGTTTGCATTTACATAGAATCTTAATCCAAGAAAGGTAAAAACCACTTCTGTACTCTATTTAAGACTACTGCTATAAACAACCTGTAAAATATTACACTGTTACCTTCATCAATCTTATGAATCTTAATTCCAGACTTTGTGTATGTTTTGAAGTCAACTACGTGTACACGAAAAATAATTTGGCTTCCACTGAACCACAACCTGACAGAGACACACACACACAAAAGGCAGCTCCTGGCATTTCCTGCTGTTTATACAAAAGGTGAGACCAATCCTGCTCTGTAACCAGTGTTATGCTAAATTATAATTCACTCAGTTTTATGCTGTTGGACATGCATTTCCTTTAGGGAAAGAGAAAGAACACGAGCAGTGTGGCCTTGTGTCCACACAGCAGAATCCAGCCAGGTAGAGCAGTAAGAGGAGAGGATGTGGATGCAGGGGGAAGAGTGGCATTTCCTAAGGAAACTGCAGCATTGCCATAGCAATGCTCCAATTAGTGTCTCAAACAGATGTAGAAGATATCAAACAAAATGCTTAGAAATGTGGATGGGAGGGACAATTAATTGCTTGTCATTATATATATATTTTAAATGGCATTTTCTACTCTAATGGAACAGAAAATTCATTTTATAAACAACATTCTCCTCTCTGAAGTTTCCCAAATTGTAACAAGCTGTTTAAATATACATATTCAAGCTACACCTTTTTTTTTTTTCTAAATAAATATAAGCTTCATTACTTTAATAACACTCATCATTTTTTTCTTTAAGGCTGGATATTTTCTCAGAGAAAACATTCCCCCTCTCTCCAGCATGCCTAAACTTGTATTTGTAATGAAGGAGACGGGCAGTAGCAGAGAATTAAAGGCTTGTCTAAAAGGAGTTGCTGAAAATTGTCAAAACTATTGGCTATTCATGAGAAGGATGAATGTGGCAGGGTAGAAAAAAAGAATCACAATAGACTTATATTCCCAAAACCAGCTCGCTCTCAATTCTGACACACACTGAAATATGAGTGCACCAAAACTGCCACTGGAGCCTCTGACTTGATTGTTCTAACAAGTGCTTGATGATTTTTGCATGATTTTATTTATCAAAATTACAAACTGAACTTTGAAGTCTATTCCCATGAAAAATTGTTTTCATTTCACAGAAGGCAAGGAAGAAGAGCTTATCTTTAGAAACTAATGTAATTTTTGCTTACAAGGTTTACTCCTTAAGACTGTTCAAAGTGAAAAAGTAAGATGAAAAAATATAATCAAAATAGTTAAGATTTTATCACTCTGGTGAGGATATCTCAATACAGTGAGAGGCAATATATTACTAAACATAATCTAGAGAATTCTTGTCTTCTTGCTGCTCTTAAAATTGAAAAATGCCCTTTTTTTAACTATGTTGAGAAAATGTGTGATTTTGCAGGCTTCAATCACAGATATTATACTAAAAGTTACATGATTAATACCAACACATTCCAAGCAACCATGACACTTCCTATACAACTCCAAAACAAGAAGATAGCTTTAAATATTGCTACAGAAAAGCAAGAATTTTTGTTGTTAGCAGCAGTTCTACCTATTGCAAACCTAACATCATGTCAGCACTCCTATCACGGACAAATAAATCTATTTCATATTTCCAACTATATCTGAAAGTATCTAAACCTTATCATGGGAAGAGCACTTGTAACATTTGAACAATCCAATGTCATGTTTCCTGTAATACACATCAGTAGGGAAGATTAAGTGAAGTGAATATCCAATACTTCTCAATAATCCCTAATAGAAGATAAATACAGTGAGGATAGATACAGAATTTTGTGGGGGTTTTTGTTTTCTACATATTCAGATGTACATACATACACAGAAAAACAAACAGAACTAGTGTTTCATTGTTAAAAGATATATAAAATATTTATCCCTAACACAACATTCCTCCAACTGTGAGACTGAAACCACTTCCTTATGATGGCAAGATAATATTGGCTACACTCTGTGATTTTCCATTCATGTTGTTCAATGCAGTCTTGTTCCAGGGCTACACCCAAAAAGGTAAAATTATTTCAAAAGTCAGTATGTAGCTATTTTAATAAATCTTGTTCTTCAGACTCTCTATCAAGTTCCTTCATGCTGGAAATATTTTCCTAAAAACCAAACACAGCTAGAGAAGCACCTATTTTTTAGTGAATGCACATAATTAAAGCTGGCCAATGTATCAGAGAATGCTAATACACAAAGGAATTAATTAGGCTGAATACTTCCTAGATTGCTGTTGTTTCTGATGGCTGGGTGCTGTGACCTTGTTCCATGGCTTTCATGGCATTCTAATTGGTGAGTTCTTAATCCCATTAAAACAAACAAACAAATAAAACCAACCCAAAGAAAACCCCCAAAAAAACAACAACAATAATCACCAAACCACAACACAACACAACCACAAAAAACAACACAAAATCAACCTGAACCTTAGGTTAAACAGGTGACTATTTACACTATGTCAAACCAAAAGAGACTATAAAAACATCTTTATTCAGTCAACGCAAAACAAAAGAATAATCAAACAGGATTTATCTTTCTGGATTCCAGAGAATTAAAACATACAGTCCTTAAATTGTAGATCTGCTGATATCCCACACGTAACACACTAATAAGAAGTGGTGAATATATGACACGAATGGCTGTTTGAATGTAAAACTTCCAAAAGAATCTATTTGAAAATACTGATGCCCTAAATCAGGTTCCAATTCAGAAATAAACTCCAACTCACTCTTCGCCTTCTTCCTCAAATTTCATTTCTGAGCAGAGTGTTTTCAAGTTTTATGTGTTTTAAGTCTATATGCTTAAAAGCCAGAAATATTCTCTGAAACTGAGCCATATCTACGAAAACTGAGAAACTTTATATGCAATCTTTCAGGTATGTGTGCACACTAGCACACCTTTTGAGACTTTTCACATCCAAACCGTGGAAACATTCATAGAATGGCCTGGGTTGGAAGGGACCTTCAAGATCATCTCGTTCCAACCCCCTGCCATGGGCAGGGACACCTTCCCCTAGACCAGGTGGCTCAGAGCCCCATCCAGCCTGGCTGGCCTTGAACACTGTTTCCTTCAGTTTAATTCACCCCACAAATAAACAGGCCTCTACTGCTCTTACTTGGTGTGTAATGACATAGAAAACAAAGTTTAGGAAGAAAAGAGTTTGGTTTGACACCTGCCCTAGAACTGGGTATTAGCCCTCAAGACTGCCAAGTCATTTCAGTGGCTACAAATATTAGCAAAATTGCAGTATTAACACTGACAATATTTAACCCAACTTCTTAAATAGAAATGGCTTTTGATCCTACTTTATCCCCAAGGGTATTACTTCATATTTAAAAAAAAATAATTAACTTGGTATGTAACTTAAGACTAAAATAATAATTTCCTACACTACAATGTACATAAAGGCATAATTTTGCTTAACAGTTGCCAGGGAACTGTGCACGTTCCAAAACATACCAGATACATTATATAATATCTGACTTTCAAAACAAAATACATATGTATTCTAGAGACATACCTTAACATGTTCAAAGAAAAGTTAACTCAAGCTGTAATTAAAATAAGTAGGGCAGGGCAAGACGTCTGGAATAGACTGCTCACAAGAGAAAAGCTTCATAAGTGAAGCACTAAATGACAGAGCAATAACACAACCAACAAGTCAAACCAAGAAATTTTCTGTTATCTCCCACAACACTCTCCATGCTAAGGAACCTCAGATCAGGGAGGAAGGAACTGCTGAGGAAGTCCTGCATAGAAGGCTTGTTTGTGATTAATCAGTGGATATCACATGTCACTGAGGTCCTCTCTGTCTCTAACCCTCCATCACCCTTCTATCACACTTGCTGTGTCAAACACTGCTCCACAATCTGCTGACATCCAAGTGCCTTCAGATCCCCACTGACCTGGATCTGGAAAATGACTTCCTAATCAGCAGGCACACAGCTCAGGGCAGACCTTTGGACTACGACTGCTGCTGCTGTCCAGCTGATGTACAGAAGGCAAGAGAATTCCCACGCTGTGAAGGAGACACCAAACAAAACAGGCACCTGTGCTGGAGGATGTGCCCTCATTACAGACAAATGTGATAGAGACCTGACTTAGCTCTGTTTGCAGCCCTTGAGAATTTAAGGCCATGCTTAGGTTAGCCTAAACACAAAACCACATAGAATTCTGTTTCCTTGTATATACAAAGCATATTACAGAGATGGGAAAAAAGAAATATTGAGGAATCTTTCTTTGTATTTGGCTTTCCTTACATGCCCTGAATTCATACAACTGGAAGATGAAATGTCTGATGATTCAAAGGTTCTCTTATGAGTCCTGGATACAAATGACAACCAGCCTTACACAGTCAACCAGGGTGCAAGCTGGGACAACCATTCACAAAAGAACCCCAAACAAACAAAAAACAAAACCCCCACAATCCACAATATGATGATACTTGCTACCATTTGTAATTATCCAGAAAACGTTCTGGGCTAAACATTTGGTTTGAAGTGCCTGTGGAAGGGGGAAAGTAGCAAAGCTCCTCATCCTCCTGATACAAGAACTGGCACTCTGCATGCAGTAATTCTTCTGCTTGCTGCAAGGTTTCCCTGATCATGTGTTTATGAATGTTTTAAAAGTAAAATGCTACCGTATTCCTGGAGCTATTTGATCACAAAAATAGTAAATACACATGAAAGAGTAAACATTTTGCATAGTTGCACCTAGTGTAAATACAGAGCAATTGGTATGCAAAGCACCTCACATAGGAAACTTCAATACATCTGCTTACAGGGGTAACCAAAGCACTGGGCAGTAGAGAGCTGCAATTCAAACTGAACAAAATACTATTTTCCAGGCCTGCAAACACTTAGAGCGATATTAAAACCAGGTAACCAACTCATCAGATGGAAGAGTTTAGTCTTAGGGTCCCTGGGTAGAGCTGAATTGTTAGAGACAACACCAAAACTGAGTCAGTTGGCATCTCCTTTCCTTATTTAATGCACACTCTTCCAACAGGTGTGTATGCAGTGTGCTATGGAATTAAGCTTTTTTCTTCTTATTTGCACATTTTTTAAGTAGTGCACAGTCTAGTCACTAAAAGCATCTGACCCCTCTCTAAGATTTACAGACAGCATTACTTATAACATTAGATTAGGAAACTCTTAATTGTTGCTCTCACATGGTTTTTGCAGTCACCAGATTTGTCAACCAGCTTGGACACAATTTTCATTTGATCTCTTATTATTTTCTGAACAACAGAAAATTCTAAGTGTTACGTGTCCCAGGGAATTGCAAGACTGGTATCTGCACCTATAGGGACCAGGCTGACCCAAGCCTGCCTTTGATAAAGTAGTTCTGAATGCACAGAGCACACAGCCTCATGGGCCTCACCAAAGGACTGAGTACAGTCCTCAGTCTCTGTCCTGTTCCTTTACTATTTAAGGGCATCAAGTAAACACCAACTACAACACAGCAAAGTAAGCTTTTGGGGCAAAACACAGTGTTTATTTAATTTTCACTAGGCATATCAAAACCCCTGGGATCCACAATGCCTCTGTTCTGTGAGCAAGGCAGGGCAAGTGTTAGCAGCCTCCACTAAAAGCCATCTTCAGCCTCCTCCAGCTAGAAGCCGCTAATTATGTCAGTCATGCTGAATGCTGACTGACAGTTTTGTGCTGTGAAGTGATACCCACTCATTTTATTACTGAAGAGAGGAGCTGGAGTGAGCAGCTGAAATGCCTATTATCCTTTTATTTCCAAAACAGCAGCAGTTTACAAACTTTCTCCTGGTGAGTAAAATTCTACCTTCAATAAACAAGATCAGGATGTAGGAATGTTAACTTCTTCCTCAGAAGAGAGGGAGGAGAAAACAAATACTAAACACCTCACTGGTTTTGAAATACTCTTGCTGGATAAGCACTTGCCTTTGAGTTTTGCAGTTGCTCATCTACTCGGGCAGATTCTCAAGTGAACTAAATTAACAGCGGCTCATTGACTCCACTAGACCTACACTCATTCACAACAGTTAAAGCTGACCTACATTAAAGCAGCATTTCACACCAAGGAAGAGCTGCCTGGAGCCAGCTGGAGCCAGGAACTGCAGTTTCTTCCACATACTTAATCATTATATTGAACACCCATTTTCCTCTTCCGCAAGAGCCTGCAGCCCTCCTTAGGGACAGCTCACACAACCAGACATTTCCAACCGGGCAGCCCCAGCCAGCTCACAGCCGGGGGATGGCCCCACAAAGCCTCTGAAAGCCTGAGCAACGGCCCTGGAAACTTCTGGGAGGGAGTGGTGCCTGTGCTTGCCAGACTAAGTTCCAGAACTCCATTTTCAATTCAAGTCTTATGAGTTTTGCCAGCCCTCCTTCTTCAGACAGTCAGAGACATGTTCTGTCTGGAGCTGCTGGTTCGTTCTGACCGGGGATGTACTGTAACGAAAGGAGGCTCAACACGAGGAGTCACAGGTGAGGCAGGGGGAAAAGAAACAAAACTCCTGTCATTCAGAAGGGAGAACTGTTAAGACACCCCTACACCCTGGAATTTCTTCTCTACCATGCATAAATGTATGATCTGAATACATAATCCAAACCACTAATGAGGAAAACAATCAAACACTGCAACCACTGGAACTATGTAACGATTTTGTACACTTGGGGAGACACACAGCAACGTTCAAGGTCAGGTTAGACAGAGCTCTGGGCAACCTGAGTTGAAGATGTCCCTGCTCACTGCAGGGGGGTTGGACGAGTGACCTTTAGGAGGTCCCTTGCAACTCAAACTATTCTATGCTTCTACGATTCACGAGTGCAAGAAGTATAAGCACGTGAACTCCTCAGCAAAAGAAAATAAAATTCAACGGGCGTAAACGGAAGTACAAAATTCTACGAAGAAGTCTCAATTTGAACCAGAGGCAAAGCTGAACAACTGCCTACCTGCAGATTTTAAGGGATAGGCTCAGGGAAAGCTACAGAGATGCTACTGCACAAAGCCAAACACCACGGAATCACTCAGGCATCCCAAACAGAAACTTGCACTTCACACTTTTCACCTTTCCTCACCAACTGCTTAGAAGACGATACAGAGGCTGCACTCAAATTTTGATATCAAATGAGTTACAGATTTGTTTTCTTCTGGCTTTTTTTTTTTTGTTTGTTTGAGGTTTTTTGATTGTTTGAGGGGTTTTGTTGCTGTTGTTTGGGGTTCTTTTTAATTATCTTAACCTGATTAAATCAATTCCTATACTTACCAAGGCATGACATTGTTTACATAAGACTAAGTGCAAAACCCTGACCTCTGTATTTCCATCATGACCTCAGAGAACAGAGCCCACTCACCCCACCCCAGTTCTTACAACTTTAATTATGTTCGACAAGGCTGCTGTGCTTTAAAGGTATCATTTACCGAGACTAAAAGATGTTTATTTTTATTCCCGTTAATCACTTCCATTTTGTTTTATTCCATTTATACACCCTGGCTTTTGCACTCAGAATTGCTATCAGATTAGATCACTTTCAGATGCAGCTGAACACCTTCTTATGCCACTATGTAGTCCCATAAAAATCCCCACTATTTAACTTTTATCCCATGTAAATAGAATCGATCACAGAAGTTCCAAAGAGTTTCCAAATTGCTCGGCTCTCTAAGAAATCTTTAAGGGTGAGGGAGGGCAATACATGGACAGAGGACAGGCCCTACCTGTCTCATAACTAACAATTTTAACATCATAAATCAGGCTGATACCTTTAAAAAAAAATCCAGCCTTTCTGTATAACTTCCCCATCATTCAAAAAGTGGCCCTTCTCTTCCCACATGCTGCTGAACTTCCAGTTTCAGGAATTTGGTTAAGTCAGAGAATTGAGTGAAAAGCCAAGTTATCAATGCTACTTTAGAACTATCTAGAAGAAAAGCTTAAACACACTAGGAGAGTTTTATGTGTTACCTCAACAGGTTCTTCAAAGTATTTAATGGCATATGAGGAAATCTACAATAATACATTAATGCTAAAAGTTAAGCTATAATAGTTTGAAGCCATTATCATTTAGTTTATCATTATCACTTAGTTTAAAACCATTATCCTTTCACTTTACATTTAGATGACGAACAGCCTAAATAAAAGTTGCATTAGATTCAGTCTATTTAATGGAACTTCTAAATTGAAGTAAGACGTATGTAGCTTTAACTTTATGGTAAACTGCACAATATTCCCGCTTGCTTTTCTGTACCACAAGCTACTTGCTCATTAGACACAAATGGGTAGAAAACAAGAGTTTCTTTGTTTGCATACATTAACTTAAAGCTGTAAAACTCATTCAGCCAAACTTTCACCTTTAAACCTTAACCTGATTTGTAACAACATTTGTAGCCTCTAAAATTACACTGCATGCACCCAGACAGAGTTAATCACCCTTCACTTTTGATGCATAGAATAATGATCTACCACTTAAACTTGAGCCCTTAAAAGCCTGAAGAAAACTATGTACATATCTGTGTCTTAAATCAGTATCGAAATAACAAAACTCTACCTAGCAGGGACCAGTTGAAAAGCAAAACAAAACGAAACATACAACTTGTAGCTCACAGAAGTTGTAAGTAAGTGCATTTCAAGTCCCCTCAGATGGAATTCTTGCTTCCCAGCACATGCAATTGATCAGGCACCTGGTACTTCTAGGAAAAAGGACGAGTCACAGGGGGAAGGTCTGGTTTTATTTTCTGTGTAATTTAAAACCTCATAGGAAAAAAAAAATGAAATTTAGTAGAGATTTGAAAATAACATGTTCTAAAAGCTGATGAGCTTGTTGTCATTTTAAATTCTTTCTTTAAACACTTGATCTGTGCTTAACGCTTTGTTTAGAACATATTATGGCTCCCTACAAATACTGTCTAGTAGGAACCAGACTGTATTAGTTTTCAAAACTGAGCAACAGTGACAGTTGAGTATTTTAGCTATCTAAAAAATCAGAACTATGGAAAACAAACTCTTGGATTTATGTATTATATATCTCTACATGCCACCAAAAAAAAAAAAAAAAGTATATTGTACAGCACAGGAAAATTCAAACCCAGAAATGTTTCGAAAAAGCTATTAGACACATAAACATACAAAAAAAATCCAAGCTAAAACAAAACCAGTTAGGGCATTCAGGAAGCAGGGAAAAAACTGACTACCTACTACATGAAAGACACCAACAGCACCAACAACACACAAGAAATTCAACCTTCCTATCAGTGACAAAAAGCGATCCTAAATCACAGAATTTTATTAGTCTTTAAATGTTTCTCATTTTTTAAGTTAAAAAGCAGCATTATTAATCATCTCTTTTCCCCCATTATTAAGCTTTCTATGTAACATCATGTAGAGTAAGTGATGTACACAACTTGAGCTCCTGCAAAGCAAGGTAAAAACTGACATCAGTAATTAAACTTCCTTTGACTTTAAGGTGCTGAGAACTCATCCAGATTTTGTTTTATTTCCTCAGGCCACAAAAGGAATGAGTTGCTGCTTCTCTTTCATTTATGCTAATAAAGAAGAGGGAGCTATTTTTATTTTCTCTTTATTACTGCTTTAAAAAAAAAAAAAGGAATCCTCATTTTGAAACAAGTTTTAACGAGTACGATAAAGTCTGCACACATAACGTGCTGGGTGGAGTAAAGCCCTCACAAACATTGCACAGAGCCAATAATGGACTTGTCGCCAACACCCTGTGATTTCATGACTGCCAGAACAAAAACAAATGCCACGTTCAGTTCATTGCAAAGAAAGGGACTCATTAACTTGATGTGGCTTTTTACTTGACCTTAGTAAGGTGAGCAAAATAAAATTTCATTTTATGAGATTCAAAATGATCAGCTGCACGCCCACAGGAATTGTGATGAAATGACCACGTTAAATTACTAACTCTGTTTAGTTCTAATTATTACTAGACTGTAGGTCACTGTGAATTTCTAGCTGAGAGGTTGCTGCTTTCCTTCCTGTAATAAGGTAACAGAAAAACAAAATGTGTCTTTCTGGAAACTGATGTAAAATAAAATGTAAAATTTCTGTCAAAACCAGACATGTCAACCCTGAAGACACGATAAGCTCAGTGCAGACATGAATCCAATCTTTTTGGAATAATAACTGACTTCACAGACATTTAAACAGTCATTTCTGCACAAAAAATTTCATAGTTATTATTCAAAAAAATCAAACATTCACAGTATCAATACACCTTATGGTCAGACACTTAGGAAAAAAAAAAGAAAACAAAAAACCACACACACACAAAAAAACCAAACACCACCAAAAAAGTATTTAAAGCACCACATCAGCCTCTCTAGCTTGGCTGTCCCAGCAAATACAGGGGAAAAATAAAAATCCCCACCTGATATGAAGTGCTGGAGGGCGGATGAGGATTAAATAGTCTCCTTCCACATTATGGTCATAGGTAATACATTAACATATGGATGAGAAAGATGCAATCATTCCTCTAAAAAATTTTACTTCCTTATTTTCTGCTGAACACATCAGCATCCCCTCCCTCCCCAAGAAACAAGCTAAAACATAAAAATTTTAAAAGAAAAGCAGGATAGCCATTAAACAAGTAAAAAAACTAGCAATTCAGAAGCCAAAACTCTTGTGAGCAGAGATTTTTCAGCAGCACATTTTAGTGAAATTCATCCTTTAGCAGGTAGAAATTAAAGTGGAATTCTATTTTAGATCCATCGGGGTAATACCTTATTCTAGAAGGGCCTAGTTCCCTCTTATTTTCTACCAATATCAACTTGCTGTGGAAAGGTCAACCATTTTAAGCAACAGCACCATTCATGATGCCACTATTTGTTTCTTTTCACCATTCTGAGAAGAAAGAAAAATCTAACACTTGAACACACACTTCACCGGTTTCTGTATTCGCTCCACTAAAAACTTGAAAGTAAACAGAAGTGTGTTTGTATCAGTACTGTAATCCTCCTACGGAATAACAGCCTTTGAACATTTTGAATGTTATTCCTGATGTGATACCAAGCTACATCACCATTCAGCTCAGCAACTACCAGAACCACACTTGAGAAAACTTAAAGTGCTCTGTATGTCTCTAATCTTGTTTCACTTTATATGTTTCAATATTTACTTTCCCTACAGGTAACACAGATTAACATTCATGAGTGGGAGAGAAAACCAAAATCACAATTTTCTGAAGCTTTCTAAGAAGCAAAGTACTCACCAGCAGAAAAATCCCATCCTGCACACTCCTTCCCATTTCAAGGCCTGGATTGCTGCATACATGTTTAAAAAGTCACAAAATGCTCCTCAAACGAATTACTCAAAAGTTCATCTCTTAGTTTCTAAGCTTAACAGCAGCACTTAAAAGATTTCTCCTTGTATCAAAAGGGTAGGGAAGACTTCATTCCACCCTCTGCATTCAAGAGGTAAATAGCAGCAATGGTTCCTTCTTTCTGCTTTGCATCTAGTTTTAAATTTCTCCTTTTAATTTTTAAAGACTGTATAACCTAAGCAATGAGCCTCATTAATCACGACTGAATGATTTAACCCAGCCATTCAGCTCCAGATGCCACTCGGTGTTAGAGATATGCTAATTCCTTCCAAGCTTTACCTGCTTTTGCAGTTCAAACCGTAATTTTCCACATTGGTGAAGACAGGATTTTACTCCATGCACGGAGCCTCCTGCCAATCACTTTTATGCCTTGCACAGTGCAGGTTTCATTCCACGGTTACATCAGACACCTTTTTGTTAAACCTGTTCGTTGTACACATCCCCTCTCCTACACTGTGCTGCTACAGCATCACAGTCCCAAACTCTACCCTCACCTGTGGCAACTCCTGCTTTGGGAAGCAAAAGGTAAAACAGTTTGTTACGACCCCTACTTACCTTGTTTTCTTCTTGTTTCTTCACACTACTTTTATTTTTTTTTCCTTTATCACCTCCCACCATCAAACACTTCAATTATGAAGTATCAGCTGCAGTACCTAGGGCCTTAGCTATTTTCCAAAACCAGAAAGTGGCACTGACAGAGTTGTTTTGCGAGTGGGAGGTGAGGGGAAAAGCATTCAGAATTTGCAAATCCCAGTTCTAAACCTACCTAGCATCCAAGAGTTCTCCCAGCACAGAGCCAGACCAGGTGCCAAGTTTCATACCAGGTGCCAAGAGGTTTTGATACAAGAAAAAGTTTAGTGACATTGTTGAACACTCGATCCAAAAGTAGTATTTTAGGCCCTTGTATTATGCTTTCGCCATATGAATACAGGCATAACTGTGGAGTTGGAGGCTGCTATTCTAATTTTGGGCTTACATGCTTGGGCTTATTCAGCCAACAGGAGATGTCTGGGTTGAAAACTCTCCTTTTGACCAGTGTTAGTAAAATGCACTACAAAAGTGGCAAGCTGAGAAGGTTCTACAAGAATATATACTCAAATATATACACACTTTTGACTGGCTTCTCACCCTACACAGAGCTAGAGAGGCCCATGCAAATTCAAAGTTATACAGCTTTTGTCAGTTAATTGGCTCTTAAGTCAATGTTCACTACAATCTCAATTTTCAGACAGGCTAAGAACCCACAAAGATCCACAAACGTTTGCAACTGAAGATAAAAGTCAAACACTTTAGGCAATTTAATTTAAACACTACAATCGAGATTTTCAAAAGGCACTACTGATTCTTAAGTAACTCCAAATTTAGATTTTAGGTTCTTAACTTCAACAACTCACCAACGTCCTGGATTACAAGAATCTGAGGTTTAGTGTCTACTGAAAATCAAGCCATGTCCATCTGGTCACTATCAAAACAACATTTCTTTTGCCCTTTACCCACTTCCAGAAGGAAGTAAAGTTGATCCCATGCATATCTTTAGACCTACATTAAATCCTTGGCCATGTATTACATCCTAATTTCTAAGATAAAAACTGTTAATGTCTATTATGCTACTGTAGAAATAGTAAAACAAGTCTTCTAGGTATGAATTTATAACCCAAAACTGCTCTATGTCTAATCTCCAATATAAAGGCATTTAAGCAATTAGATAAGAGGCAATATAACTAACCCAGAATGTAAAATAAATACCTTGCCTGAGGATATGCAAATTTCAGAAGGCACAAAAATGCCAGCCAAGCAAGTTTTAATGCAATACTAGCATGAAACAGTTTAACAGTTCTAAAGAAATCACAGTTCTGATTTATGTACAAGACAGTCAAAGGAACAGAAGACAAAGACTACAAAATTGAGCAACATGAAACATATACAGACTGTACAGTTCTCTCAGATGGCCGTCGTGGATGACTCCAGACTGCATTGGGTAAACACCAGTCCTTGCCATACCCTGCACTGCACATCTGAAGACACAGGTTGTTCCAAAACTGAGCTTATTCCACTCCTAATTCATTATGCAAGATGAAGGAAATAAAATATTAAGTTTAAGATTTTAAATCCACAGCTCAGCACAGGCTTGTAAGATTTAGAGATCTTTAATCTACAGTAAGGGGTGTTCATATTATTTTAATCATTCATAATATTAGCATTAGACTTAAGGTAATGCAGTACTATATTGAGCAAATACTTCCCAAAAGAAAAGGGCAGCTAGAATAATTCTGTATATCTGACTATTCATTTCTTCAAAGAAAGTATATGTATTTCAAGACTGCAGCAGTCTAGAAAACATGCTTGTATTCTGATGAAGAATATTCATACCATTTCAATAGTAATGTATTCAACTACCCATTTTGGTCTAAGCTGAATTTATAGTAAGTTGTAATAAAATTAAATGCTCAATTTAATTTACAGTTATTTACTTAAATGTAAATAAATATAAACATTTAACATAGTACAAAAAGCTCTATGCTCCCCTAGAGCTGTAAAGTCTGGTGGCAGTAAACAAGACTTAAATGGAAGTATCTTGTGGAATTTACCTCTACCACCAGTGAGCAAACCTACAGAGGTTCTTTCCTGTTGTTTAGATACAGAATCCAGTCATTTTTTATGGAATTTCTTTCCATAAGGAAGAATGGAGTAACATTCTCCTATGTAAGGAGTAAGTAAGGAAGTAAGGAGTAAGGAAGAAATCTTCAGTAACATACTTACTATTACGTGAAAGTATACATGCCAATACAAGCATTCTATACGTGTCAGCCTTCTGACTGAGAAGATGAATAACTAAGATGCCTTTATAAAAAAAAATGATGTTTTTATGCACTAGCTGTATAGAGTTTTTATATATATATTTATTTTTTTTTTTAAATCCCTTAAGATAAAACCCAAATGTGTTAAAAAAGAAGTTGGAGATGACATCCATGCTACTGCTGTTATCAAAATCCATGTACTGAACATTTACATTTGAAGGTGAAGTGCACGCCCAGGCTGCACCATGAGGACCTCCACTCCTCTGGTAGCCACACATCGACATCTTTTCACTAAAAGCTACATGGAAAAGTGCTCAGGTTCTGTGTAGGTCTTTGGGTAGTAGTGCTGAAACAAACAATAAGTAAGCTTGAAGACCTGAAATGCAGTTTTCACAGAGACACAAAGTTGCTCCATAAACTCTTAAAACATACCCATCTTTTATTTAAATCCACAAGTGCATTCACTGCTTATTTTCCTTTCTAATTTTCCAAGCTTCTGCTTCTGAAAAACACAATTAACATTACTTCCCACTAAAATAAAGGGCAAAAGGTTTTCTATTCTCCTTCTCAGCAGAGCTTGCCTCTTTTTGCTAAGGCCACCTTAAGGATGTACCATTCCATAAACCCTCCCGTCCTCAGCAAAGGCAAAAGGAGCTGGCTTTTCACGGGTGTGAGCAGAGGATTCTGCACCTTCCCCTTGGCTGCAGTTGCTCAGATGGCAGGCAGACTCTAATTAAAAAGACTGGCCTGCTGCCACTCACAAATCTCATTACTGTCAATTTATCAAATTTTGTTTTAATCAGTCATACACAGACACACACATACACACACCAGTCTTCGTCGGAAATTTTCCTAAGCTTCAGAACAAGAGAAGCATGGAAAATACCCACAAGTCCCAGAGAATAGCTCTCAGTATTTGAGAGTATTTTATTTCATTGGTTGTTCATATACTCCTTCACTTTCTCAAAAAAAAAATAGTTTCCTCACTTTGTTTTCAAAAGACATGAAAAGAAATAGAATATATTTTCCCTAAGTCTGTATTCATTGTTTTACTGAAGTGTAGGACATTTCCCCTACTACTTATACCTGACATGGATTCTCCCACATAGAACAACAGCACACAGGGAGAGGTATTTAAAACCAATTATATCATATAAATTCCTGGTCTGAAAGGCCTACCCTCATGCCTCTTAACAAATGTTCCAGAAATTTATTTTATCACTTTTGTGGATAAATCTGGGCACAGGCACCATTTTTTCCTAGTGAACAGTCGACCAAGAAAGAAATTCTGACATTCAGAATTAAATTCACCCCCTTCTTATTTCTATAAAGCTTACCATCATCTTCAGGGTAAGGTAACTCACAGCACTGGCTTATAGTAATAATCAGGATACTGAAAGATTTAGCTCTTTAAAAAGCAGAACCCAACATTGTAACACAACAACAGAATAACACAACTCTGCACACCTGACTGAAAACTGAAGTCATTATTAGCTTCCCAGCTGTTTCACTTTTTCCCCTGTTGAGATCTTCCTTAGTACCAAGTCTCAACTCTGTGAGTCCAACATAGCTGGCTGCGTCTATGTCAGCAGTACAAAATATTTGTGCTCATAAGATGTTTTCTTTCTTCACATTAACTGTCTTTCTACCCAAAATTTAGTGCTGATGTCAAGGCTGACACAGTAAGCCAAGAGACACCAGTGTATGATTGAGGTACATATATGTGTATATATATATGTGTGTACATACATACGCACAATTTCTTTCTTTTAAAGAAGATATAAACTAGCAAATTATCTGGCCTTTAAAGCACCTCTAGCTTTCAAGATACTTAAGAATATTTATTTGTTGCTCTACTCTCACCTTTTGGTCAAGCTTCTCATCACTAACAGGAAAATACTCTTATATCCCCTGTTCACACAATTTACTGGACTTAAAATACACCTCCGTTGCTACTTCAGTTACTTCTCTATTTGCCTTACAATTTTATGAAGAGGCACTCAGGTGAAAAGCTAAGGAAGGTTATCACCACCAAAAGAGATTATATAGCAGAGCACACAAATAAAATGTGTCAGGACCTCAGCATATAAAATCCTTAAGTGCCCTTTCTTTTGCTTCGAATGAGCAAGGTTCCTAGTAACTTCCTGGTCACAAAATAACCTAAAGATATTAACAACTATCAACGATAAAATGACTCATTCCTTACTATTCAAATGCACAAAACCCACAACAAATTTGCAACAGTTACTTTAACACTGACTGTGCTGATCTTCACTATGCAAGCCAAATTTTGAAGAACCTAAACCAACTCCCGGGACACCAAGCCAAGGGACCGTTATTCCCACAACACATTTAGCAACAACAGAAGTAATAAATTGAGAATTGCAGCAAATGACTGGAGTTGCTAGACCCAGCAAATTATTATATTCATTAGAGAAAGCTGTACCATAATGAGACATAATACTACAGTTGTTTAGGATTGTGAAACAAAACTCTTCCAGTTATTTAGGAAAATTAAGTGCCAACCAAAAACAATGTTACTTAAGAGTGAGAGAACAGGTTCTCAGCTCTTCAAGTACAACTTTAGATTTCTCTGTCTCAAATTTCTAAATATTTTCTCTTTCCACTTCTTATGAAAACTAAATTGGTTTTGATCCCCTGTTGAATCTCTTTGGCCATCACTTCCAAAGCATTTTATGTTAAGGCATTGTTTGGCAAAGATATTTAATGTCTCATATCAGCACGTGATAACACTGCTACCCAAGTGTCACTAGTTTCTGCTAATATTTGTAATGGTCCATCTATCTTTGTAGATCCAAACGAAACTTTTATTTTGTAGACTCAGGAGTATTCTTCACATAAATTCACATTTTCTAACAAAATCTTACAGACAGTACACACGAACCCCCCAAAATTCAGTACCCTGAACATCCCAGATGATCCCTGCTAATGAAGTTACTGTGTTGCTTCAAGACAATGCTATTGGACTACACAGAAGCAAAAAAAAAAATCTGACAACCAACACTGACTGTAGTGAGCAAAAAACAGCTCGAGTGTTCTTCTGTTTTAAACTAACTTAATTGCAAAGCTATAGGGGAAAAAAAAAAGTGTCTCTTTCTAGTGGAAAGATAACAAAAACCACACTAATGCAAATTGAAAAGAAAAAAAAAGTTTGTCCTCCACAGATACAATCAGTACTCGTAAGGATAAGTGGTTTTGAATCAAACACCTGGATACTTGGAGAATATTTCATCACAAGTAAGGAATTATCAATTTTATAGCATGTGGTTATTTCATTGCTAGTTTCAAGTCTTCAAACACAATACAAGCATGGCCAGCTTCTTCAGCTCTAAGCAGCTGGCTCAATCTTTCTTAAATATTCTTATAGTAGAATTACTTAGAACAGCACACAATGCATTAGGGATAGATGAAAAACACAATTTTTAAGTCTTCTTGGGTGACTTACTTGCTTTTACAGATTAGGCACTTACACTTTCATAAACCTTTGAATTACTGCGTAATATTTTTTTTTTTTAAATCTCTCCTACTTTATTACTATTAGACAGAGAATCTGAAAAACGAGTCGAAACATTTCCAGAAACGCTCTAGCACTTCACGAGGGAGCTTTTAAGTACAAACTTCTGAAACAAACAAACAAAACATATCAAAGAAATGCCTAATTTATTTACTCCAATAGGTAGGTTAGCCAGCTGGAAAGGACTTTGGGGACACTGCATGGACACCCTCAAACTATTAACCATCAGAAGGTAACTCTCCCATGAAGGAATACAAGAGACAATTTTGCCCTCCACTGGCTAGAACTATCACTGAAAAACACGCCCGGCTCGCAGTGTCAGAGCTGCCTGTTCCACACAGCAGAAAAAACCTCTGGAGCAAATGTACCAATCCCACGTGAAGTACAGTAATTAGTAAGGGACAACATGGACAGGAAAGGGGGAAAGGGTGAGTGTTGAGCAGATGGGAATCAGCAACGCCATGAAATACCTCCTCAAGTTATAAAGATTTCCACGGAGGAGATCAGAAAAATCACAGAGTAACATACTTAGCCTTGAGAATTGCTAGAGCAGTGAACACCCATGTGGAAAACCAGAACCTTGACATTCATTCCCAGTAGAAATGTTCTGCATGTTGCCCTTCAGATAAGTGAAAGCTTTTCTTTTTCAAACATACTAATTTGATGCTGTTGCTTCCTGGCGAGGTAGAGAGATGAAAAATCCATGGATTCTGAAGCAAAGTCTCAGAATGAAGGAAAAAGGGCAGAATGTAAGTAAATACTAAAGAAAACAAGGATACCAGAGAAATATCCCTTAAAGCAATTTTTAGTCTTTATGCAAAGAAGCAGTGAAATTACACTGGGAGGGTAAGGGAGGAAAGCTGCTATATTCCAATTTTAAACACTATTCAAATTTAAATTTATTCCACATTTATTAACCACAGGCTTACATGAAAGAAGGTACTTCACAGGATTGCAGAGAGTCAACACCAGGGTAAAAATTAGGGGGTTTAAATTCTAAGTGGTTTACCAATGACTGTTTTAACAAACACTAACCCACTTACTTTTCTATTATTAAAAATTTTTCTTTTTCCCATCCCCCGAGTATTTCCCACCTCTCAGTAGAAGTTTCTAACATCCCATTTAGAGTGTGGCCACACAAACCATTGACTCAGTAGTGGGCGTAAATGAGGGAAGTGAGAACCTTCAGTGGAAGAGGGAGGAAAGGATCAATCAACTTGCAAGATCAGCTGTCAGTAGAACTCAAAGGATTTCAGTGTGGAAACTGCTGTAGATGACTCCTGTCCTTCCTTCTGCACTGCAGCCATCTGCCCCCAAACTTCATCCTGCCAAAGGTTTCTGGCATCTCCATTGTTCCAGACACAGGACTAGCTATTTGATCACACTCTAGTTGAGGGGAAAAAGAAATTCCTCTGGTGAGGGTGTTGGAACAGAGTTATTATCTGGTGCTTGTTTCTTATCTTTGTGACCGAGTTTGCTTACATGACAGAATTAAAAACCCCCATAAAAATTCATGGCTTTTTTCCCTTTTATTTTCCTCTCCAACCCAGGTGGAATCAACATTATTAGAGAGAGCGTTCCCATCCTGGGTGGGAAATAAAAAAAAAAATTGAAAAAACCTTGCATGCAACTTACTCTGTTGAGCATTTATATGATAAATACATGAAAGAATTAAAAAATAAATTAAATTCTTTCTTAACTTGGAGTTTAAGATACCCTAGTACAGAATTGAGTTACAGAATACACTACTATCTATGAAGTCAACTTTGATAAAGTGGGGATGATTGACATGAAAGATTCAGAAAGAGCAAATTCGTGCAAAGGCTTTTCCCCATTCCAGCTGTTTCTTCCATCACATGACAGAGGCAATAGAGAAAAATCAAATTAAAGATGGCATGACTGACATGGTCAAAAATGAACAGGGTCACAGCTACTCAGAGTTGCAAAGTTTTCCACTTCCAAAGCCACAAGAAGCAAACTAATACCTAAGAGCAAAAACTTACTAGTTAAATTTATGATATAATCTAGAAACAGACATAAGTTACTGCATTTAGTGACATAATTAAGACTTAAAGCTTCAGGCAGTGCACTTAAGTCTTTCAAAAACTTCATTCATTCATTCACTGACCAGATGTCTCATGCTACCATAACTTTAATGACTCAAAGGGGTCCTCCGCAAACTTATAAAAATCAATTAAGGTAGAAAAGTTAGCGCGCAAACCAACCTTAACTATGGCACCAGGATTTACTGCGTTCACTTAGCATGTGACAAAGGGCGTTTCTAAGGACGAGAAGCAATACTGCAGGCAGACAAACCCGGCCTGCCGCGAGAAGCAGGGACCTTGTGCAGAAGCAAACCCGAAAAGCTCCCAAGCCCCCCACGCCCACTGTGGCCACACGGGCGCCCCGCACCCGCTCCGAGCCCCCGCACCACGGGGCGCACAGCGCCATACCTGCCCTCCACAACCCCCTAGTGCTGCCACCCCGTCTGTCACCTACCGGCACGATAAGATGCCCCAACACGCATAAGCCCTGCGCAAACTGTGCCTAATGACCATTAATCCCCCTATCTCCTCGGCCATCTCCCCCGCTCCCACTCAGCACGCTGGCGCTTCACTTCACACACGTGGGTAAACTTTAATCGCCAAGGTGAAGCAAACCCCATCCCCAAGCCCTCCCTCGCCGCCCCCGACCGCCGTGGTCCCCCCGGGGCCGGCTGCGCGGGGTTAACCCGGCCTGGGGGCTGGGAAGGGGATGCTCCAGGGACCGCCCGGCGGAAGGTGCGCGGTGCCCGCGGGCAGCCGCCCCGAGCGGCACCGCAGCCACCTCCGGCGGCAGGACGGGGTCCCTGCCGGCCGCCCCCTCGCCGACGGCGCTCAGCACCAGCCGTGGCTACACCAAACGACCCTCGGGAGCTGCCAGCGGCGGCAGCCCCGGGACCGGGACCGGACCTGGCGCCGCGCATCCCCCCACGGCCGGCGGCAGCTCCCGGGGCAAAGGCGGCCCGGGCGCCCGGAGGGTGGAAACCGAGCTTCGTTTCCGAGCAAAGGAGGCGCGGAGGGGCCAAAGCGGGGGAGGGAAGGAG